>VWZE01004563.1:138408-152131 GCA_013396675.1 Eubucco bourcierii | reverse complement strand
AAAACCAATCAACAGAGAGAGGACATCATGTCTTCTTTACCAAAACATATCCCACCCCCCCATAAAACTACCCACCCCACCCCCCCCCAAGTAGGCAGTAGAACACAATGACCTTTTTAAATGAAGGGATACAAATTCACATTTAATATTGTATACAATAGAATCAATAATACAATAGCTACTACAAGCTTTACAATGTACAATTGGTTTTTAATGGCTGATCCGTTCAGTGGTTTTAGGCAATAAACTCTGTGCCAATAGGATGTTGTGTTTGGAATGGTTCAGTGAAAATATAAAAGCTGTTTCTAACAAAAGCCATCTTAAGTACTTGGGTTTTGTTTGTTTTTAAAGGCCACTGAAATGTATTAAATGGTCTGACAGGATGGTGGTATCAAACTGGATGCCTTCTCACATGGCAGCAACAGTGCATATAAACATTAACGTGAGTGTCACGGGTTATGGTTTGCAGATGATTTAGTATATTACTTTGGCTAGCACAACAGGTTTGGACAGCACTCAGATAAATACAGGTATGTGAAATGTAGTGAAGCAGTTATAGTTATGCCTTTTTTTTTTTTTTTTTTTTAAATTATGGTGAACACTATCAAATAAAATAAAAAAAAAACCAAAACAAAACCAAAACCAAAACGAAACAACCAGGGGAGGAAAAAGATAATAAAAGTATTTGATGTAGTTTAGACCTTTTGTAAAGATAGGGCTCCATACAATGTACAATGCCTAAATTCTTTATACCATAAGAATGAATGAACTTCTGTTAAAACACACTATTCTGGAGTAGCCTAATCTGCATTAACAGACATTTGCAAGAGGGAAGTATATCCAAGCATGCCACGTGGTGGTCTGGGAAAAAAAAATAAAAAAATCAAACCAGTACACATTTATATATACAGCATCACTCAGTACCTGCTCAAATGGATGTGACGAGTACAGGATCTAACATCTCTCACTACAAACTTTTTTTTTTGTTTTGTTTTGTTTTGTTTTGTTTGTTTTTTTCAAGTGACCAATAAAGGCAGAAAACAGGACTCTTAAAATAGTTCTAGTTCCAACTGACTTTTTAAAGCATTTTGTATAGGAGATAAATGCATATTGCACAAACAGTGAAAGCAAAATGTTCCACCAAACAGCTCTGGTTCCAGCTGGTTGGACAATACAGTTCTAGGTAGCTACACAAAGATGTAAAATTTAAAAGGGTGTGCTGGTCTCTGCAAATGGTAAAGCTGTGCAAACACTGTACAACAAAATCTGGTACATGAATAATTAGAAGGGAAAAAAAAATAAAATAAAATCCAAACTTAAGATTTAAAAGAAAAAACTGAATATAGAAAAAAAAAAACCCAAAAAACAAACCAAAACAACCAAACAACCTGGGAGTTGGTGGCACAACAAAAAACGTTATTGAGTAACTGTCTTCTGTGAGAGCTGAAAGCTTTTGTTGATGTCAAAGTGTTTATGTACAACTAAGGCTTACTGGTTAAATATCTGAGGCGTATCTGGCCTTGAACACTTCCTTATTACGCTGTAGCTGTAAACAAGATTTCTCAGTCATTTCATCTTCTCAGCAGCTGCATTTTAACAGAAACAATGATCTTGATACAAAACAACACACAGGTAAGAGGGTGTTTGGCAGGATATCTGAAAAATGACAGTCTCCAAGGGATCTTCCCACACTTCCAGTGACTGCCGTGGGATGGTCCACTGGAGTTCCTAGCGATGTGCAATACCGTTATTTGCTGCTGCAGTAAACCCTTTATTTGGAAAGTTTGCTGATAACTCTGATCAAGGCCCCGTTCTCATCTTTTAGCCTCTGGTTGTCTGCCTTCAGGTCTGGTAGCATCTATGAAAAGGCAAAGTGAAACATCATCGTTACTTACTAATACACCGCGAGTAAAAGCAGCCACACTGGACAAGCACTGGGGATTAAAAAATAAATAGTAAAACCTTTATTCAGTTGGAGCACCTTAGCAGCTCTCCCCCTTCATACTGGCCATGCAGCACAACCTCACCTCTCAGCAGGGTGTGGGTAAGAGCTACAGATTAGGAGGCTCCCTTTGCTTGGACTGGATGTACTGAAACTCAGTGCTGCAGACGACAGGCCTCTCAACAAAAGCATTTACAGCAGCATGAGAAAAGTAATTAAATGCTTCAAATTTCAGTGGGGAAAAAAAAAAAAGTAAGTTAATTGCCACCAATGTAAAGAGGCTTTTGTTTATACTGCACCTGCCCACTTTCAAACCAACCTGCTGAGGCCAAGCTTATCTACCACTGTGCTCTGGGATGACTTCATCCGCATCAGACAGTGTGATTCAGCTGTTAGCTCACAGCATTCATCTTCCAGCCGCTTCCAGACTCGTGTGGAAGCACAGAGCTGCTCATCTGAGATCACAGCCCCAAACAGCAAAGGGCACACAAGGTCAGAGCACTGAAACAGCAGCTGCACACTCGGGCACACGAGTTAGGAGATGCCGAGTTAAGGTTGCCACACAAGAAGAGTGACACAAGCACAAAAGCTGGGAGGCAGGAGCCAAGTGAGGTGAGAGTCGGACAGGATTAGACAGGAAAGGAGGACAAGTCAGTGCACAGAGGTTTGCACTGGGGCAGCATCAGAGAAAGAAGTCATCTCAGCAGTTCTTGACGTCTGTATTCACACCCTGAAAATAAACCACTGAGCAGACTCGTGGCTACGTTACCTGCATGGTTTCGGGCAGCAGGTTTACACAGGAGGTAACAACCTATTCCTGCACAGCAGTTACTCAGTAACCTCAGGTGCCAGTGCATGCAAGAGGTCTAAGTCCAGCTGGTGACCTATGTGATAACTGCTACAAAACTTTCCATCATGAAATCTTGCCACCAATATTGTTTTGATTTTTTATTCAAGCAAAAGTGCCATTTTAACCTCATTATAGCTGCAGCTTAACTACGGACAGAAAGAACTGACAGTGTTTCAAATGCAAGGGTCGTTAACTGTGCCTTACGCTGGAGGCTTCATTTAGGCATCTCCTCTCACAGACTCCTGCTCATGTTGCAGTCATGGAGAGGCAGAGCCCCTCCCAGGGTGAACCACAATGCTGAGCTCCAAGTGCTGGCACAAACGCATGGTGCGTGTGCCTGTGGTCACCTCCAGGTACTGACCTGCAAATATCTGAGCATGTGAAAGGAAGATGACAGGAGATCATAAGAGGAGAAGAAGGTAGCCTGCACAGTTAGAGTAAGCCAAAAGCATTCTGCTAAGCTGGATTCTAACTGCTCCACGGTGGAGCTTAGGGCAAGCCACCTAACCCCAGCTCTTCGGAGTCAGCGAGAAGCCTCCACTGCAATCAAGCAAGAGATCTGCTCTGAACACAACCTGTTATACAATGCTGACTGTTTCCAAAAAACACCTCAAGGTGTTTGAAACTGGACACCACAAGGAATTATTTAGCAATTTTCCATTATTATCTGTGTGAAGTTTTCCAAGTTGTAAAGCACAGCTGCTGTCTGAGATAGACGTTAGCTGGGTATCACCCCTGCCACAGGCACATGTACTTTGTGCAAGCACTTGGGAGTGTTAGCATCAACCCAGGGCTGTTGTGCAAACACTGAAACTGTCTTTTTTTTTAATGCAAAGCAACTAACACCTTTCCTTCCTCCTCCTTCCCTCTCTTTTTTTTTTTTTTTTTTTTTTTTTTTTTTTTAAATGGACTTCACACCAAAGATCCTGGATGAAAAGCTCAACAGCCTTCATCTAGCCACGGAGAAGGAAGTCTGATCTGGTTCCTTTCCGTTGTGTATCTTAACAAATGTTGTCATGTCTGCCTTCCAACCAGACCTCAAAGGAACTCCAGGAACATCACAGTGCCCTTCAAGTCACTGACTAGGGAGCTGCAGCCTACAGCTCTTAATTCTGTGCAAGCAGCCCCACAGAGTGGTGTATTTTCTGGTGAACTATTTCAACAAAACCACTGTTGTTTGAATTCAAAGCTTTATCATAATCCAGTCTGCAAAGCTCTGAAGATAAGTTTTAATCCTGATTAAACTAATAGGTAGAACAGGTAGTAAGAAAAGATTTTAGAATCACAGAATTGTCAGGGCTGGAAGGGACCCCAAGGATCATACAGTGCAAGCTGCCCTGCCAGGGGCAGGGACACCTCACACTACATCAGGTTGCTCACAGCCACATCCACCCTGGCCTTAAAAACTTCCAGGGATGAGGCTTCCACCACCTCCCTGAGCAACCTGTTCCAGTGTCTCACCACCCTCAGGGTGAAGAACTTCTTCCTAACATCCAATCTGAATCTCCCCGCTTCTAGTTTTGCTCCATTCGCCTCAGACCTATCACTGCCTGACGCTCTAAGAAGTCCCTCCCCAGCTTTCTTGTGGCCTGCTTCAGATACTGGAAGGCCACAAAAAGGTCTCCTCAGAGCCTTCTCCAGACTGAACAACCCCAATTCTCAGCCTGTCTCCATTTTATCTTGAGTCTTCTAAAGAACAGGGGAAGGCATTAAGTGATAAAACCATTTATGAGTAATAGGAGACTGATCAGGAAGGATAAGCTCAAGTAACCTAAAATGCTTATGCTGCTCACCTATACTAACCTTAACACACTATCCAGAGAAATTTGGACCATTTTCTTGCAGCACTGCATTCCTATGGCAGCCAAACTTCTCATGAGCTAACACCACACACCTTTAACGTGCAGAGGCAGAAAAAGAGCTCTGCAGTGAAGTCAGCGAAATTACAGTTCTGTGCTTCAGGCTTTGCATTCCAATTTGCTTCTTGCTCAGAGAGGAAAGAATCTTCCTGTGATGAGATACTTGAGTGACATTACTGGTGCAGTATTATGCTTATCTGTGTTACAGGACCAGCAGTAACTCTGCAGTGCTGTCATTAAGCAAATTATTCAGTAATCACCTGACACACGAGGAGTGAACTCACAGATCTGTAAAGTGATGATAATGTCTGTGTTTGCTAAGGATTTCAGGTTTTATGCACAAAACTGCTTTGCAAAGCTGTCACACCATGAGAGTGGTCAGACCCTGGAATGGGTTGCCCAGGGAGGTGGTTGAGGCCCTATCCCTGGAGGTGTTTAAGGACAGACTGGATGAGGCTCTGGCCAGCCTGATCTAGGGTAGGGTATCCCTGTCCATGGCAGGGAGGTTGGAACTAGATGGGTCCTTGTGGTCTCTTCCAACCCTGACTGATTCTATGATTCTGTTAGTGAAAGGTCACCAACTGTTAAGGTCCTGCTGGGAGTCACCAGGCACACTATGGTTAAGCTGTGACCAGAACTGTAGAGCTCAGCTCTGTTGGCTGCTGGTCTCTTCTCACAGGTATATAGTGACAGACCAAGAGGCAATGGTATAAAGCTGCCACTGGGTAGGATTAGATTGGACATTAGGAAGTACTTTTTCATGGCAAGAGTGGTCAGACACTGGAATGAGCTGCCCAGGGAGGTGGTGGAGTCACCAACCCTGGATGTATTTGAAGATTGTTTGGATGTGGTGCTTGGGGATATGATTCAGGGTGAATTTTGTAGAGTAGTGATACTGTTTGGAATTGGCGACCCCAAGGGGCTTTTCCAAGCAAAATGCTTCTGTGGTATCATCTAATCTCTTCATTCTGTTTCCAGTTCTTTTGCTAGCCAGGCTCCTACGAGCTCCACAATGATGTGCCACTGCAAACTGCCCCTACAGAAAGAGCTGAAGAGTTCTCTGTGGGTGAACACCCTGGCCTGGCTTACCACAGTTAAAGGAGTGCCAGTGCTAGCAAAAAAAAACCAAAAAAACCCAACAGTATGGAGGTGGAGGTGTGGCTGTGGACAGCAGTGGTTAGATGTGCTCAGGTGTCTTGAACACCCACACTGTCAGCCTAAGCTGCTGTAAGCTGGGGCTGCCCCAGAGGGGCAGCTCTGCCTCTCACCCAGCAGTGTGCTCCTGCTGCTTTCTGTGTGTTAGCTGTGAGCCGCTCAGCAGCGCTGGGGCCAGAGGGATCACTGTAACACATCAAAGGAAGGCATTTGTTTGCAGCCAGCTCAGGGAGATGGCTGGACTCAGTCAGCAAGGGTTAACACAAGGGAACACTGTGTTATGCAGGGCCTGGACCAGGAACAACCTTTTTATGCACATCCTATTGTTAAGCAAACTCCGGGAAGACATTAAGCCAAGGATAAATCCTCTCTTTTTCCTGCCTCTGACTGGGGAAAACCTGAAGTTGGGCTCTGAGCAGAATGAAAAACCTGACACTAATCACCTTGCTTGGAAGTGGAAAGGGGGTAGGCAATAGGAAGCAGTTTAGCAAGGCACTGTTTGTTTTTCACCTGCACATCTGGAAAGCTCACTGAAACCTCCACCCTCTAGAGTCGTTAGGCTTACAGATTTGGTTGTGGAATGAAAACAGAGCTTGTTCCTCAGGTAAGTTTGGAAGCCTTCAGTGGGTTTCTGACAGGGCCCTGCAGCAGCACTAAGGACAAGCAGCTGCCAGATTTTTCCAAGATGGAAGCCAAAGCAGTTTGTATGTTCACAGAATGGGACCCAGCAAGGATGAACCAATCTCACACAGCAGGCAGCTTTTGTGTGTCTGTGCTGGTACAGTCCATGCATCACAGCGTTCTGGTCCAGGACTAGAATGCCAACATATATACAGCAATAGAAATCAACCACCTTAACTCAGTGCTAAAAGTAGGTGTTTCAAGCTGTCTGGATAAAAATAAAGATTAGCCAGAGCCACAGAGTAAGTTAACATGTACAAATATTAATTGACTTGACATACCAATACATTTCTGAAAGGGGAGACTTTGGTCACTTCTGAACATCAAAACACACAAATATAAGAAAATTCCTAATACAACTGTTGAAGAAGGCACAGTACTGAAACCATTTCTCAAACACTCATTAGCTGAGACTAGATCTGTCTCAATTCTGTGCACTTCAGCTAGGCAGTAAGGAAGCTTACTCCTTAATTTCAATTCCTTGGAAAACAAGAGGCAAATCCATCTGAGCATTTACTCACACGAGGCAGTGACTCCAGTGTATCCCAGTGCAAACTCAAACCCTTTCAGTTGTTGCTAGGGTTTGAACATGTCAAAGGCCTCCCAGATCATTGCCAATTTATCTTTGAGTAAGCAAAGAGAAGCTTCTGTGCTAACAAGGACACCAGACCACCACAGCAACAGCCCTGGCACACCTGGAGTTGGTACACCAGCCAGCATGCTTTAGCCACACTTCCATAACCGAGCAGCAGTAAGTCAGTTTCTGACACAGCAGTGTTAATAGTAAAATTCTACCCAAGCACAAACTGAACGTCAACACCTGCCTGGCTACACAAAGGAGAGGCAGAAATTACAAGTCCATAGGGTGCAGCTGCCTACAGGACCCTGACAGCTTGGCAATCACTCGGGTCAAGGCCCTATTCTCAGTCACCAGTCGCTCATTTATGTGTCTCAAAGACTGAATCTGCTTTATTTGTTGGAGGTTCTGCAGGAATCAAAGAAATAGAGGAGTGAAAACAAGGAAGAAAAAACCCCAAACCCACAGGTATGCTATGTTTAAAAGAAGCAAGGATGAAGAGAAGTGAAAGAAAACTTAGAAGAGACGGTCCTGTTTGAAGTAGGAAAGTCGCTGTGAAAGGAAAAGTATCAAACAAGTGGCACATTCCTGAAGAGCAATCTAAGAAGCAGCAGTGATTAGTCACAGCTTTCCAAAACAGTTCAGGATACATTAACAATGAGAGCTATTCCAGGAATTCTTTACTTAACATCCTAACGGCACAAACCAAATCTCTTGTTCAAAAGGCTGTAAATAAGGACACATTTCACATACACTTTTAAACAACAGTTTAACAGACTATAGGAAGATGATTTAATCCTTAACTTAAAAACTTTCACACATTGCTTATTGAAAGGAAGCTTTTGATAAAAGGGATTACACTTGCATTCTCTGGTTTTCTTGAGAGCTCAACCTTCCCTAACAGGCAGGTACAGGTTCCTGACAGCAGCTCACATCTTGCCTTCCGCTGTCAGACACAACTATTTTCCTCCACCATAGCTTTCTTTCTACACACCTCACTTCTAAAGACCCCTCAAGGCATCACTAACATTGTGCTTTCCCTTAGAGCCAACTCTCTTGGCCTAAATCCAGGGGAGCTGGAGGCACTGTGGTTGCCTTCTGCCTACATCTGCCTGTCAGCTTCAATTACTTCAACACAACTCCCTGCAAGCATTTTAATCACAAGTAATTGGAAGCCAATGCCATTTCCAAGCAGCAGAGGGAGCTCAGAAATGAGCATCAACGGAAACTTTTTATCAAGCAATGACAAATATAAAATGTCAAAACAGTGGTGGGACTTTAAAATTTTGGAAGGCCAAACTGTTCTGTTTCATCAGGTTACAGTAGTTTTCTAGTCAAGCTCTGTCAGTTTGGCTAGCTCTGTCCCATACCTTATCAAAGGACAGGATAAAACACATCTGCCACATTTCTCACTCTTCATCCTATCAGAGGACTGTATACAGTTCTAGAGCCCCCAGCACAGGAAGGACATGGAAGTGTTGCAGCAGGTCCAGAGGAGGCCATGAAGATGATCAGAAGGCTGCAGCAGCTCTGCTGTGAGGACAGGCTGAGAGAGTTGGGGCTCTGCAGCCTGGAGAAGAGAAGGCTTCCAGGAGACCTTAGAGTAGCCTTGCAGTGCCTGAAGGGGGCCAACAGGAAGGCTGGGGAGGGACTATTGACAAGGTCTTGCTATGACAGGATGAGGAGGAATGGGTTTAAATTGGCAGAGGGGAGATTTAGACTGGATGTNCTGTGCTAGTGGGAGGTGTCCCTGCCTATGGCAGGGGGTTGGAACTCGATGATCCTTGAGGTTCCTTCCAACCTTACCATTCTATGACTTAACTTTGATAAACTAGGAAATGAGAAAGTCATACTATGACTGGTTAAGAAACCCAAAAAAGCCATGAATGTATTTTAAAAGTACTTTCCTTTGGGGAATCAATTGATATGTAGCTGAAGCAAGCAGAAATCAGTGCATGTGGTAAATGTTACTTATGTGTCAGTGTCTGAAGCCTATCTACTGCTCTTTGTCAACTAAAACCTGATTAATTATTCTTCACTCTCTGCAAACAAGTTTTTCTTTTGATATTGGGAACAAGATGTCAAACACAGAGTTCAAAGAGCATGAGATAAAGGCTGAAGCACCATCTAATGCTTAAATAGCTATTCAATTATATGCTACCATTCAAATCATAGAATCATAGAATGGTAAGGCTGGAAGGGACCTCAAGGATCATCTAGTTCCAGCCCCCTGCCATAGGCAGGGACACCTCCCACTAGCACAGCTCACTCAAGGCCTCCTCCAACCTGGCCTTCAACACCTCCAGGGATGGAGCAGCCACAACCTCCCTGGGCAACCTGTGCCAGTGTCTCACCACCCTCACTCCAAACAACTTCCTCCTAACATCCACTTTCAATCTCCCCTCTGCCAGTTCAAACCCATTGCCCCTTGTCCTGGCATTACAAGACCTTGTCAATAGTCCCTCCCCAGCCTTCCTGGAGCCCCCTTCAGATCCTGGAAGGCTACTCTAAGGTGTCCTGGAAGCCTTCTCTTCTCCAGGCTGCAGAGCCCCAACTCTCTCAGCCTGTCCTCATAGGAGAGCTGCTGCAGCCCTCTGATCATCCTCGTGGCCCTCCTCTGGACAATTATTAATTAATAAAAACAATAACTAAAAATTAATAAACTATAATGTATCACATAAAAATCACAGCCTGCAATTCCACCTTGACTAGATTATGTTTCACTCCAAGCATCTCTGAATGTTTCTTGCTGGCCAATGTGTTACAGAAGCATTAAGTTTCATCCCCTTGTTAGAAGTTCTGTGTCTGCTGATGTTGGCCTAATGACTTCACTACAAGCTCCATGACAAAAGTGATTTTGAGATGTTCTTAAATGTATTTTCTAATGGACTTAGTGAGACCAATAATATTGACAGCCTACCCACTGCACTGATACATTTAAATGTCTTGATAACAGCTTAATGTGCAATAGTTTACTTACTTTCAGTTCCTCTTCCATTTCAGATATCCTTCTTTCTAGAGCTCTTTTTTCCTAAATCAAAGAGATGTGAGTTAACACTGAACAATGCCATTAGAAACACAAAGAATTACTGCTTGTCAATGCTGTGGTATCAGTGAATACTTCAAGTTTCAAAGATCACACAACCAAAAGCATAGTGTGGACAGGAAACTTGGTGATGGCAGTGATATACAGAAATGTTGCCAAGAGGGGATTTTACTATCTGAGGAGGAAGAGCTACAGAAATTTACATCAAGTCCTACAAAATATACCCACCATTTAAACAGATTGCAACTACCACTTATTTGGATTGATTCAGTTCATGAACTAGGCTTCTGCAATAGCTTAATATACAAGAAATGCAGAAAATTACCAGAAACAAACAAGACTATTAAAAAACCCCAAGCACAAAAGCATAAGCTTTCAGAGACTACTAAGCAGAACTGAAACATCTGTCCACACTATACACTGCCCATAGAGAAAATACATCCACACTTAGAATCACAGAATCATTGAGGAGACCTTAGAGTAGCCTTCCAGGATCTGAGAGGGGGCATACAGGAAGGCTGGGGAGGGACTATTGACAAGGTCTTGCAATGCCAGGACAAGGGGCAATGGGTTTGAACTGGCAGAGGGGAGATTGAAAGTGGATGTTAGGAGGAAGTTGTTTGCAGTGAGGGTGGTGAGACACTGGCACAGGTTGCCCAGGGAGGTTGTGGTTTACAGAATGAACCACAGCTTCCCTGGAGGTGTTGAAGGCCAGGTTGGAGGAGGCCTTGAGTGAGCTGTGCTAGTGGGAGGTGTCCCTGCCTATGGCAGGGGGTTGGAACTGGATGATCCTTGAGGTCCCTTCCAACCTTACCATTCTATGATTCTATAGTAGGGTTTGGAAGGGACCTCAAGGATCATCCAGTTCCAACCCCCTGCCATAGGCAGGGACACCTCCCACTAGCACAGCTCACTCAAGGCCTCCTCCAACCTGGCCTTCAACACCTCCATGCAGGGAGCACTTACATTACAGGAGTTCACCTGAACACCAAAGAAATCCAGCTGTGTAATACCACCTGCTTCTTGAGTCAGTGTTTACTGACTATTTTCTGCATTTCTAGTATATATATATATTTTATCTTTTTTTTTTAATTTTACCTGAGGGGCAGGAGAAATTATCCTTTGTAGAGAAGTTCAGGTTGTTTTGTTTGCACTGATTACAATACCTGAGCCAGCTTACTGGAAGTCAGCTTAGGGTTTCTTCTATGCTGTGCTGCAGTCTGCAGTGCAGCCAGATTACCATAGCTGTAAATGATGTGACTTTGTTCAAACCCAGCTTTCACCACAGATGAATAAGCTAATGCAATAGACTTGGAGGCTTTACAGCTTGCTTGCTTGCTTTCCTGTGTCAGACAATGCGGTGTGTCTCATTTTGAAAAGCAGCTGCAGCTGTCAGTAGTCTACAGTCAGACTTTTCCAAAGTGTGAAAGGCAAAAGCAGCAGATTATTGCAAAGTGGACACAGGCAGCTGCATACAAGAGTGCTATGCAAAGAGCAAGCAGCATTGACTGAAGTGTGTAAAACTTTGGTTAGATCATACCGCCCAGTAGATACTGACTCTTGCCGGTCACCTTTCAGATACAAACCATTGGAATTTAGTTTCAGCGCAGTGCACTCACACCCCAACATTTAAAACAGTTTTAAAGCTTTATCAACCAAAGAAATAGATTACTGCAGTTGTAAGTACTTCATTCCTTCAAATTCTTTTCCCATAAGGATACTGACTGGCAGTAATGGGCATATAGTAAGCACCAGAAGCTAGCTGTAGTTAAGCCAAGTGACTAACCAAACCTCCACACCATCTGAAATCACTTGGGATTCTATCAGTCACCCACCAGCTTTGTAGCTAGGCAGTGTCCTTAAAATAAGCAGTGTTTGACACTCCCTGTGGTTACCAAGGGATAAAGGATCAAATGCATCTCAAATTTGCACATGGTTAGATATTACTAATGTCCTTTTGATGCATTTGCTTGACTAGGACATTGAGCTTGTCTGAAAAGAAGTTTAACACAAAATGCAAGGAACAGCTCCTAAACCCTGTGTAAATTGTTACAGCCACACAGCATTAGCACTGTATTTTTTTTCCACCTTGCTCAACTAGGACATTGAGCTTGCCTGAAAAGAAGTTTAACACAAAATGCAAGGAACAGCTCCTAAACCCTGTGTAAATTGTTACAGCCACACAGCATTAGCACTGTATTTTTTTTCCACCTTGCTCAACTAGGAAGCTGAGCTTTAGGAAGGGGAACATCTTTAAAANGCCACACAGCATTAGCACTGTATTTTTTTTCCACCTTGCTCAACTAGGACATTGAGCTTGCCTGAAAAGAAGTTTAACACAAAATGCAAGGAACAGCTCCTAAACCCTGTGTAAATTGTTACAGCCACACAGCATTAGCACTGTATTTTTTTTCCACCTTGCTCAACTAGGACATTGAGCTTGCCTGAAAAGAAGTTTAACACAAAATGCAAGGAACAGCTCCTAAACCCTGTGTAAATTGTTACAGCCACACAGCATTAGCACTGTATTTTTTTTCCACCTTGCTCAACTAGGACATTGAGCTTGCCTGAAAAGAAGTTTAACACAAAATGCAAGGAACAGCTCCTAGACCCTGTGTAAATTGTTAGAGCCACACAACATTATCACTGGTTTTTTGTTTGTTTTTTTTTAACCTGCAAGCTTAAATTTAGGAAGGGCAACATCTTTAAAAGGCATTTTGGTGTTGGACTGAATCCCTTTACAACAACTGCAACAAAAAAAGAGGCAAAAATTTCTAATACAGCCAACTGGTTTAATGCAGTGGCCTGGCTTGGGGAAAAAAAAACCCAAAGCAGCCCTTTAAAACTAAACTAAAATCCAGCTCTGCAGTACTGAGTGCTCTGCAGAATGGAACTCACAAAGTAATGGATATAGCCAAATCTATGAAATAATTAAACATCCACTTGTGTGGCCATGACAACACCCAGGAAACCAATTAAATCTGCTGATGAAACTTTTCTACTGAGGAAGTCACTGTCTACAGCAGGATGCCAGGAAAATCAAGGAGAAATACGTGCTAAAAGGCCACTACAATTATCTGGAGAGATTAGGATAATGGTCTCTGCTCTAATGAAACCCCACCTGAAGTACTGTGTCCAGCTCTGGTGCCTCCAGCAGTAAGAGGGACATTGAAAGAAGAGGGGCAATGGCTTTAAGCTTGAGGAGGGCAGATTTAAGCCAGATGTTAGGGAGAATTTCTTTGCAGTGAGGGCTGTGAGACACTGGCACAGGTTGCCCAGGGAGGGTGTGGATGTCCACTGCCTTGGGGTGTTTCAAGGCCAGGATGGATGAGGCCTTAAGCAGCTCGGGCTAGTGGAAGGTGTCCCTGGACATGGCAGAGAGGGTTAAAACTAAATGATCTTTAAAGGCCTCTTCCAATCCAAAACATTCTATGAACTTCAGGAAATGCCTAAGAGGTTTTTTTTTTCTACAACTCCCTGTACTCCTATAAAACCTTCCAAGTTCCAACCAGACAAGTTTGTAGAACTAAACATTTTTCTAGACTTCAAGTACTGGAAAATAAACATAAATGGGTAGTAACATATAAATATATTTTTTTAAAGTGTGTGTATA
>VWZE01004563.1:77503-130553 GCA_013396675.1 Eubucco bourcierii | reverse complement strand
TTAGCCTGGAGAAGAGGAGGCTCAGGGGAGACCTTCCTGCTGTCTACAGCTACCTGAAGGGTGGTTGTAGCCAGGAGGAGGTTGCTTTCTTCTCTCAGGCAAGCAGCACCAGAACAAGAGTACACAGTCTGAAGCTGTGCCAGGGGAAGTTTAGGCTGGAGGTGAGGAGAAAGTTGTTGCCTGAGAGAGTCACTGACTGCTGGAATGGGCTGCCCAGGGAGGTGGTGGAGTCAGCGTCCCTGGAGGTGTTCAAGGTGGGTTTGGACGTGGCACTTGGTGCCATGGTCTGGTCTTGAGGGCTGTGGTGATGGGTTGGACTGGATGAGCTTTGAGGTCTCTTCCAACCTTGGTGATACTGTGAGACTGTGATATTTTTGATTTTGCTTTTGGAAGTTTCAGCAGAGAAAAGGAGAATCAGTAACTCGAACAGACTCAGTTCTTTGCCATAATAATTAGTTACTCACTGTATCATTCTAAGCTGTTCCTGTTTTAAGAATACAGTATACACATCCTATACTGCTAGAAGGTAAGGCTATCAAATCAGCAGCAGCAGTTGCTTACTCACATCTTGAGTCCAAAAAGAAACTCCTGTAGATCGCCGCTTTTCTCTTGGTCTCCGCCTTTCCCTTATAGACTTGGGCTGTGACTTATCTTCTTCCTTTTCTTCTTCTTTTTTGCCCCCTTCTGTCAACAACAATTTTCTTATTAATTTCAGTATGACAGAATTTTATGAATTAAAAAAAAAAAATAAAAAAAATTTAAATTCTCACTCTTTAAACTCCTTGTAATTAATTTTGTTTCACCTGCAATAAATTCACTGAAGTGCTTATTCACACACAGGGTTTGCTGTAATATAAAATTCTCTAATACAGCTCTAAAATGTTGTTCCAATGCTTGAACAGCAAGTGCAAAATGCTAATTTCATCTCAGCCACCTGAACAAAATGTTTCCATGTAACACTAATACAGTACTAATTGGACTTAAAAGTTCTGTTTCTAAACATCTGTGTCAGTAGATGTACAAAAGCACAAAGTAACAAGGCAATTCTTCATCAAACAAGGCAATTCTTCATCAAACAAGGCAATTCTTCATCAAACAAGGCAATTCTTCATCAAACAAGGCAATTCTTCATCAAACAAGGCAACTCTTCATCAAACAAGGCAATTCTTCATCAAACAAGCTTTTTATTTTTTGCTTACATCAAGTATTTAGTACTAAAAACCCTCAAATTCTAAAGCTCTTCAGAGTTCCCCTTTTCAGCACAGTCCACTCCATTCCTGCTTTAAGGAAGACTACAATGGGATCTCCTAAGCCAAATTAATACTATAGTAGAGACTTCCCTTTGCTTGAAAAGTAACTGTAGTGCAAAACTGACATAGTGTCTCAAGGTTGTTGTTTGTTCCTCTGTTTACAGGCAATCCATGCCCCAAAAAACAAAAGCAAACTTGCCCAAACCACAGTTATTTACCTGTTATGATAGAATGGTAAGGTTGGAAGGGACCTCAAGGATCATCTAGATCCAACCCCCTGCCATAGGCAGGGACACCTCCCACTAGTACAGCTCACTCAAGGCCTCATTCAACCTGGTCTTCAACACCTCCAGGGAGGTTGTGGAGCACAGAATCACCCAACGTGATCTTTGATCACGTTGGGTGATTCTGTGCTCCACAACCTCCCTGGGCAACCTTTGCCAGTGTCTCACCACCCTCACTGTAAAGAACTTCCTCCTAACATCCAGTCTAAATCTCCCCTCTGCCAGTTTAAACCCACTGCCCCTTGTCCTGCCATTATTATGCAGTCTACAGTATGGTGTCCTTTTGTAAAAGGAGCAAACCACAGACTTGAGTTCTGATAGAAGCACCACTAGTAACACTACCATCACCAGCTGTCAGAGCTAAAGGAACATGTGAAGCAAGAATTAAACAAAAAAAAAAGGAAATACAAATATTCATGGTGAACATATACCTTTCCTAATTAAATAAATGGTGATTTTATGCCTGCACTTTCACTTCTCTGGAGGTGTTCAAGGCCAGGATGGATGAGGCCTTGAGTGAGCTGTACTAGTGGGAGGTGTCCCTGCCTCTAGTACAGGGAGGTTGGAACTAGATGATCCTTGAGGGGGTTGGAACTAGATGATCTTTGAGGTGCCTTCCAACCTTACCATTCTGTGATTCTATGTAAGACACATCCCCTGTGGCCTCGTAAGTGCCTCCCAATTTGAATTACATCTAGAAGCATAAGGTGCCCTTTGTCATCTACAGCAAGAACAAGAAAAGCCTTCACAAGCAGTGCTCCTACCTCTCTCACTCTCCTTTGTTCCACTCCGAGAATAGGCAGATGTTATACCTATAAGGCTGTTTGGTCTGTTTAGCTGACTTGAAGTTGAAAGAGAACTAGCAGAGGTGGAGAGCGAAGAGGTGGATGACGAAGTTGAAGTTGGTCTATAGCGGTGATATGGCTATTCGGCAGAAAAACGCCACAATTAATTTACCAAGATCAAACAAAATGTAAACCATATTTTAAAATGTAAACAGAGAAATAAATCTGCTAGCAGAACCAAAATTAAAATGCTACATTTGGAGTTAAGGCTCATATAATTTCTCTACCTAAAGAGACACATCATGAAAATACCTCTTCAACAGTTCGGGAATATCTTTGTCTATAATCATCATCTTTAGTTTCGGACTCTTTCTTTTCTTCTTGTTTTTCTTTGTCTTGCTTTTCTTTCTCTTCTTTTTCTTTTTCTTCATTTTCCTGTTCTCTGGTTCGTGTGGGACGACTTCTTCCCATAGTTTTTTCAGCTTCTTGTAGATCTGTCAGTGTTACACCCTGCAAAACCAGCAGTTAGCAGGCAGCTTTTCAGTGCATCCCTCGTATTAATGGACACGACCACCTTACACGATGACCACCTTACATGATGACCACCTTACACGATGACCACCTTACATGATGACCACCTTACATGATGACCACCTTACATGAATACAGATTTTTAAAGGCTAAATTGAGCTTAAGAATAATTCTGTCTGCTTAGAAACCAGTTTTACCTATATGCTGTCTTGGAATCAAACATCCCTTTTTGACTAGTGGGCAAGAGTCTGCTGCAATGTAATCTACCACAGATTCTCCAGCAACACAATTGTGACTTGAACGAGCACACACAGATCACAGAGTATTTAGAAGTCACTTAAGGATCCACTAGATCCTTCCAGTGTCATCATAAGGATGCTAAGTATTTTGGAAAGAAACAAACAAAAGAATAGAATAGTTATCAAATTTTCAGAAGTGTTGACACTTTACAAATGACTCAGGACAAGTGGATTTGCAGTCAACACCACAGATACCAACTGGATCGACAGGACCACAGAAAGCTGCAGCACATTTTGTATTTCCTCAATATTCTGAGGCTAAAAGGTAGTTCTGACATAAGCTCAGAAGGCTTTCTGAAGACTTCAGGTTTGTAGCTTACTGAGGTACTGCTCCAAACACCTCATAACCTATTCTTCAAAGCCAGCTTTGAGGTTTATCAGTTATTTATTTGTACTGATAAGGTTTTAATGCAATAATTCCAAGTAGCTTCTTCTCTGTATACACTCCATAGTTGGCCTGTGGTTTGACCATCTCTTAGGGCTCTGAAATATTATCAAGAGATAAAAAAGAACCCCAGTGAGATAAATCGAGCAGAAATAATTGAGAGGTTTGAAACTGCAAAGATTTGAAAGTAACACTGGTAGACAATAGAGATAAAGACTCAATCTTAAAGCAGATAAAGATGTTCACTGGCACAGGTTGCCCAGGGAGGTTGTGGCTGCTCCCTCCCTGGAGGTGTTGAAGGCCAGGTTGGAGGAGGTCTTGAGTGAGCTGTACTAGAGGGAGGTGTCCCTGCATATGGCAGGGGGCTGGAAGTAGATGATCCTTGAGGTCCCTTCCAACCTTACCATTCTATGATTCTATGATTGCTAGAGTATTTGTGTTGTTTTATCCAGGGACTACTTGCTAATTATTATAGCAGTTTGTCAGCAGACATAAGATGACATAGACAGACACACTGCAGAGGAGAGTGGTTGGTAATTGCTTGACCACCCAAAAACGGTTCAAGTGCTAGTTAGAGCTAATCTATTTTGCTACTGTCATATCCATGTCAGGATTGCATTGGCTGAGATTCAGTATGAGGCAGCTCTGGGAGAAAATGGAGAAAACCACCAAACACTTCAGTATGTAAACTGAGAGTAAAGCTGAAAGGAGACATGCAGCTAGATTCTAGATTAACTGCCAGTAACAAAAGTCTTTTCTTCAGTACTCTGCTGTGTTCATGGAAAGGAGGCTGAACGTATCTTTTTTTTTTTAATGTCATGGATCTTACCAGCTTCCCATATATTGGTTAGCTCAATCATGCTATCTTCAACAGTCTACACAGAGAAAGAAGTGACTCAGAAATAGACAGAACACGCTATGGCTATTTCCCAAAGACTAGACCTTCAGCCAGAAAATCACAGCTATGAGTTCCTGAAGAATTCTAAGTCATAGATGTAAAAATCTACAACTTCAGATACAACCAAGTAAATCATTTTACCATGATGAAATCAAACCCTTCCTTTCAGCAGAGGTGTTTGTGCTTTCAAATTTGTATTAAGTCACTCTTTAGTGATTATAAAAAGCAATTTTCAGCACACAATGAAGGATCCTAAGGCTTTTAGGGAAGAAAAGGAAAAGAAAGAAGCTGTTTTGTTTGGCACAGGTCCTTTTAAACCATGATGACTCATTGTTTTATCAAGAGTTTACTGGGAAATAAACACATCACTGTGCTCAGAGAGCTACATGGGCATGATTCCATAAATGCAAAGGAGTTCATAAAACTGTACCTGTGTAGATCTTCGAGACTGTCTTGCTTGCCTAGATCTAGCTTTCCTTTGGGACTCTGACTCTTCATCCCGTACTGGAGTGAGGTATGATCTAAAGAGTTAATTACAAACAAAACTGTCAAGCAGTATTTTGGTACAAATGTATTAAATGGTTAGAGAACCTCCCCACAACGTGACATGACTGTAAAACCAAAACAATTAGAAGAAAAATTTTAACTATGTGAGATAGATTATTTTTTTTACACACTTTATCCTTATCACAATGATCTGTGTATCAAGCTAGCACCCTCAGAACCCAAACAAACAGCGTTTTCCTACTTAGATTTTATGTACTTCAGGTCCTTTTGGTATTTTACTAGTCTGCTGACATAGGGGTAGAAGATTTCAGAGATTCAGCCATATGGAGTACTGTGTACAGTTCTGGAGCCTCCAGCAGAGGAAGGACATGGAACTGTTGGAATGGGTCCAGAGGAGGCCACAAAGATGATCAGAGTGCTGGAGCAGTTTTGCTATGAGGACAGGCTACAAGAGCTGGGTCTCTGCAGCCTGGAGAAAGCTTCCAGGAGACCTTAGAGTAGTCTTCCAGTATCTGAAGGGGGCCTACAGGAAGGCTGGGGAGGGACTATTGACAAGGTCTTGTAATGCCAGGACAAGGGGCAATGGGTTTGAACTGGCAGAGGGGAGATTGAAAGTGGATGTTAGGTGGAAGTTGTTTGCAGTGAGGGTGGTGAGACACTGGCACAGGTTGCCCAGGGAGGTTGTGGCTGCTCCCTCCCTGGAGGTGTTGAAGGCCAGGTTGGAGGAGGCCTTGAGTGAACTGTACTAGTGGAAGGTGTCCCTGCCTATGGCAGGGGGTTGGAACTAGCTGATCCTTGAGGTCCCTTCCAACCTTACCATTCTATGATTCTATACATAAATTATGTCTCTGTATTAAGTTTTAGCTTGCAGAACTTTAGAGAAAGCTACATGTACCACTAACGCAGGACACCTAATTATACCACCTACTGCAGCAAAGATTAAAAGCCCTTGAGGAGGAGGTTACCATGCTTTCACGTGACTCACCCATGCTTTGAGCAACCCAACTCCCTTTGAAAAAGCTGTGCTTAAAAATAAACACTTGTGAAAGCTGTGAAAATCCTGCAGATTATGCAGGCAGTTGTAGGCAAAAGGCAATTATTGGATAGACACACAGGGTTCTGCCCTCTTCAAAGAAATTCTCCAACTCTGCTGGTTTGAGGTTAATTGGAATATTTTAATGGAGAAAATTAGATTATAGGCTGTGAAAAGAAAACAATGTTGATGTCTACTTCACTCATAGGCTTGCTGAGATGCACAGGTAGATTGTCTGCCCAGACAGACATACAGTTGCATAAATGTATATAACATCTGTGTGTATGTATATGTATGTATGTAAGTAAACCTATCATTGAAGAACTGGATGTGACAGTCATTCAGACTGGATGTGAGGAGGAAGTTCTTCACCATGAGGGTGGTGAGAGCCTGAACTGGTTGCCCAGAGAGGTGGTTGAGGCCCCATCCCTGGAGGTGTTTAAGGCCAGGTTGGATGAGGCTGTGGGCAGCCTGATCTAGGGTAGGGTGTCCCTGCCCATGGTAAGGGGGTCAGAACTAGATGATCCTTGTGGTTCCTTCCAACCCTAACTGGTACTGTGACTCCACTCCACTGTACTGTGACTCCAACTTGGCTATTCTAACTTACATGGTTATTATGCATTAGTTATTTTTTTCTATTACAGAATATTCCAGGAATGCTGCAAACATTTTAAATCCTTGGATCAGCTAAAAATCAGAAAATGGTGAAAAAGCTACATCAGAAGGTTGTTGAAAGGTTGCTTAAAACACGAAGTGTCTCTCTGAACTTCTTTAGGTCATAACATGAGCTAAGAATCAGATGGTAGAGGAGAGATTTAGACTGGATGTTAGGAGGAAGTTGTTTGCAGGGAGGGTGGTGAGACACTGGCACAAGTTGCCCAGGGAGGTTGTGACTGCTCCCTCCCTGGAGGTGTTGAAGGCCAGGTTGGAGGAGGCCTTGAGTGAGCTGTACTAGTGGGAGGTGTCCCTGCCTATGGCAGGGGGTTGGAACTGGATGATCCTTGAGGTCTCTTCCAACCTTACCATTCTGTGAGTCTATTACGTGCTTCATTACAGAGCCTAACGTACGATGTCTCACTTTTCAAATATCCTTTGAGATACTATTTCAGTCTTTCTAAATGTGCAGTTTCAATCTATAATTTCTTTAAGAAAACATTTTTAGAATACTTCATACACAGACAAGTTTTTCATGTGCATATAAACATACACAGATACACACAGGCACATATATATCTATGTATCTGTATATATACAGAGAGATAACGGGTGCGGACCTCTAGTTATCACCTTCTCACATGCACGTGGTCATTATTTCAGGTTTGCTGATTTGTAAGGTTTCACAGATACTTTAATAGGCAACCAAAAATGCTTCTGCAACAGTATATTGTACAGCTGGCCCAGAGTCAGACAGAACAAGGAATTTCAGGCCAGCTGCAGGTATCTAAAATATGTTGTGTATGCGCATTAGTATACACACATTAGCAAGAGCAAACGAGACAGCAAAAGCCTTAGTTCTACGTTCCTTTGCTTTTCTAGCTCATATGAGACTGAAATGGTATTTGCATTTCAAAACAGGAACTATCTTTGAGAAAAAGATGCATTTGGTTGGGTTTGCTTTTGTTTTGCCAAATTTCCCTATGGAAAATGCTGGTTCCACTACAGGTGTGTGTGGGCAGCCTCCCGGAACCATAGTGGGGAAGAAAAGAAATAAGTCTCTTTTCCTACAAGTTATTTCTTCTCAGTTTTGGGTATAAAAGGAAAACTTTTGAAAGCAGACTATTTTAAATCAGTCTAGAGCTATGAGGAAATCTTTCAATGTTGGTGCTGCCTTAAAAAAAACAAATGAATGCAGGTTTCTTCTGTAACTATGAAGAGGTTCATTACCTCTGTGAAAACACAGAGATACATCTGGCACTGATACAGGTGTTACATCTCAGAACTACTAAGGGAACTTCTGTTTCAGTGGAAGGGTTAAAGGATGAACACTTGTAAACACCCAGAAGAATCATTATCCAGGGAAAGCTAACAGGAATTGACAAACTTGTGAAATCTCCTTTTTGCTTCCATAAAACTCTTTACAGAAATGAAAACATGCATCAATCTTAACTCAACCTCCATGCAATTTTAACAGGGGAAAAAAAAAATCACAGAATAACATTGACATTGGCTACTTACTCTTTGCATTTACAACTGTATATTGTGTTTTAAGCAGCAGAGACCTTGCAAGGTGCAATGAAATAAACAGAATGTGTTGGGTTCAATAGTATTTTGTCAGTAGTGACTGGCACACAAAATGACTGAAAAAGTGCTACCTTGTAACTTATCAGCATGCTGCCAGCGGCACAGCAGCCCAACCAGCAATGTACCTGTAATAAATAATTATTGATTTTCTTGTTCTTAATTCAGTGTTTTTACATAGTTCCATTTTTAAGAAAACTCATTTGATCTACTAACAGAAACAGAGATATGAAAACACCACATACCAAATGATAACCTAAAGCCAGTCAAAAAAATACACAGTATCAAAGTTCAGGAATGGTCTGCACCAGTACTGAGCCCTTAGACAAATTTGAGGCACTATCCAAATTTGTGGTAACCAACACATTCCTTTAAGTATGAAAAAAAAAACCAAAAAAAAACCAAACCCAAAAAACCTTTTATAGAAGAGTAATGTTACTCTTAGGACCTTTACACACCTCCGTCTCTCCCTGACCTCTGATGTTGAGGACACAGTGCCAGAAGTAGCTGTAGTCATGGCTGTGGTAGTGGCTGTAGCATTTACAACAGATGGTGCAACAGGAACGGTCACTGCTGTAGAAACACTGTCCTTCTCTTTCTCAGTACTATCCTCAGCCCACAAACGATTTGAGGTACTACAGCATAACAAAGCAGCAACACAAAAAAAAGAGAAAAGGAAACAGCTAAACAATGAAAGCACTTTACTGAACAACTAATAACATGTACATTGAGGGGTGGATTTTTCTTTCTGAAAGGCAAACTGAGAAATGTCTCTACTGTGACAGCTCAACTCGAGCTACTGAGTAAATGAAGAACTGAGCAGTTCGCAACTGAACTTTCATTCTTCACACCCTTCTAACATTAGATTCATTATTTTATATCAGAATGGCTTTCACTGTGCAGTGGAAAGCCATTCATGGTTTTTAAGCCAAATTGTACAAAATCAAAACGAATTTAAACAGGAAAGTGAAAAAAATCCAGAGCCCCACATTCTACTAAACAAGAACGCATGCACGTACATAAGCACACGGTAGACCTGACAAAAATAATAAAGAGGAGGAGAAGTGTGCTGGTGCCATTACCTGCTTTGTACACCTGCTGAAGTAGAACCCATTGTACTCTTTGTAGTAGTGTTGGTGCTGCCAGGCAGCGTTTTCTGAAGACCAGCAGAAGAGGTAACCGTTGATGCAGTACTTGGAACATTAGAACTAATCAAATCTTCTTGTCTTCTACCAAAGGAGCCACTACAGAGGAGACAAGCACAAGGCATGCATTTGTATTACTTATCTCTGCTCATTAAAACAGCACAAAAGCTATGAATGATCCTTTAAATTCCTGTCCTCCTATTCTGCAGCTGACTACTCTCTGAAAATCTGGGGACACAAAAAAGCATTTTCTTCAACATTTCCTTCACTTTTAATTTGTGACTTCAAAGGGCAGAAGTGTTCCTTAGTCCTGATCATTTTTGCACAAGAGGGTAATAAGGAAAGGAATCTCATCTGTTTATGTGCTTTTGTTACCAGTTTTGCAGTGTGCACATGCAGCCCAGACAGCAACTCAGTCCTGGGCTGCAGCAAGAGCAGTGTGGGCAGCAGGGCAAGGGAGGGGATTCTGCCCCTTTCCTCTGCTCTCCTCAGACCCCACCTGCAGTCCTGTGTGCAGTTCTGGAGCCCTCAGCACAGGAAGGACATGGAAGTGTTGGAGGGGGTCCAGAGGAGGCCACAAAGATGATCAGAGGGCTGCAGCAGCTCTGCTATGAGTAAAGGCTGAGAGAGTTGGGGCTCTGCAACCTGGAGAAGAGAAGGCTTCCAGGAGACCTTAGAGTAGCCTTCCAGGATCTGAAGGGGACCTACAGGAAGGCTGGGGAGGGACTATTGACAAGGTCTTGCAATGACAGGACAAGGGGCAATGGGTATAAGCTGGCAGAGGGAAGATTTAGACTGGATGTTAGGAGGAAGTTGTTTGCAGTGAGGGTGGTGAGACACTGGCACAGGTTGCCCAGGGAGGCTGTGGCTGCTCCCTCCCTGGAGGTGTTGAAGGCCAGGTTGGAGGAGGCCTTGAGTGAGCTGTGCTAGTGGGAGGTGTCCCTGCCTATGTCAGGGGGTTGGAACTAGCTGATCCTTGAGGTCTCTTCCAACCTTACCATTCTATGATTCTAAGTATGACTGTCTTGATCACATCTACTTAAGTATTCAAGGTCCCCAATGTCCCAGTTTAAAACTCCTGTTTCACCCACACTGGATACCTCAGAAAATGCCAAAATTTTTCTCCCCAGCTTGTCAGAAAATGCCACCAGTATCACTCCTCTTATAATTTTAAAGCATTTAAAATGTACTGCTTTTTAAAAAAAGGCAACTTAAATCACACAAAGGAATATTAACCTCCTACTCAAATTTTCCTCTTGCTTTTCAAGTTGTAAAGATGATCCAGTGTTTTCCACACTTTTTTCTATTGGTTCTGACTGAACAAATTTTGCATTGCAGAGTCAGGATGTTTGCCCATCAGAACCCAGTTAGAACAGACAGAGCATCCTATCAATAACTGCACAAGATGTGAAGAAAGATGCTTCTTTGTCATTCTGCTATTGCTTATTTTTTCTATCCCTATTAATTTTATAGTGACAAAGAAAAAGATAACTGTACAAGAACAACTAAGGAAAGACACCATTAAAGCACCACACACTATTTAAGTGATGAGTGTGCTTTGGTTGAAGACTGAGGCATAACTCTGGATAGAAGTTAACATGCAAAGATTGTCCACATATATCAGTTAGTGATATTTTTAATCCAGAACAGGCAATCTGCATGAAATCTTTCCTAAACCTAAGACAAGGAAAACTGAATTTCCTTTTTAAGGCAGGAGGTTAGCAAATACTTAAGATGGAAAAGAGAAGGCTCCGGAGAGACCTAATAGCAGCCTTCCAGTACCTGAAGAAGGCTGGAAAGGGGCTGTTTAGAAAGGTCTACAGGGACAGGATGAGGGCAATGGTTTGAAATTAGAAAAGAGGAGATTTAGATAGGATATTAGGAAGAGGTTCTGCACCTTGATGGTGGTGGAACACTGGAACAGGTTGCCCAGGGAGGTGGTTAAGGCCCCATCCCTGGAAATATTCAAGATAAGGCTGGACAGGGCTCTGGGCTACCTGATCCCCTCACAGCAGAGGGGTTGGACTGGATGATCTTTGGAGGTCCTATCCAACCCAAACCATTCTGTGATTCTCTGTATAATGTTGTAGGAAACAGTCTGACTACACACCACTGATAACATTGGTATCAAGCTTCAAAATGTTGTACCCATCACCAGGTACAACAGTAAAACACATTGATGTGCAGCTTAGCTACCTGAATTGGTTTCTTTTTGATCTAATAATTTCATATATTTATTGCTCCAGTAACTCCAGTGCAGGACTTCACTCAAATAGCTACACTGGAAGTACACAGTGGAGTTAAATCATACATCTGCAGGGAAGGATTCCTTCTGAGAAAATCCTACTAGGTAAGAAAATAATTTTCAGATGTATGCTTCCTATTACTCATCATTTACTCTTCATTCAAGTTAGTTTTACATATGCATTCTATGATGCTGACAATCAACATAGGTATGGCTATAATCTACCATTATGGAGAAGAGTCCAAGACCTCTGATACTGTCATGCAAAAACTAAAATTCAACAGACAAAACATATTTTCTCCTCTTCAGACATTAAGCAGAATCACATCCAACATTTTAAAAGATCTTTGATTACTGAACTAATCTGGAAGGAGATAAATGAACCTCAAACTGAAACAGTAAGAAAAAAAGAAACATTATTATACAGCAGTTACTTCAACACAAATAAGCCAGTAAAAAAGGTGTCACTTGAAAACCACCACAAGTGTATTTCATCACCATAATTATTATGAACATATCACAGAACCATAGAATGGTAAGGTTGGAAGGGACCTCAAGGATCAGCTAGTTCCAACCCCACTGCCACAGGCAGGGACACCTCCCACTAGCACAGCTCACTCAAGGTCTCCTCCAACCTGGCCTTCAACACCTCCAGGGAAGGAGCAGCCACAACCTCCCTGGGCAACCTGTGCCAGTGTCTCACCACCCTCACTGCAAACAACTTCCTCCTAACATCCAGTCTAAATCTCCCCTCTACCAGTTCAAACCCATTGCCCCTTGTCCTGGCGTTGAAAGACCTTGTAAGTAGTCCCTCCCCAGCCTTCCTGAAGCCCCCTTCAGATCCTGGAAGGCTACTCTAAGGTCTCCTGGAAGCCTTCTGTTCTCCAGGTTGCAGAACCCCAACTCTCTCAGCCTGTCCTCACAGCAGAGCTGCTGCAGCCCTCTCAGCATCTTTGTGGCCTCCTCTGGACCCGCTCCAACACTTCCATGTCCTTCCTTCAATGTGATACCATGCAATTTTAAACTGTCCTCAGAAAGTGATCCAGTTAGTAATTCATTTCTTGAATTCATAGCTTATTGTAACAAAAGAAAAAAACAAACCAAAACAAAAAAAAAGTAAGAGAAAATTCCACACCTTCTTTGATAACTTGTGTTTAAAGATGTAGGACCCTCATTCAAACTGTTTTTCTTGGCATCATCCTCCCATTTTCTCCTGGTGTAGGAACTGCCACTACGTATTGAACTAGTGGATAAGTCCCTGTAAAGAAAATAAAATATATCTGTTCAGCAAAGTCATCTTAAAGAAAGTTGATTTTGATTAAACAGTCTGAAAAGGGGTTTCCAATTAAAGATTAAAATCCTGGATAACACACTTAAATATAACTGCACAGCACAAGAATACCATGACCTTTATGGACAACTATTGTCAAGCTCCTGTGGAGAAAGCACTACATTCGTACTCTCACTCTTAGACATGTAACAGAAAAGCAGCATCAAAACTGCTAAATGGCATTTAGTAACCAATGAAGATTTAATAATCAGCATGAAATGAATCATCAGCTTTTATCTGTGACCATGGTTGGCTTTTTCTTCAAGGAAGGAAGAAGAAACTTTTCTGTTTGCTCCTGAGGGTATCCAATGCAATAAAGGGAAAACCGACTCAGGTGTTTTAAAAATTGACTTCACAGGCTTTTTATTCTTGGATGAGAAGTTCCAAAGCTGACTAGCCTTCAGAACTCATGATACTGCAGGCCAGTGTAAACAGGTCTGCAGTGGCCATTCCTGAGTGGCCTGCCACATATCACTAGCTGACATTACTTTACCCAGAAGGAATTTCTGGCTTGCTGTTGCAGCGTATAGCGGCAAGAAATAACCTTGCAAAAAGTTTGCTTGGAAAAGCTACTCTGAGAAGAGATATTGAGATGCAAAAACCCCTGTTCTTCTAACAGAAATGTCAGCTCAAGGTTTGAAGTCAAATTCTGATAGAAGGAAGAAAAAAATGTCCTTCACAGAACTATGCATAAAATGCAACCAGGAGTGCAAGAGAGATTTTGTGTAGTGTATTTCATGTTCAGGTACACTTGGCCTTTCGAAGATACATTTGCACAAAAGTGTATGATGTGGTTGGAAATAACTTTAGGAAAGGATCAAACACAACTAGTGCAGTGCTGTGTCTTGTCACCAAAGAGAAACACAAATTCTCAGATAGCTCCTGCATGTAGTGTAGATGGTTACATTCTACGCATAAAGACTAAGCGTCAAAAATCTGTTACAGCTTTAAGTTGAGCTGTCTGCCACATCACACACAAGGCAAAGTGCTGGGGCCTAAACAGGCTGGCCTAAAAGCAGGCTCCAGCTTCGGCACACTGAGGAATACAGAAAGTTCTCAGTCAGTTGTTCAGTCAGCAATGGGACTAACAAAATTCATTGCTCCAGTTCACCAAGGAAAGATCAGAAGATGCTCAGAGGGCTGCAGCAGCTCTGCTGTGAGGATAGGCTAAGAGAGTTGGGGCTCTGCAGCCTGGAAAAGAGAAGGCTTCCAGGAGACCTTAGAGTAGCCTTCTAGTATCTGAAGGGGGCCTACAGGAAGACTGGGGAGGGACTATTTACAAGGTCTTGCAATGACAGGACAAGGGGCAATGGGTTTGAACTGGCAGAGGGGAGATTTAGACTGGATGTTAGGAGGAAGTTGTTTGCAGTGAGGGTGGTGAGACACTGGCACAGGTTGCCCAGGGAGGTTGTGGCTGCTCCTTCCCTGGAGGTGTTCAAGGCCAGGTTGGAGGAGGCCTTGAGTGAGCTGTCCTAGTGGGAGGTGTCCCTGCCTATGGCAGAGGGTTGGAACTGGATGATCCTTGAGGCCCCTTCCAACTTTACCACTCTATGATTTTATGATTCTATGAAAATACACTATCACTGATAGTGTATTCCCCCAGTTATGGGAAATGTATCTGTGAAGAAGCCATGATGGTTAAAACTGGCACATGAAGGCTATAAACCTCTACACTGAAGCAAAATTTACTCCTCTTGCAAGGCGTAAGGAGCATCTGTCTCGCTCCCTAAACTAAGAAACGCTACAAAATATCACTGCTTTAAAAATCTGTGAGTTTGTCAGCCTTCCTAAGATCAAACTATTTCATACTTAACATAAACTGTAATTTCAGAGTCACCTGTTTTCTTTTTCATCAATGTCAGAGGTACTGGCCAGTCGTCTCGGTATTGTAGGTGCAACATACGCTAGTCGAGTTCCTTTGCCATCTTTCTCCTGAAAGACAGGTACCCATTATTCACTGTTACTGCCATGGAGTATACTGCTGTTGGCTGGGACATCACCATTGTGACAATTTCACCTGTAGTCAGTGTTACCTGATGACATGAACATGGTATTTAAAGCTTAAAACTCAAGGGCTAAAACAGGAAAAGGCAACTGTTTATGTTTTCATTCTTGTAACGCAAGTTACTTAGCTTCTGTTTTGCCACAGTACAACTGAGTACTGAACTCAACTGTGTTAGTATTTTTTATAGCATCATATCATATAGTGTAGTATTCTTAATCATGACATTTATCATTTATACTTGAAACTGAGCCACAAATTCTATGGGCTTCAGCTACCAGTTCCAAATTTGCCCTTTGACTGCTTCAGTGTACTCAAGTTTAATTACAGAAGTAAATTCTTGTGAATGAGACATTACAGAGTACAAGAAGTGACTTCATTTTTTGTGAGATTCTTGCAACATCACTGTCCAAGTGATGCTGAAACTATCCTATCTCTGGTCTCCCTTAACTGTAAAAACTACTCCTAGCACTGCAAGTCTCCAAAAATAGAAAAGCCTCAGTCCTATGCACCAGGTCACCAGACAATCAAGGTGCACACTGCACTTTAAAGAGCCTATATGTAAGTCACATAATTTAACCTCTTGGAATTTTGGCAAAGNGACAATCAAGGTGCACACTGCACTTTAAAGAGCCTATACGTAAACCTCTTGGAATTTTGGCAAATAATAGATGTTACAGTCCACAGAGACTGCCTTACTTTGATAACATATCATAATACCTATACTAAGTAGATCAGTCCCTCAAAATATTGTTTCACACTGTAAGCTGTTACCTTTTCTTTGTTGTCCAGTGAAGAAGAAAGTCTAGGACTTGAAGCAGAACGGATAACACCCGCAGAGTCCTTTTCTTTTTGAGCTTCTTTGGAAGCAGTAATTTCTGCAAGCGCTCCATAGCTACCAGTTTTTCTAAGACCTGACCTCCACGTAGCAGGAGATTCATCTTTCCTCTCTTCTTCTTTGGGAGAAACCTTGGTTGTAGATGTTGGAAACTACAAAACACACGTCAATGGATTTACGTTATTAATTAGCGTTATTTGTGGCAATCCACGCTCCTCGTGGAGATCTGAGAAGGCAAGAACCACGGAAATGTTGAACTTGTAGGGCAGTTGTGGTGAGAGACAACCTACACACTCTTCCCATCAATTAGTTAATGAGATAAGAAATGTAAGACTGGTCAAGGTATGCTACTCCTCTACAAGTTAGCACCGAAAACCCCACGCTTTGTAAAACACACGGTGAGCGCGAGACACGGATTTAGAAACATGCAAGTCCAGTTGTCAATATCTGGATTAAATATGTTATTTGGCAATCTGTACACAAAACTGTGCACACACCAGAACCTCACCATAGATTTTTCACCCTTATTGGGCACAAGAACAATGCCAGTTTTGCGCAAGCCCTGCCTCCATGACGCGGGATCTACTGAATCCACGACAGGCATGATAGGAGAAATGAAATCATACTAAAGCCAATTAGGACAAGACGAAGATGAAGGTTGAAAGAATGGGAGATAGAAAGAGTAAGTTGTTTGTTTTTTTTTTTTTTAACCACACAGTTTGTTCCTAAATTTATGTTATGCAGTTCCATTACAGTATAAAAATACCAAAAAGCAGTAAGAGATTTAAAACTTCAGTGAAAGATTCTTGTTGAAGACAACACAGCACATTTAGCTCATTCAGGAACGAGATTGCAGTTTGCATTGAGGACAGCAAAGCCTAAATCCTCCTATGCTTGAGAACACTGAAAGATTCCTATGAATGCACACCTCATTCTCATCATATTTCATTCATATTCCTTAATTGCATCTTGTGCTAGCTTAGCTATCAAAGCCATACCTTTATTGCCTTACTTCAGTACTGTGTGGTAATTTAGAACTAGCCTAGAGTGTGAGTTTTAAACTACCACACTGACACAAAGCAGCATTACTGAATGCCACAGAGCCAGAAGAATACCCAAATTCAAGCTCAGTACAACGTATGTGCACAACTTGGTTTGCTCACCTGTGATGTAAAAGCAGCACAGTAGCTGCAGTAGCACAGATGGTGCAAACCTGAAAAGGCAGGTGCAGGATCACACACACTGTGTTGTTTTACCACCATTAGTAAAAGCCATTTAAAGTCTTTATGTTCACTGATATGAACTGTGACTGCTCTCTAGAACACAGGTACATGCTATGTTACAAGACAGTCTTCATGTAAATCTGGGTCTATTTTGTAGCTACAGATGACTGAATTTTTACACACACAGTATCAGAAAGATAACTGAAGATTACTTCTGACCTGCACCTTTTACCTTTTAGACCAAAAGATAACCCATTCAAAAAGTTTTGCCTCCATACATCATTTAATGCTGTACCAAAATAAATTTATCTATTGATTATTCAGTTCAGGAATTTTGAGTGACACTGCAGCTAGTAACAATTTAGTAATATCCTGTTGCTGAAGGTCCTCTAGCATAGAAGGTTTTTGCTAATACACAATAAATAGAATCTGAAGCTAGGAAACTTTTCATCTCAAGATAAAGTCCAGACAAAGTAAAGATCAGAAAAATGAAGTGTTTAAAGTGTTAGATACCTTTGAATTTCCAGTGTGCAAAAATAAGTAAGTACAGGAAAAATTCTGAGTGAATACCACAACAGTGAAACTGCCCAAGTATCACAAATATTTGTGTTACTGAAGTGATTTCAAAAAATAAACCAGGCCTATTTCCTTGCATTGAAATTCACACCAGATCTGAGTTCACTGCAGTTAGGTACAGTTAGCAAACTAGCAATTACTCACCATGTCTTCCCTCCCTGAAGCATTTGCTGTGGTATGTGTGGAGAACTTGTGGGCCTTGAGTGCTGCATAGCTCCTGAGCAATGCAAATGCATCTCCCATGACAAAGAATCATAATTCCTTACTGAGCCAAGAGGAGCTCTTTAGGTCATTGTCACAAGATGACCCTGCAATCCAAATGCCTGCCCCACCACAAAGCTCAGTGTGGGAAAATTAGTCCTGCTCACAACTCCCCTTTGGCTCTGATGGGTTTTGGAGAGAAGTTTTCTGGACATCAATCACAACTCTTTTTGTAAAGCACCTCTTAGGACCAGGAAGGTTGGGTCAACTCTATTGTATAGTATTACATAATGTGATGCAGTTAAGCAACCTATTCCTTGCATCTGTTCTACAACAGTATACTTTGTAAGACAAATCATCATTAGGTTCAAATGGAAATAGGAAAGTGTAAGTACGAGAAGCTTCCGGAGCTAGGTACAGTATCTACTGTTGGTCCAGCAGTAAGTCTTCCTCTCTCTACTTGAGCTTCAGTACATCATGGCTACCAATTCTCCTGAACTGACACTTTGCAGAAGCATCAGCAGAGAGTTATGCTTTGACTAGTACAGAAAAGCTGTAATGGCTGATGAATGAGTCTTACTATCCAGTTTGCATCTATATTCTAGAAGTTTGATTTCTATCCCACCTTCTGACTATGCATTATGATTGACTATAATATTTCAACTCAGGCATACTCATCTTCCCTTTCTCAACCAAAACTACAATTTATTCCAATTAACTTTTCACATCAAGCTGTAAAAAGCTTCCTGCACACAAAATGGCTTTGCTAAGTGTGGTTTTGAGCTGTGCACTGAATAAATCACACGTCCCAAATTCTCCATCTCTTCCACGAGGTCCTAACTATACTGAAATCTGGGGGGAACGACACATACAGCATTTTCTACTTTTTATTTCAGGTATCAATTTCAATTTGTATGCTTAAGCACTAGCTGAATGCTTGTAAGGACTCCTAAAAGTACAGTAGCTCATGCCTGTTAACCTTGCCTTATGTGCATCACAAATACAGGCATGGAAAGACTATAGAAGTTTCTAAAAGTTCTGGAAAAGTTTGGCATGGAAGAGACTTTCAAAACATGAAATTTAGCTTCAGAAAAACAAGAGCTTCACTCACTATGCAAAAGATTCTTGCCTTTTAAAAAAGAATCTTATGCCCAGCTGCTTTACAGTTCTGCATATTTAGAATTTCATAGTATCACAGAACTGTCAGGGTTGGAAGGGACCACAAGGATCATCCAGCTCCAACCCCCTTGCCATAGGCAGGGACACCTCACTCTGCATCAGGTTGCTCACAGCCACATCCAGCCTGGCCTTAAAAACCTTCAGGGATGAGGTTTCCACCACCTCCCTGGGCAACCTGTTCCAGTGTCTCACCACCCTCACTGTGAAGAACTTGTAACATCCAGTCTGAATCTCCCAACTTCTAGTTTTGCTCCATTCCTCCCAGTCCTATCACTACCTGACACCCTAAAAAGTCCCTCCCCAGCTTTCTTGTAGCTTCCTTCAGACACTGGAAGGTCACAATAAGATCTTTCCAGAGCCTTCTCTTCTCCAGGCTGAATAACCCCAATCTCTCAGTCTTTCTCCATAGGAGAGCTGCTCCAGCCCTCTGATTGTCCTCATGGTCCATCTCTGGTTTTAAAGCATTTAAAAGAAATGAACACAGATTCCACAGAAAATATTTGAGGAATCTCTGCATCTTTTCATCACTTAACTGGATAATCCAATCTGGTTTTGATAGACAAAAAAGTGTATACTTTTACAGAAGATCAGGCATTTGAAATCACAAGAATGGCATCTTATTTTACCTTCTTGACAGGTGATGGAGGTGCCCCTTGCCCAACAGCTACTGAAGGTGCTGTCACTGCTACCGATGCTGACTGCGTGCTTGTGGTGTTTGAGTTATTAGTTACAGCTGCCAAGGTTTTGGTCTTATCTGCAAAAATATTTACAAGACTTTAATTTGCATTTTTCATTCAGAATTTCTTCACTTCTACAAAAACCTGAGAGTCAACCCTCCCAAGAACATTTTATTATTTATTCCTCAGTGTTTTCCCCTTCACTCCCACTCTGCACCACAGTTAGGTCCACAGTTTGCCCACAGCGCTCATCCATGTAGCTTATGTTTGTTTGTTATTCATTGTTCTGTCTCTGCTGAGAAGCAGAGACAGAACCAGAGAACCACTGGGCTTAAAAGTGACCTTGAGAGGTCACCCCATTTATCTCCTGCTGATAGAAGGGTTAATACTGCACACAGACCAGGTTCCTCAGGATTTTGATGAGTTAGGTCTCAAAAGTCTTCATAGACAGAGGTTCCACAGCCTCCCCAGACAGTCTGTATTTTAGTAGATGGTTAATGACCAGAAAAATGTAACAGCAGGAGGTGTGTTGGCATGTAATAGCTAATTGAACTACAGAGGATGTTAATTCAAAGGAAAACATTTAGCCTTGGTTAACAGTATAAGTTCAGCACAGAGAAATAATTAACTCTGAGAACCCAGCCAGGGCGTTGGGTAACCAGAATGAGCTGAGGCAAGAATTTCCCTTCCAGAGCTTTGACTTTCCATTTGCTTTATTCCTTCTTTGTTCTTTGCTTTTCTTGCCTAAGTTTCACTGACTACTTATGCTACCATCTTCTGCTTTCTTCTTTCTGTCCACATTTCTTCCTCTCCTTTGTCTGTGTACCTTAAGCCCTCCCTGATAAACATGCAGAAAATGTCACAGCTGCGATTCAACAATTGCTGCCACTCTACTTGCTTGAGTGTCATAATCTTGTACCTCCTTTCTGTTTCACTCATTTAAATGGCACATTTGGAGTAGGATGCTACATCTATGCAGTATGGAACAACATGAGGTTCAATCCCCACTATAAACACACCTTTCCACCTCCACCTACCCATACAACATAGGAGCAATTAATCTGGAAAGCATTCAATGTTTTCACACAGTTTTCTCACATCTAACACTCAAAATACCAATCAGAAACTTTGTAATTATAGAATCATAGAATCAGCCAGGGTTGGAAGGAACCACAAGGATCACCTAGTTCCAAATCCCTGCAATGGGCAGGGTCACCCTACCCTAGATCAGGCTGTCCAGAGCCTCATCCAGCCAGGCCTTAAACACTTCCACCTCAACCACCTCCCTGGGCAACTCACTCCATGCTCTCATCATTATTTAATGGCATTGCTGTTCCACTCTTGTTTTAGTTACAGACATAGCTGGACAGATGTTTTGAATAATTACTTATGCAGTAAACAATTACACATATTGAAGTGATCAGTTTACATGACTCTGCACTAAAGGGAAAGTTCTTTTTAAACAAAAGTGAAAATAAATGACTGTGAGCTTCTAGGTCACGGTGACAAAAAGCTCAATGGGGCAATGCATACTGACAGTACCATCTGAGATGATGTGCAGGGAGATCTGCTGCCAACTTGCAAATAAGTAAAATAGCTTTAAAATATATAACAAAAGGAGTGTATTCTGAAATTATTTCAAGGACCCCAAGTGGTCTATATGTAGTGCATTCAGTGCTGGTGAAGACACACCTCCGTTATTGTAGTGAATGGAACACAGAAAGGACACTGAGGTGTTGGAGTGTGTCCAGACAAGGGCAGCAAGGCTTGTGAAGGGCCTGGAGCACCTGGCTTACAAAGAGTGTCTGAGTAAGCTGGGGGTGTTCAGTCTGGGGAAGAGCATGCTGAGGGGAGACCTCATTGCTCTCTACAGCTGCCTCAAGGAAGGCTGGAGTGAGGAGGGCCCAGTCTCTTCTCCTTGCTGACAAGAGACAGGACTAGAAATGGTTACAAAGCTGTGCCAGGGGATGTTTAGGCTGCCTATTAGGAAATACTTCTTCACTCAGAAGGGTATTAAACACCAGAATGGTCTGTCCAGGGCAGTGGAGTCACCATCCTTGGGAGTGTTCAAGTGGACCTGGAACTTAGGCACATGGTTTAGTGTTGGCCCTTCAGTGCTGGGTGGAAGGTTGGACTGGATGACCTTTGGAGTCCATCCAACCAGATATATTCTGTGATTCTCTATGGCTGAGCCAGTATTAACTAACTCCCAAAAAATACTAAATTATCCCAAAAACACTTAAGCTCAAACACCTGAACTAAAGAAAATATTAATTTCTGAGTTTGTTTCTCAGTCCTTTAGGAGATGTCAGCTTCATATTAAACTGTACTTTAAGATCATCAATGAAATGCTGGGTCGAGGATTGGACTGGATGACCTTTGAGATCTCATCCAACCAGATATATTCTGTGATTCTCTATGGCTGAGCCAGTATTAACTAACTCCCAAAAAATACTAAATTATCCCAAAAACACTTAAGCTCAAACACCTGAACTAAACAAAATATTAATTTCTGAGTTTGTTTCTCAGTCTTTTAGGAGATGTCAGCTTCATATTAATTTAAACTGCATTCTAAGTTGCTGTAGCAGCTCTGCTGTGAGAACAGGTTGAGAGATTTGGGGCTCTGCAGCCTGGAGAAGAGAAGGTTTCCAGGAGACCTTAGAGTAGCCTTCCATTATCTGAAGGGGGCCTACAGGAAGGCTGGGGAGGGACTATTGACAAGGCCTTGCAATGCCAGGACAAGAGGCAATGGGTTTGAACTGGCAGAGGGGAGATTGAAAGTGGATGTTAGGAGGAGGCTGTTTGCAGTGAGGGTGGTGAGACACTGGCACAGGTTGCCCAGGGAGGTTGTGGCTGCTCCCTCCCTGGAGGTGTTGAAGGCCAGGTTGGAGGAGGCCTTGAGTGAGCTGTGCTAGTGGGAGTTGTCCCTGCCCATGGCAGGGGGTTGGATTTGCATGATCCTTGAGGTCCCTTCCAACCTTACCATTCTATGATTCTAATATCATCAATGAAACAGAATGTCAGTTTGAGGAAAATATTTCAGATATCTCAACATAATAGAAACCAGCTTCCAGTACCTCAAAATACAGGACACTTACATTTTACAATGTCCCTTATAATCTCAAGTTTTTTCACCAGAAAACTACCTTAAGCTGAATAATGGGGGGGGGGAAAAAAGAGAAAGTAGAAGCTTGGAATGTAGAGATCCAGCTCTAAGGAAAAGAGCTTAAAGTCTAGCTTGCCAAATAAAGCATGATAAAGCTTTGTTGATATTAAACCCCCTAAAGTTTACATAAATTAATTCTTGTGTCAGAGTCAAATTTTCCTGGCACAAACTATCTGTAACGAAGAGAAGACAGTTACCAGAATCAGAAGACTCTGGAGATATTACAGTTAGCTCAGTGAGTGAGAAATTACTACATGTTATATGTGTTTTGAGTTCATCAGAGCTCAAGTCTGTGTAAATAAGGGATACAAGTACACTCATGTGAAAGGCTTAATTACAAAGCTTGCTGGACTTCTTTCCAGCTTAACACTGAAATGTTGTTAAATAAAAATTAAGCCATAATGGAGAGTTTAGTTTTGCAACTTAGTTTTATTTCTGCATTCCTTAAGAATTTATGAGATATATAAGTTAGCTCTAAAATCCCTCCCTAATCTTATCTTTTTCCAAGCGAAGAAATTAGAAGTGCGAACTCATCCAGAAGCTGAAAAGTGCACATGGCATTCTGGGGTGCATCAGGTAAGGAGGTTCTTCTCCCCCTTTTACTCTGCCCTGGTGAGACCACACCTGCAATACTGTGTCCAGTTTTGGGCTCCTCAGTTCAGGAGAGACAGGGACCTGCTGGAAGGAGTCCAGCAGAGAGCCACAAGGGCGACTGGGGGACCTGAGCATCTCCCTATGAAGAGAGACTAAGAGCCCTGGGGCTGTTTAGTCTGCAGAAGAGAAGGCTGAGAGGGGATCTGATCAATGTGTACAAATATCTGATGGGTGGGTGTCAAGTGGAGGGGGCCAAGCTCTTTTTGCCGGTCAGCAGCAATAAGACAAAGAGCAACAGCTACAAAGTGGAACAGAGAAGGTTTCACCTCAACATGAGGAGAAACTTCTTTACAGTGAGGGTGACAGTCCTAGAGCAGGCTGCCCAGAGTGGTTTGAAGTCTCCTCCTCTGGAGACTTTCAAACCCTGCCTGGATGCACTTCTGTGTGAACTACCCTGGGTGATGTTGCCTTGGCAGGGAGACTTGGACTCAATGATCTCTGGACATCCCTTCCAACCTCTAAAGTTCAATGATTCTGTGATACATAAACTATTACCAAGATGTTTCTGATGCAGTCTATGTGCTGTATTGCTGTACTGTAGTTGTACAATTCTTTGTTAAGGTTGAACACACATCTTTAAACACCTGTGCTCTGACATTTGTTTTCTGATTTGAAAGGGAAAGATGCTCTGCTCTTCTTCCAGCACTACTTGCTTTAAGGCCCTGATCAGTGCTCTAGAACAAACCCAAATAAACTCCACTGCAGAGTAATGTGGTTCTTTGCTTGCGCTTCCAAACTCTTCAAAGTCCACTTCTCTTGAAATGAAGTTATGTGTGAAGCAACTTCACATTAAAACAGCACCTTTAGAAGTTTCAGTACATGCTGAAAGTATATGCACCATTGCTTTAAGAATACCTGAACCAAGACTGTCATATTAATTAGTAATTAGTTCAGGATGGCAAGAACAAATGGTCCCTTCCAGCCTTACCATTCTATGATTCTATGTTTCTAAGTTCTTTACAGTGGGGGTGGTGAGACACTGGCACAGGTTGCCCAGGGAGGTTGTGGATGCTCCCTCCCTGGAGGTGTTCAATGGCAGGTTGGAGGAGGTCTTGAGCAGCCTGTACTAGTGGGAGGTGTCCCTGCCTATGGTAGGGGGTTGGAACTAGATGATCCTTGAGGTCACTTCCAACCTCACCATTCTATGATTCTATGTTTCTATAAATGAGAACATTTGCACTTGTACTGTTCCAATCCCTGTAGCAGCTCCACAAGCAAACATTGGTATGAAGCCTTCATTTCTGATTTGAACTTCCAACTTTTGGAATGTTTTCTGACATGCTACTGAAGGTTTATATTATTCCAACTATTTAATTAAAATTATTTGTTTGGCTACTCAACAATTGATAAGTAGGTTAATAGTTTTAACCTAAATAACCAGCAGTAATGATACCTCTGTAATGCTTTCACTTCAGGCATACATAAACTTGCTTTAAAATGATGTGAAGATTAGTGAAATGCAGAAGAATAAGCAACATTTTAGATACTAAATACCACACAATACAGAGTGAAGTTATTTATGAAGCAAAATCTGAAAGACAATGCTCCAAATAACTTACCTGTCTCTGCTTCAGATTCTGAGTCATCATCCTCTTCCTCTTCACTAGAACAACTGGATTCATCCTTCTTTCCCTCTTCCTCCTCATCTGCTTTTTCTTGCTCCAGGGACTCTGTACTAGATGTGATCTTTTCTTGCTCCATAATCAACGTCTCCTTGCTGAGATTGAAAAGAAAAATATTTACCAAGTACTGAAAAATTAACTAACTCCTATCAAGTACAACTTTGGAAGAGTTTGGCAAGTTATCTTTTTTTCATTAAAAGCTTGTAATTTTTCTTAGTTTACTTACTTTTTGAATGTTTTCTGTGTCTGATTGTTATCCATGTTGGCTGTGGATTCAATTAGGGGAGATTTCTTTTCTCGTTTTTCACTGTGAAGCTTCAAAACAGAAGAGAATCATGAAGTTAAATTGATAGAATTGTACCAGTGTGGCACAATTACAGATGGAGGGTAACTTGTGATTACTATAAACACTAAATGGGGTATAAGCTTTCAGAGTGTTAAAGTTCAAGAACCCAATATCTTTGAAAATGTTATTCCCACTAAGTTGATTCTTCAGATCATAAAACGTCCACTGGACAAGGTAAGTAGGAGACTCTTAGGCTTTCTGGTGACCAGAATCATAGAATGGTAAGGTTGGAAGGGACCTCAAGGATCATCCAGTTCCAACCCCCTGACATAGGCAGGGACACCTCCCACTAGCACACCTCACTCAAGGCCTCCTCCAACCTGGCCTTCAACACCTCCAGGGAGGGAGCAGCCACAACCTCCCTGGGCAACCTGTGCCAGTGTCTCACCACCCTCACTGCAAAGGACTTCTTCCTAACATCCAGTTTCAATCTTCCCTCTGTCAGTTCAAACCCATTGTCCCTTGTCCTGTCATTGCAAGACCTTGTCAACAGTCCCTCCCCAGCCTTCCTGTAGCCCCCTTCAGATCCTGGAAGGCTACTCTAAGGTCTCCTGGAAACCTTCTCTTCTCCAGGCTGAAAAGCCTCAACTCTCTCAGCCTGTCCTCAGAGCAGAACTGCTGCAGCCCTCTGAGCATCTTCATGGCCTCATCTGGACCTGCTCCAACAGTTCCATGTCCTTCCTGTGCTGAGGGCTCCAGAACTGTACACAGAGCAGAAGTAATCTTTTGAGGCGACTGTGGCATCAGGTTAACTGAAGCCCCAAATCAAACCTTTCTTTCTAACTCGCATGCTGCTCCCAGCTGTATATCATAACCACACATGTACTAAAAATGTATGTTTATATGCAAAAGGCCTACCAGATTCTGCTTCTTTTGTAATTCTTCTAAATACCCTAGGATATCTTCGTCTGCCACGTCAAATGCTGTCTGCCCCTGCAGAAAGGGAAAAAGCAGAACACCAGAATCGTACAGCAGAATTCAAATATAACAGATTTTGATGCCTTAGCACATGATGATGCATGTAAGGAGCCCATTCAGAGAGAAAAATTAGAAAGTGTAAGCCAAGCTCTATTACAAACTGTTAGTCTGTCAGCAGCTGAAAACAATTTTGCAATATTACTTTTTTTGAAACAAACACCTCCACCAGATCAGGAAACAAGAGGTTTAGGAGATAAAAATACGTAAAATTTTGCTGTCCTTTGAAGAAAACAAACAAACAAACAAACAAAAAAAGAGTAGATTGAAAGAATATGATGGGACTCTTAATTCCAAACAACCATTACAACCAGTTGGATGTATGGATCATGAGCAGTTCATTATCCTATTCATATTGGACTGTCAGATACAACTTGATTTGTTTCAAGCTTCAATTACTTCAGCAAGCTATACTAAATTTAAAGTATGCTTTCACCTTTTCACAGTAAAACTGTATTTGAGATGCTATATATTATTTAGAAGAGATCTGCTAGAACCATTTGCTCTTATCTCCCCCTTAGTGTACGATTTCTGTGGGGCATGTACTTGAATTCATAGATCATCATGTGACTGATGAACACCAAGTGATGCTGTCAGCTTGCCAGAGTTACAGTCACTGCAATTCTCAACTAGAGCCCACACCTACAAGATGTGAGGTTCTAGTTTTGAGGTCTGAACAGGAGACAATTAAAAAACCAAACCAAAACAACCTTTCTTCATCTCTACTCGAAGATGAGAAGGGCTGAAGCTCATACAGCTTCACAAAAAGAGTCTAACTGATTTGGCTACTTGCAATACATTTTGTATTTGGAAGGTTGCATTTCAGTACAGGGAGGCTGGAATCTAGTCAAAGCCTTACAAATGCAGCTGCATCAACACGCTGGGAGGACATACTAAAATGTTGGGAGGATCATGACAAAATCAGTCAAGTAAGTTCTTCTGTACAGTAACAAGCAGTAAAAGGAGAGCTGCCATTTAAAGATGCTCACAGCAGCTTACTATAAACATGATTAAAGGTATTCACATATGTCTCTGTTGACTTCAGTTGCTGGAAATGTTAACTACAGGGAAACATTCCTAATTACACTGTGAAGGCTACCATAACTGGTTAGAAAGGATGGACCTTCAAATGACTAATTTTCACATCCATAAAACTTCTGACCATAAAGCAGAAGCACATGCACCTTTCAACAAGCATTACCCAAAACAGCTTGAGGTCCTCTGACATTTGAAATATTCCATTTAGCATAACACAGCACTAACCTGGAAACTAAACAACAAAATTATCTCATCTTTATATTCGCATTATGACTGCAGTTATTAATCTGGCCTTCTATTTTTAGGTACTTAAGTGGGTTTTAAAAAAACCCAACAACCTGAGTTAGACCTACCTTGACCATTAAAAAAAAATGCAAAAAATAATCTCTTTTAGTTGGAAGGTTATAGCTAAGCCCAATTCATAGAAGTCAATACTTGAGTTCTCACAGACGCTAAGCACCCACAACTGAAATCCAATCTGGAGTTTCCCAGTCTTCCTATCTCCAAAAGTAAAATTCCTGCTGACATTTACAACAGCTAAGGCTCTCCTAGCTTGCACAGACCTGCCCCCACATGAAATAAACTAGCTTCTATCTCTCTGTCTCTTTTTCATTCTTGTTCCTGCACCAGCTGAGATGAACATACTGTCACAATAGTGCTCTCTTGAACACTACCCTTCACAACCCCAGCAGAATGTGTAACAGGAAAGTTGGTAAGACTGTGTTCAATTCATTACACCAGCTTTTGACTGCCTGGCGCAAAACACAAGGCATACAGCTGATATTTAATGGTTCTATAAGCATTATACAGAAGCAGAATCAAAGCTATTTGAGATTTAATTTCAGGTTTCATTTATTTTTATTATAAGCCACCTCAGTTTCCAAGAAAGAAAAAGTCAAAGTCTATATGTTTTAAGCAGACATAGTTTTGCTCTCAGAGTAAATCCTTGCTAATTCATAAACTATTTCCCAATTTTTTTTTATTAAAAGAATTATGAAAAACTTTTGTGTAGAATCTTTCTTAGAGGTTGGGCAGGTACTTTACATACACAGTACTGACAGAAAGTGGAAGCAGATCAGAATCTACTGTAAAACATATTGCAAAGAGATGACAGAGCACTCACAGCTGAATAAAAAGTTCTGGGGTCTTGTGCTGCCTATGCGAATCATCAACACATTTGTATCAGTCAGGAGCAAGATCTTGCAAAGCCAACAAGTGACACATGTCTTTGCTTAAAAGTCAAGGAAATAAAGCTTAGGAAGCATTCAAGTTGTGTCTGGGGAGTCCAGAGATGCCTACATGTTTCTTCCAGCACACCCAAACCAGCATACAGCGATATCTCTTTAGTATGCCACACAAGCTGACTGTAAAAGTTAAAGCACTACCATTGAAGCATTGTCTTCAATGATCATTTCAGCAATCATTTCAGCGATCATTTCAGTGATCATTTCTATGACCAATTTCTATCTATGATTTCTATGATCAACTGCAATCCATCAAGTTATTCATTTTGCACCTCTGAAAATGTCGACAAACCCATTCTATTTTGAATTTCCATGTCAAAGACGACATGGGTAGCTAGAACTAAGCATAAAGTGGGTCTAAACATTCATTTAGGCAGGGAATTCAGTTCTGAACACAAACATGCTGTTTTGACATAACATGCATTTATAGAATCCATGTACAGTAAACAGCAGTTTATCATCACTTTTCTTACCCTGGCTTCTAAAGTCACTTTAGAGACCAGAACTTTGTATCTTGACAAGGATTACATAAAAATCCTACCACTTTGTTGACAGCCTCCATATCACATAGGTTTTCCACTAAAATGCGGCATGCTTCTTCTTTACCCCAGTGAGCAGCAGCGTGAAGTGGTGTCCAGCCATCATAATCTTTAATATTTACATCGTAGCGAGCCTGAATTAAAAGCCTGAAGAAATTAAAGGGATTAGAACTTAACACTGTGAGGAGAAAGAAACCGTTGGGAAATCATAAAATTATTCTACGTTAAAATTCTTCTCCTTTTTCAACATACATATTTTAGTTTGAGTATTGAAAACTGATACAATATTTCCTCATAGAAACATCTTCCTCTTCCTTACTCAGCAGGGATGTGTGGGTAGGTACACATGTATGTGTATATATACACACATGCATACACATATACATACATATATGTACACATATATACACATACATGTACACACTTAAATATACATACACATATATACACAAACATACATACACACACACACACATATATATATTTGTATGTATATGTGTGTGTGTGTGTGTGTGTATACGCCTATGAGGACAGGCTGAGAAAGTTTGGGCTCTGCAGCCTGGAGAAGAGAAGGCTTCCAGGAGACCTTAGAGTAGCCTTCCAGGATCTGAAGGGAGCCTACAGGAAGGCTGAAGAGGGACTACTGACAAGGTCTTGTAATGACAGGACAAGGGGCAATGGGTTTGTACTGGCAGAGGGGAGATTTAGACTGGATGTTAGGAGGAAGTTGTTTGCAGTGAGGGTGGTGAGACACTGGCACAGGTTGCCCAGGGAGGTTGTGGCTGCCTCCTCCCTGGAGGTGTTCAAGGCCAGGTTGGAGGAGACCTTGAGTAACCTGTACTAGTGGGAGGTGTCCCTGCCTATGGCAGGGGGTTGGAACTAGATGATCCTTGAGGTCCCTTCCAACCTTACCATTCTATGATTCTATGATATATATATATACACATATATACATACATCCATATATATATACACATACATACATATATATACACATACATATACACACACANATCTCCCCTCTGCCAGTTTAAACCTATTGCCCCTTGCCGTGTCATTACAAAACCTTGAAAACAGTCTCTCCCCAGAGAGGGATATATATACATATAAATAAAAATTATATATAAACATATTAAAATATAAATAGAAAAATAAATTTTAAAATACATAAACTACATCTATATTTTAAAAGGAATATTGAAGAAAAGTAGCCTTTCCCACCTTCTAATTTGCATTCTCTTCGTTCCAAGTCTATTCTCAGAATCAAAGAATATATCTGGGAGGAAGAGACCTTGAAGTCTCACCCAGTCCAGTGTTGCTTCTATATAGTTAGCTACTTATCTCTACAGCACATGACAGACAAAAGCCCTTTCTAAGGAAAGGAGAGATGTAAAATGTCCAGATTTGTAAGATACAGTGTTCTTATTCAGCACGTTATTAAAATCTCCTCCTATTCTAATATTGCTTGCATCTTCCACTCTCACTAACACTTGATGACATAATCTAGTATTTACATGCCTCAACTGCTGTCTGAGAGGGAGTAGAGCTCTTTAGAGGACCTTCTTTCCAGCCTTCATTCAGCATGGTTCTGATGTCACTTGTCAAAGTGGCAACTGAGTCTTAACCTGACAAACAGGTTTTTTTTTTCCTGTGGTTTTTGTTGTGGTTGGTTGGGTTTTCGGTTTGTTTTGGTTGGTTGGGTTTTTGTGTGTGTAAAGGACTATCAGCTTTATTAAACACTGTTCATAATTATTAAAAGCCCATGAACTGAGAAGAACTATTCTCAAAAAACTCTCTCAGCTTCTTCAGCCAATATACTCATAGCAATATCCTCCAATGAGTAAACTTTCAGATGTGCTCAGGTGCAGTCTTGCATCCTGCACAAAATGCTCATTTTTGGTAATTTAAAGCCATCAAGTAAATTGCCTGCACATGTATTTTCTCTCTCCTAGGGAAAGACATGGACTGGACTACAAAAAAGACACTAGTTCCAGACACCAGTTATACCTAGAACTCCTTACACACATATGTTATTCCAAAACAATTTTGCTTTTTCAGGAGGATAACTTCTCTTCAGCATGTTGAAGCAGTTTTTTTGAAGCAGAACTCCCAGTGAATTGTATGTAATGTTTATAATGGTTTAAAAAAGCTGTCATTCAACTTGTGTTGACAAAACATTACAATGCTCTGCAGGCTTTAAAGGCAGCAATACCTAGACAGTCAGGGTGTGAGCTCGGTTGCATGCACATTGCAACACATACAATTATTCCTGGTACAGCTAAGGCAGTCAAATACACTGCTTTGTTGTGATTCTAAGTGTATTATTAAGTATGCTTAATTCACTAAGGCAGAGCTTTGATGAAAACAAATTAAACCTCTGTGGCAGCATATTAATGAAAAGCAGCCTGGGCATTACAGGACACCAAAAGATTAATGCTTTCCAAGAAACAATATCAAAAAAACCAAAATTCAGTTCTCTATTCTTTAGGTCTGAAAAAACAAAAAACAAAACATTTGGTCTGGATTGGAAAGTCTGCTTTATGCATGCAAATAAATGTAGTACCTTGAAATTATTCATCAACCCAAATGCCAGCAGGCATTTCTAAGAAGGAATTCAGCTTGTTTACACAGTGAACTTTAAAAAACAAAGCAACTTTCTTCTTTGAAGTATTCAGGCACAACATGTACTCTGTTTTCTTATCTTTAATGACTCAACATAGAAAGCTAACAGCATCATGGTCGATGAGTACTTGAAAACATAAATTTAAACTGAGGAGAATTCTAAAGTGTTATTTTCCAAGGTTAGTTATTTTCTAGAAGTTCTAAGTGTCCAGTTCCACCAGTTCCAAGCAGCATTACAACAGCAGGACAATCAAATATGAAAAATATGAAACCAGACTTACTTTAAGACTTCTGTATAGCCCTTAGCAGCAGCTACATGAAGTGCTGTACCACCAGATTTTGCATGCCTGACGTCGTTTATGTGACCACTGTTGAGCCACTGTCTTGCATCCCTTAGCATTATTCGTTCTTCTTCTTTTCGAGCTGCCTCTATATCAACTCCTAATTCAGATAACAAGGGGAGATGGCAAGAGAAGACAAAAATATTTTAGTTTAAATACTTCAATTCAGCTGTGTTATTTACAGAAAAATATATCTTGTTTATGTAATACAATACAGTGATAGCAAGAATATGAATAACATCTGTGGTTAGATATTGATATCTTGTTGAGGATGACTCCCAAGAGCTTAAGGAAACACCCATTAATGAATAATATTTTGCATGCATAATGGAGTTTTATTCCAAAGGGGAAAAAAACCTATCTAGGAAAATGTTAGGAATGTCAATCATCACAGTAATAAGAAACACAAAAAAATAAAGTATTTTCACCTTCTAAGCACTAAAATGTAAGTCTAGTTTGATCTATATGCAGAAAATAGAAAACCACTACAATTTTAACAAGGAGATACCTATGGGAACAATCCAATCTAACTTCTCATCATTGATGGTAAGTAAAACTGTGTTGCTCATTTTTACTTTCTAAAGAATTGCTGGTTTGTCTTCTACCACTGTGAAACACACACCTTATGCTCAAACTGCCAAACTTCTTCACATCTCAGGTGAAAAAACAAATAATTAATAGTACATTTCCCCCCCCCCAAAAAATCATAAACTGGTGAAAAGGATTGAGGGAGGTTCTCCTACTCCTCTACTCTGCCCCACTTGGAATACTGCATCCAGTTCTGGGTTTCCCAGCTCAAGAGGAACAGAGATGTACTGGAGAGAGTCTAACAAAGTGCTACAAAGTAGATAAGGGACTGGAGCACTGCCATATGAGGAAAGGTTGAGAGACATGAGGCTGTTTAAGGTTGAAGAGGAGAAGGCTGAGAGGGATCTGATTGATGTCTGTAAATATCTGAGGGTTGGGGGTGAGGAAGGGAGGGACACATACAGCCTCTGCTCACTTGTGCCCTGGAAAAGGACAAGGGGCAATGGATGGAAACTGCAGCACAGGAAGTTCTACCTCAACAGGAAGAAGAACTTCTTTACTGCAAGAGTCACTGAGCACTTGAACAGGCTCCCCAGGGAGGTTGTGGAATCCTGTACAGATGCATTTCTGTGTGACCTGCACTAGATTCTGTGGTCTTCCTCTAGCACTGGGGGGGGTTGGACTTGAAGATCATCAGAGGTCACTTCCAATCCCTAACATCTTGTGATCATACGCAGTAGGAGGCATCATTCTACTGTGCAAAACTTGATAAAACAGATTATAATAACTCAGATTCAGCAATCTTTTATCAATACAGTGGCTACTAGAAAACCAGAGCCACAAACTTGTAAACTGAGAGCAACTGTATTGGCGCTGCAGAAATAAATATCCTCAGGCAGTGGATAGCAGAGTCATAGATCTATTACATTACATATGAATCAGTATTCCACAGATGCTGCAATTCTCAAATTACAGAGCAAGAAAGCCTGTGAAAATGAAATGCCTAAATCAAAATTTCCAAAAGTGCAGAAAGAAGGGATGCAATTTTTGCAAGCTTCTGGAAACATAACACGCTCTTGTCAGACCCCATCTGGAGTACTGTGTGCAGTTCTGGAGCCCTCAGCACAGGAAGGACATGGAACTGTCAGAGTAGGTCCAGAAGAGGCCACAGAGATGTTCAGAGGGCTGCAGCAGCTCTGCTAGGAGGACAAGCTACAAGAGTTGGGGTTCTTCAGCATGGAGAACAGAAGGCTCCGAGGGTACCTTAGAGTAGCCTTCCAGGATCTGAAGGGGGCCTACAGGAAGGCTGGGGAGGGACTACTGACAAGGTCTTGTAATGCCAGGACAAGGGGCAATGGGTTTGAACTGGCAGAGGGGAGATTTAGACTGGATGTTAGGAGGAAGTTGTTTGCAGTGAGGGTGGTGAGACACTGGCACAGATTGGCCAGGGAGGTTGTGGCTGCTCCCTCCCTGGAGGTGTTGAAGGTCAGGTTGGAGGAGGCCTTGAGTGAGCTGTGCTAGTGGGAGGTGTCCCTGCCTATGTCAGGGGGTTGGAAATAGATGATCCTTGAGGTCCCTTCCAACCTTACCATTCTATGATTGTATGATTTGTTTGGTTTGCAGAAGCATACAACTTTTCTGCAACAGCCCTGTCTGCAAAGCACTATATATGAAGTTTTTATTTATGTGATAATCTGTTAGTCATGTTTACATCCCTTCCCTTTTATCATGCCCAAAGTCTAACTGTGAAATCATACCAGTAATAAGTAATCTTCTGCACCTGAAGAATCTGGCATAAATTCTAACTGGTGTAAAATTGTTGGTGTGTGTAGTTGGTACTTTCTGACATGTTTGTGTATAAAGGAAGAGCAGAGAGTAAGTCCCTCCCAAGCTCTGATGTTCATAGAATGGTAAGGTTGGAAGGGACCTCAAGGATCAGCTAGTTCCAACCCCTGCCATAGGCAGGGACACCTCCCACTAGCACAGCTCACTCAAGGCCTCCTCCAACCTGGTCTTCAACACCTCCAGGAAGAGAGCAGCCACAGCCTCCCTGGGCAACCTGTGCCAGTGTCTCACCGCCCTCATTGGAAAGAGCTTCCTCCTAACATCCAGTCTAAATCTCCCCTCTGCCAGTTTAAGCCCATTGCCCCTTGTCCTGTCATTGCAGGACCTTGTAAATAATCCTTCCGCAGCCTTCCTGTAGGCCCTCTTCAGATACTGGAAGGTTACCATCAGGTCCCCTGGAAGCCTCCTCTTCTCCAGGCTGAAGAGCCCCAACTCTCTCAGCCTGTCCTCATAGGAGAGCTGCTGCAGCCCTCTGACCATCTTTGTGGCCCTATGTTGAAGTTCCAATGGTTGATATCGAAGCATACTTTCCAAGTATGTCTAAAGACCCAGAAAATGATGACAACACAGTAACACTTTTGCTGAACACAGACTTCTACCAACGTCATAACCAACAGGATTTCTAAAGCCCAGGCAAAATATATAATGGCTGTAGAGGACTAATGGTTGCATTGATTTCTGATCATATTTCACCAGAAGAAAGCATGAGAACATTGCCAATCCAAATAAAACATCCTGCAATACCAACTCGCACAAAACCGGGAATTAAACTTTGTGTCACAGGGAAAAAAATGCTGCTCTGAGATGTCAAATACAATTAGAATCATAGAATGGTAAGGTTGGAAGGGACCTCAAGGATCATCCAGTTCCAACCCCCTGTCATAGGCAGGGACACCTCCCACTAGGACAGCTCACTCAAGGCCTCCTCCAACACCTCCAGGGAGGGAGCAGCCACAACCTCCCTGGGCAACCTGTGCCAGTGTCTCACCACCCTCACTGTAAACAACTTCCTCCTAACATCCACTTTCAATCTCCCCTCTGCCAGTTTAAACCCATTGCCCCTTGTGCTGTCATTACAAGACCTTGCCAATAGTCCCTCTCCAGGCTTCCTGTAGGCCCACTTCAAACACTGCAAGGTTACTCTAAGGTCTCCTGGAAGGCTTCTCCAGACTGAGGAGCCTCAACTCTTGTAGCCTGTCCTCCTAGCAGAGCTGCTGCAGCCTTCTGATCATCTTCGTGGTCCTCCTCTGGACCCACTATTAACTACAGAATTCCCTCTATTAACTACAGAAAATGGAATACAAACAGTCTTTATTATACCCTGTCAGGACCTTTCTCCTTGCTTTTGTTTTCCAGACTCTGTTAAGATACCAGAGCAAACTCAAATCCTCATCATCCGTCTCAAACCCTTTCTCCATACGGCCCATAGATGGCAATGCTCTGCCTCCCAGGCTCAGCTTCAGCGGGAGCCTTTGCTCACCCCACCAGCCGCACACTTAACCTCCCTGGCAGTACGACAACTTCTTAAATCATTAGTAATTTATTGCTAAATGCTTTCATTTTTTTTGTCCGATCAACAAACGTTATTCAACAGCTCCAAAGAGGTCTGAATGCAGCGTGCCGTCCGAGCGAGCCCTTTGTGGAGCTGAGGGCAAGCTGAAATGCTGACTCACAGTTTCAGGGCTCCTCAGCCATATAAAGGCATGTTTTATAGATACTGCAGGGAAGAGCGACCCACTTGCTACAGGCTGCAGGCAGTGTTTATATACAGACCTAATAGTTCACATTTTATCCACATAAACAAAACTGACTGAGGCTGATACCTCCGAGAGAGTCTTGTTACATTTACCTACAATTAAGAATGAGGAAAATTTGTTTTTCTTTGGAAAAGAAGTGATCTGACAGGCACTGCATAGTTGCCATGCTGTATCATCAACTCCCCATTCACCTCACATCACCTATCCCCCACTAACTCACCTCCCAAGAATGCTTCCTATAATTCAAAATAACTGCTTAAGCAGTTAAAAATTTTGGAGGACATCTGATGATAAACAGCTAAAAAAAAAATGGCTTCTAGACATTACACTCAACCCAACTTGAGACCTGAGGAGAGGAAACGTAAAAAATGGGCCAGGGCTGGCTGAGACCAAAGCTGCACCTTCAAATCTGCTAGATTTCAACTGTGCTACTGGCAAAACACAGCTTCCATAAGTAGGAAAGGTTGAAACACTGCAGAGAAGAAACAGAGGGGACCATTCTGAGAAATCATAAGTAGTAATCATAGATCATAGAATGGTAAGGTTGGAAAGGACCTCAAAGATCATCTAGTTCCAACCCCCTGTACCCTCTGGAAACATAACATACTCTCGTCAGACCCCATCTGGAGTCCTGTGTACAGTTCTGGAGCCCTCAGCACAGGAAGGACATGGAAGTGTTGGAGCAGGTCCAGAGGAGGTCACGAGGATGTTCAGAGGGCTGCAGCAGTTCTCCTATGAGGATAGGCTACAAGAGATGGGGCTCTGCAGCCTGGAGAAGAGAAGGCTTCCAGGAGACCTTAGAGTAGCCTTCCAGGATCTGAAGGGGGCCTACAGGAAGGCTGGGGAGGGACTATTGACAAGGTCTTGTAATGCCAGGACAAGGGGCAATGGGTTTGAACTGGCAGAGGGAGATTTAGACTGGATGTTAGGAGGAAGTTGTTTGCAGTGAGGGTGGTGAGACACTGGCACAGATTGGCCAGGGAGGTTGTGGCTGCTCCCTCCCTGGAGGTGTTGAAGGCCAGGTTGGAGGAGGCCCTGAGTGAGTTGTACTAGTGGGAGGTGTCCCTGCCTATGGCAGGGGGTTGGAACTGGATGATCCCTGAGGTTCCTTCCAACCTTACCATTCTATGATTGTATAATATTAACTTCACCTGCTTTTGACGCCATCAAAAGCACATGATTAAAATATTATTGCTGAGACAACTGCATCATGATTTACTAAGACACACACTACAAGTTCATGCTGGGATTCACACCTTTTCCAGTCCATTCTAATTCATAACCATTAAGTATTTCCTATTATTTCCTTTCTGCAGGTAAAAGCCCCAAGTTCTTACACTTTTAGATGCAAATTCAGGAAGTGGGGGGTGCTGCATGCTTTTTGCTCTGCCTCTGTGACACTGCAACTCCTAAGAAGCCTAACAGGAAACCAAGCTATGTATCATACACATACATGAGCACAGCACTCATATATATGTGTGTGCAAATATATATACATATAGAAATAAACACACACATATACCCATAAACGTGTATGTTTGGAAAATAAAGTATTACTTTAAAAGGTTTGGGGTTTTTTTTTGAGAAGAAACATAAATAAGTTATTTTGGAAGAGTGCTTTCACCAAAATATGTCAATTTTACAAACAACTACTACAGTTAATTAGAATAACACATTAGTAAAATCAAACATTTCAGAAACAACCTCAAAGAATTTAGGCTGAAGAGCATTCCAGAAGCAACTCTACAGCAAAAGCTGACACTGCTATTAGGGGGAAAAAATTAATTATTTAAATTACTTTGGAAAATAATTGTAGTGCAGACAAAAAAAAGATTAAAAATAAACCCAGAAGTACCCAATCTGATGTTCTTTATGTGTTAACTGTTAGAACTGTTAAACCAAAATTCTATTAAGGATACCAAACAGAGTCAAAGCCTTTGTCACGTCTACAGTCTGCTGCTGAGTATCAGTAGACAGGTTCTTATTTCCCTGCACATTGTGTCATCCACTTTCTTCTTCTCATTTGTTTTGACCATTGTACAGGTTTAACAATACAACTTAGAGCAAGGCAAAGCTGGAAGCAGTTACTATTTCACTCTTAAATTGTGTAGCTCTTGTCTTAGGAGAGAAATAAAGTAGCACTTTTGAGGAGGAAGAAGCCTTTTAAAAATTAGGAAGGGTTCTCGAAGTAAAGGAGATGCACTCCCCTAGCACAAACACCCCCCAGAGGCTCCATCTTCACTCTGAACATCACCTTTCTTCAATATAATATGTAACTCAAACCACATCACCCCAGTTCCTGCACTGGGAGCTGTGGTACAGTAGAGCATTTCTATTAGATTCAAGATGGTCACTCAATGAGAATTAAATATTCTTTCCTCTGTGGAATGGAAACTTTCAGAGACCTTTCAGTGAAAAACTCATCTGAGGATTGGAACACAGAAAACAGCAGTGTAAGGAAGGGGGGGGAAAGACAGGGAAAATTAAATCAGTGTGCCTTTTTTTCTGTGCTAGTTTCTCTTGTGAAGACAGTACTGGCTTTCTGTGAGCAAGGTGCATAAATGTAAGGGAGAGACTTTTAAATGTACAGTCAAAACTTGATACTTACCCATTAACTGTTACATGAATGCACATCTACACAGTGCTCTCAGAAGAGTACACAAAACTTAAAAGTTCCTGTTTGCAGGCCTAAAACAAGTGGAGTGTAAGCCTCCTTAGCCCACACAGCAAATGCAGGAATCAAATCAGCACTGGGGTTTAATCTTTTCTTCACGAGAGGCTGGGCCAAGTGAAAACCCCTCTAAGACAGCCTGAGCACCGTACACTGTATTGACAGCTGCCTTTAGAAAATAAGTTGAGTGACAACAATTCCTAATTCAGCATCAATTTTCAAAAATGCATTTGGTGTCCAATACACAAACCCACCCTTCTGTATTCAGAATTACCTTGTCTATTTACTTCATTCTGAAGCAGCTCTTCCATTGCCTCTTCTTCAGCAATATGTAACGGAGTGTCTCCTTCACTATTTACAGCCCCTACATGTGCTCCTTGACTAATTAAATACCTGCCCACAGAGAGAGAAAAACAAAATGTAAGCAACGCAGTAAAGCTGACACCAACGAACCCCAACGATCAGCAGCAGCCACTAGGACGTTTTATGCAAGGGTTATAGACATGCACACATACAATTAACAGAGGCAACTATATTAGGTGTAAATAAAACCCCTCCTGACTGTCTACAATCCCTGAACACCAGTATGTCTTTGCATTGTAATACTCATTAAAACAAACTCACTCTTCACTTTGCCACAAAGACTCACAACATTTTAATACATACTTGCAAGAACTGAAAGAAGAAAGTGGTTAGATGATGAACAAAAGTGGAATACAAGGTTACCAGAGGTTGAACCACCCATACCCATGAGCTCCTTGTATTAAGCCAGCCTTCCGAGAGCTTCCAAACCTGGCTAAGCATTCACAAGAATCATGACTCCTGGTCTTTGAGGGCAGTTTCACCAAGTTAATAAAAGCAGAATCATCTCAGCTCCCAAGAACTCATGAGGTCTACTTTAACTAGGGAAAGAGGTAAGGGTGAGAAAGCAAGCAGTACTTTATGCTCTTGTAATCCCACTAAATGTTTTGTTGAAGTACTACTGTTTCAGAAGGTAACAATCCAGACTCAGAGGAATTTACATCTGAATTTCCAATAAAGTTGTATAGACTGATTCCAACAGTAAGTCACGAAAGGACAAGGTGACAAGGAAGGGAGGTGATTCTGCCACTTTACTCTGCTCTACTCAGACCCCACCTGGAGTCCTGTGTGCAGTTCTGGAACCCTCAGCACAGGAAGGACATGGAAGTGTTGGAGCGGGTCCAGAGGAGGGCCACAAAGATGATCAGAGGGCTGGAGCAGCTCTGCTGTGAGGACAGGCTGAGAGAGTTGGGGCTCTGCAGCCTGGAGAAGAGAAGGCTTCAAGGGGACCTGATAGTGGCCTTCCAGGATCTGAAGGGGGCCTACAGGAAGGCTGGGGAAGGATTATTTACAAGGTCCTGCAATGACAGGACAAGGGGCAATGGGTTTAAACTGGCAGAGGGGAGATTTAGATTGGATGTTAGGAGGAAGTTCTTTACAGTAAGGGTGGTGAGGCACTGGAACAGGTTGCCCAGGGAGGTTGTGGATGCTCCCTCCCTGGAGGTGTTCAAGGCCAGATTGGATGAGGCCTTGAGTGAGCTGTGCTAGTGGGAGGTGTCCCTGCCTATGGCAGGGGGTTGGAACTAGGTGATCCTTGAGGTCCCTTCCAACCTTACCATTCTATGATTCTATGATTCTATGACAAAGTTATTTCACTGTATTAAACCACAAGCCTGCAGTTATTGAGAACTTATTGAGAATAATACATTGTCTGTTTCTAAGGACACAGAGAACAGTAATTAAAACACCAAGAGTTTATCAGTCTTAAACTTTCTGAACCTAACATTTCCACTTCCCTAACAAAACCCAACAATTTCAACCACGGCAGGACTCAATGCAAGCAACACACTGCAGACATACTTCCTGCCTTGCAGTGTTAAATTACACCTTCCATATACTGGAGAAAGAATTAATAATCAGGAAGTACTCAGACCTGAAGAACTCGTTATCCATTTGGTAGCAGGTGTATGAAATCAAAAGTGCTTTCTTAACCTCACTACTCCAGAACATCAGATTATGAAGGAGCCAGTCACAAAGTTAATCCAACACTAATAACGAACACTTTGAAGTATTTCTGCTTAAGTACAGCCAATTAACAATAACACATTCCCCATCAAGGTTCATATTTTCCTTATCTTTCCTCATCTTTATTCAATAACACAGTTTCAAGTGCTCTCATACTTGGTCTCTGGTCTCTTTTCCCAGGATGAGAGAAAGTGGGTTTAAGTTGTGCAGGGGAGGTTTAGATTAGGCACCAGGATAAAGTTCTTTATTCTGAGAGTGACGACACATTGGAGCAAGCTGCCCGGGGAGGTAGTGGAGTCACCACCCCTGGAGGTGTTCAAGAAGCTGTAGATGTGGTACCACAAGATATGGCATAGTGGTAATGATAGCTGCATTTAGGTTGGACTCTATCTTGAAGGCCTTTCCCAGCCTTAGTGATTCTAGTGATTTATGAGGTTTAATGTCTGATTTAAATAGTGTTTGTTATTAAACCTTTGCAATTTCATGTCAATAACTACAAAGGATAAGAACCAATGGACCACAAAATGCAAATGAATTCCCCAGAATGAAACCATGCCTCCTGGGATATGCATAGCATCATAGAATGATAAGGTTGGAAGGAACCTCAAAGATCATCTAGTTCCAACCCCCAGCCATAAGCAGGGACACCTCCCACTAGTACAGCTCACTCAAGGCCTCCTCCAACCTGGCCTTCAACACCTCCAGGGAGGGAGCAGCCACAACCTCCCTGGGCAACCTGTGCCAGTGTCTCACCACCCTCACTCCAAACAACTTCCTCCTAAAATCCAGTTTCAATCTCCCCTCTGCCAGTTTAAACCCATTGCCCCTTGTCCTGGCATTGCAAGGCCTTGTCTATAGTCCCTCTGAAGCCTTCCTGTAGCCCACTTCAGACACTGGAAGGCTACTCTAAGGTCTCCTGGAAGCCTTCTCTTCTCCAGGCTGCAGAGCCACAAATCTCGTAGCCCGAGATTGTTAGTTACCATCACCAATGCTTTGATGTTGCTGTGTGGTGTTGGTTCCATACTGCTCCTCTAAAAAGCATTCCACTGTGACTCTCATCCCTCTTGTAGATAAAACATTTAACCACTGTTGGAAAGAAAAATTAATACAGCATTTCTCAACATCACCAGTCGAACTGTTTTGACGGTGACCCAGCCTTCCAGATAAGGTAATAGCTATGCAGGGTGGCTGCTGAACAGGCAAAACCAGCAGAGGGCAAATGAACTTTGTCACAAAGTAAAATGTTGATTTAAACCCAGAGTCAACCACTGACACAACCACCCACATTCATGTTCTTTCCACAGGAAAAAAAAAGTGCTGTTTAAAAAGCATGGTTTTAACCAGTTTTCACAGAGAGAAACCTGAACTTTTGTAAGGAAAATACAGGTACCTAACTGAAGTGATTGCATTAGGTCAACTGGATCAATAACTTACAGACATGATAAAAAGAGAAAATCATAAGAAAGCATAGGGGATGCACAAAAGGCTACAGAGGCATTTCAGAAGGGTGTTATTTAGATATATGATTGGGAAGTTGATGATAGGGTCCTTTAAAACAGACCCCCCAGAATGAAGCTACTTACAGACCAAAATCAGATCAGCAGAGCTAGGGGTTGGGGAAGCAGAGTTCCCCTTTGCATGTGCTTACAGGACTTTGGTTTCACTAGGTCAGCAAAGGAAGGATGGGTGAACCTGCCCTAAGATCACAGGCTTTAAAGGGATGGAAGAAACAGAACAAAGGGGAGAGGCAGCACCCTCCTCACCAGGAATGTGAGAAAGATCTTTCCCAACCTTCCTTTGGCCACTCCAACTGCGCCTCCCCTCTGGTATTCTCACCAAAAACTTAATAGTGAGCCCCTGAAGCAAATTAACACTGAAAAAGCAACACTCAGTAGAAACCAAAATATTCTAGAACCAACTATTATAAAGATACTCTTAAAACCTGGTAATGAAATCCACATTTGTTCAGTTTTCCCCATACTTCAATAACAGAACAAAAGAAGTTTAACATTAGCTCATCTTCATTTACAGTAAAAACAGTTACATCAAAACAATGACAGGGTTCAGGTGGTGCATGAAGTCACCCTAGTGCTTATATGATCACAGCCCAAGATTTCCTAATAAAAACTACCAAAGGGAAAGGAGATCAATCATTTCAGGTGTGCAGCTTGCTTGACTCCACACAGAATGGGAAACAGACCTGGTAAACAAGACCCAGAGAATGATGCTCTGAGTTTGTAAAGCGTAGACAAGCAGAGACCAGTACCAGAATAATCCAACAAAAAATAGGACTGGTTGTTTTGTTTCCTCTTTTTAAATTTGCTTTCCAAACAAACTGTACTTCAACCTAAGTATTCACTGAAATGTAAGGGATGACTTCAAATATGAGTGTTTGGCACACTTCAGTTATTCTGGTACCACACGAAACAGCACATTGTCTGTAAGGATATTTTTTAAGGCACCCATGTTTTTTTGAGGGGAGAAATCTGCAAATAATTGTTTGTGTTTTATCTTTGTTAGGTACTTGCTATCTTCATCTTGAAATGTCATCTTTCTACAGTAAATACAATAGAACTTTCTTTTCCTCAGATGATGTTTAATTGATGCAACTACCTGTATGCAGTGAAAAAGAAACTGAAGTCATGTAATAAAAAGTCCTGAACCATACTCTTCGATAGCATGGCCAAAAACAAATGGTTTGGTTTTTTTTTTTTTTTTTTTGCAAAGTTGCAGGCTGTGGAAAAATGACTCCCACTGACACCTACTTAAAAAAAGTCTTCTGGCATAGCAGTTGCATATTTGTTTTTTGTAATTCACTTGTAGCAAAACAGCCATGTTTAACAGACTGCTATACATATATATGTACTGTGTCCAGTTCTGGGTCCCTCAATTGAAGAAGGACATTGAGGTGCTTGAGCTTGTCCAGAGAAGGGCAACGAGGCTGGGGAGAGGCCTCGAGCACAGCCCTATGGAGAGAGGCTGAGGGAGCTGGGATTGGTTAGCCTGGAGAAGAGGAGGCTCAGGGGAGACCTTCCTACTGTCTACAACTACCTGAAGGGTGCTTGTAGCCAGGGGGAGGTTGCTTTCTTCTCTCAGGCAAGCAGCAGCAGAACAAGAGGACACAGTCTCAAGCTGTGCCAGGGGAAGTTTAGGTTGGAGGTGAGGAGAAAGTTCTTGCCTGAGAGAGTCATTGACTGCTGGAATGGGCTGCCCAGGGAGGTGGTGGAGTCAGCGTCCCTGTAGGTGTTCAAGGTGGGTTTGGACATGGCACTTGGTGCCATGGTCTGGTCTGGAGGTCTGTGGTAACGGGTTGGACTTGATGAGCTTTGAGGTCTCTTCCAACCCTGGTGATACTGTGATACAAAACTGACTGAGGAAATCCAATGATAATTTGCAGAGTGTTCTGGTAGGTGCTCATTCGAAATGTAAATAAGTAAGAAGGAAAGAGTAGCTTGATTCATCTTGTGCTTATTTTTTGAGTTAAAGCTTTCAACTGTTGATACTGAAGCTTGAAAGTCTTTTAAGCAGAGTTGCTGACATCACAGAAAGAGTAAGACAGACAGGAAAATAAAACCATTGCTTGTTACACTTCTGCCCTGGTGTTTCCATGTCAAGCATTATGCAGTTTGAGTAAGATCAGATGAAAAATTTGCTTTATGAAGGCAAAAATACTCCTGTTTGTAATTTTTCTTTTGGGAATAAATGCTGAATATTCCTCAATAGCTATTACAGAACTGTCAGCCTTGAAAAACAAACAAACGTGCAACATTTCTTTTCTACATGAAACAAGTCCTCTCTACAATTATTATGAGCCTCAGATGGTCCATCACTTTAGGGAAAACACCCTTCAAACAGGTTTGCAGTTTCAGTATCTCTACAATAGTAAGTATTAACCCTCTGAATTACTGTAAAAAAGCCAAACAAGTCCACACCAACCTCAGGAAACTGGGGGTTAAAAATTGTAACTTGGTATACACTCTGATTTAAAAACCAAACCCCAAACCAACAAATCAACAACAACAAAACCAAACCACCTGCTTAAAGTGTGTGTAAATCATAGAATCATAGAATGATAAGGTTGGAAGGGACCTCAAGGATCAGCTAGTTCCAACCCCCTACCATAGGCAGGGACACCTCCCACTAGTACAGCTCACTCAAGGCCTCCTCCAACCTGGCCTTCAACCCCTCCAGGGAGGGAGCAGCCACAACCTCCCTGGGCAACCTGTGCCAGTGTCTCACCACCCTCACTGCAAACAATTTCCTCCTAACATCCAGTCTAAATCTCCCCTCTGCCATTTCAAACCCATTGCCCCTTGTCCTGTCATTACAAGACCTTGTCAATAGTCCCTCCCCAGCCTTCCTGTAGCCCCCTTCAGATAGTGGAAAGCTACTCTATGGTCTCCTGGAAGCCTTCTCTTCTCCAGGCTGCACAGCCCCAACTCTCTCAGCCTGTCCTCCAAGGAGAGCTGCTGCAGCCCTCTCAGCATCTTCGTAGCTGTCCTCTGGACTTGCTCCAACACTTCCATGTCCTTCCTGTGCTGAGGGCTCCAGAACTGCACACAGGACTCCAGATGGGGTCTGACGAGAGCAGATGTAAATGTCCTAACAGAATGCATATAGAAACAAAGTAAAGGAAGAGAAGGACAACTCTCTCTGAAGGCAGTCACATACAAACTTGAGTCTTGCTTGTTAATTTAGAACTTATGAAATGCGTAACAGGTTCAAACTTCCTCTTTACTACAGTCTGCCAACTACAGAGAGCAAGATATGCAGCAGATTCTAATATACATTTAATAAAGAAAAAATAAATATTTAATAAAACAGTATTTTAACACTGTTTATCTCAGCAACGGAAAGAGGGGTATGTGTTTCTATTCAGACCGTGCCCCAGTTCACAATATCTGGAAACAAGTTTGCACAGTCATTAGGCATATAATTAACTTTACCTACTCACTGAACCTAAAGGTCACCAGAAGGGTGGCAAGCACAAGGCGGGGCAGAGAAGTGGCTGCTGAACTGATTCACTTCATTAACAACTGCTTGCTGAGCTTATTGGAGACTCATTAGTGAAAACTAGAGGATCCCTCAGACTCCTGAGAAGACTGACTGCAGGTTTTAACTCTGAAATATTAGGAGAGAGACCTTCCTTAAATAAAAAGTCTCGCTGAATAGAGGTTCCATGTGCTGCATGTATACTTAGAAGACACCTGTAGAGGTAGCCTCCCAGAGAGAAGTGGCTGAATTGCTAACCAGGGCAAAATCACCACCAGTCTCCTGGTAGCTTTTAACTGACCATTTCAGCCCAACTCAGCTGCTTTGTTTTTTTCAAAATTCATAGACAGTGGAATTCAGATTAATTCCATGACTGTCTTAACCCAATGGTAAGAGGAAGCCAAACCCAGGGAAAAAAGTATTCATGAGAGGTGAGAACAAATTAAAAGGTGAACTATCTTTGGAATATATATTTTAATTGCCTCCCTTTAAAATGCCCTTCAGAATTATGGCACTGATCTTTCAGAAATATCGACAGGCTTCTAGAAGTACATCTTGTAAATCATAGAGTGGTTTAGGTTGGAAGGCAGCTTAGAGATCACCTACTCCAACCTCCCCACCACAGGCAGGGCCACCTCTCAACAAGACTCAGGTGCTCAAGGCCTCATCCAACACGGTCTTGAACACCTCTAGGGAGAAAGCAGCCACAACCTCCCTGGGTGCTAGATTCTCACCACCCTTGTACTAAGAAATTCTTGCTAAGATCCAGTCGAGACCTACTGTGCCTCAGCTTTGAACCACCCTCCCCTTGTCCTGTTGCTAGACACCCTTATGAAACGTCTTTAGCCTTCCTGTAGGATCCCTTCAGGTATTGGAAGGCATCAACAAAATGACTCCCCCTTCTCCTACTGCTAAAAAGACATCCATAATAAATCTAGACAAACAATGAGACATTTTACAAATTAAAAAATACAAAATATTAACACTGTTGTTTCTAATTTTATTTTTTCAGTGTTTATCAAAAATGTTAACCACTCCTTTTGAGACCTCCTGTTTGTTCCTGTGTCTGCAAACATTTCAATCTCCCCTCTGCCAGTTTAAAACCATTACTCCTCATCCTGTCATTACAAGACCTTGTCAACAGTCACTCCCCATCCCTCCTGTAGGCCCCTTCAGATACTGGAAGGCTACTCTAAGGTCTCCTGGAAGCCTTCTCTTCTCCAGGCTGCACAGCCCCAACTCTCTCAGCCTGTCCTCAGAGCAGAGCTGCTGCAGCCCTCTCAGTATCTTCATGGCCTCCTCTGAACCTGCTCCAACACTTCCATGTCCTTCCTGTGCTGGAGGCTCCAGAACTGCACACAGGACTGCAGGTGGGGTCTGAGGAGAGCAGAGCAAAGGGGCACAATCCCCTCCCTTGCCCTGCTGCCCACACTGCTCTTGCTGCAGCCCAGCACACAGTTGCTGTCTGGGCTGCACTCACACTGCAGCCTCATGTTGAGATTTTCATCAACCCACACCCCCAGGGCCTTTTCTTCAGGGCTGCTCTCAGCCATTCCCCACCCAGCCTGGAGTTATGCTTAGAATTGCACCCACCCAACCGCAGGACCTTACATTTGGCCTTGCTGAATGTGACAAGGTTGGCCTGGGCACACCTCTGCAGCCTGTCCAGGTCCCTCTGGATGGATCCCTGCCCTCTAGCAAGTCGACTGTGCCACACAGCTTGGTGCCATCTGCACACTTGCTGAGGCTGCACTGATTCCTCTGTCCAAGTCACTGACAAAGCTGTTAAACAGCACTGGTGCCGGCACTGACCCCTGAGAGACACCACTTGGCACTGGTCTCCAGGGGGACATGGTGATGCTGATAACCACTCTCTGTGTGAATAATAAGAAAGGCTTCCATGATGGCATTTAAATTAAAATTACATTGTGATAAAAGTCACAAATGCATAAGGTTATGTTTCTTTGCAAACTGCAGAAGATTCTCACTCACAGATACTTCTCTCTTGGAAAAAAAAATAATGCTGCAGCACTTTCTAAATAGCAATGCTCCCCTAATGAGCAGTATCACCAGCCAGCAGCTACACACAACACTAAATTAAAAAAGGCCAATTAGGTGCATTTGGCAAAACTAGATAATTAGTTCTCCTGAAATTTGTGAGTGATGATTTAAAGAGAGCTGATACCAGTAAGAGATTCAAAGTGAGTTTATGATTTACGTAGCACACGAGTTGAGAATTTCAAACAGCTCGAGGTGTTTCAAAAAATATATATTTAAAAATAAAGCAAATGGCCAAATGCTTTTAAGTAAATGGGAAAGGATATTTCCATTTTCACCAGTCTAATCCAAAGGTTTTAGCCTATGTGTTTCTCTAAATTATGGACTTTTTCCTATCTCCCAATACGCAAGAGTTCCTCCAGACAGCAGCAAATCCAGCCCAATTCTCCCCTGAAAAACTGTTACAAAGGGCATCTTGACAGATATATCTTTGCTTCCAAAACTGTCAAATACTCCCTGAACTATCAAAGTAGGATATTACAGAAGAGAAAAAAAAAAAAATCCCCCTACACAAACACCACTTTCTATGAATTCTAAACGCTGTACCTATATGAAAACTTTCTTTGTTTGTGAGCCAACGCTCCCCAAGTTACCAGCACATTGCTGAGCTCTGGATGTAGCTGGCTATCCCTAGCCTCACTGCAGAGTGCATGTCCAAGGAGGATAGTAACAAGAATTTCACCTGGTTTCCTTCTTGGGATCACAGAATCACAGAATGTCAGGGACTGGAAGGGACTTCAAAAGCTCATCCACCAGTCCAACCCTCCTGTTACAGCAGGATCTCCTATAGCAGATCACACAGGAACACATCCAGGCAGGTTTCAAATATCTCCAGAGAGGGAGACTCCACAACCCCCTGGGCAGCCTGTTCCAGTGTTTCCCTCACTGGGAAAAAATTCCTCCTCGAGTTTACGTGAAACTTTCTATGTCTCAGCTTCCACCCATTGCCCCTTGTCCTGGCATCAGGCATCACCCAGCAGAGCCTGGCTCCAGCCTCCTGGCACTCAGCTTTACATACTGATAACCGTTGCTGAGGTCACCTCTCAGGCTCCTCCTCTCCAAGGAGCACAGCTCCAGCTCCCTCAGACTCTCCTTGTAACAGGGATGCTACATTCCCTTCAGCATCTTTGTGGTTCTGTGCTGGGCTCTCTCAAGCATTTCTATGTCCCTCTTGAACTGGGGGCCCAGAACTGGACACAGTACTCCAGATGTGTCCTCACTGGGGCAGAGCAGAGGGGCAGGAGAACTTCTCGACCTATTAGCCACAGCCCTTCTAATCCACCCCAGAATGGCATTGTCCCTCCTGGCCACCAGAGCACATTGCTGGCTCATGCTCAATCTCCCATCCACTAGGACCCTTTTCCCCTTCACTGCCTTCCAACATATTAGTGCCCAACCTATACTGATCCCTGGGGTTGTTCTTTCCCCCGTGCAAGATTCTCCACTTGCCCTTGTTGAATTTAATTCAATTTCTCTCTCCCCAACCCTCCAGCCTGTCTGGTTGAATGGCAGCACAGTCTTTTGCTGTGGCAGCCACTCCACCCAGTTTGGTGTCATCAGCAAACTTGCTGACAGTGCACTCTGTGCCCTCAGCCAGGTCACTGATGAACAGAACTGGTCCCATGCAGGAACACAGAAGAAATACTGTTATCTACACTACCTGGTTACTCTTAGTTCTCCCTGTGTTCCAAGAAATCTCTGAAACAAGCTGGCAATAAGCTCTAGAAATATTTGTATGCAGACGTCCACCTAAACATTAACAGTGCCTAGATGGGACAGGAAAAATTCCTACTTGCAGCACATGAAAAGCAACTAAGACTTCACATTTTACCATATCCACGTAGAGAGAAGATATACGAGAGCCTGCAGAGCAATGTTTAGGTGAAAGTAAACAGTGACTGAGAAGAAGAAAGTAGGAAAGATGAAAAAAGTTACATAGGGAAACAGGACAGAATCTATTTGCAGCAGAAAAGGGAAGAGGAAAAAGGACCGGAGCCTGATAATCCCAAGGTGAATACTACAAGCAAAACCTTCAGCAGGAAAGAAATAAATGCAAACAAAAAAGCATTTCTGAAGTGTTTATCACATGTTAATCTCACTATGCAATTTCTGAACAAGTGTTTCTCTCAATTCCTTTGAAGTCTGCACCCCATAATGCAAAAATGAAAGTGGAGTGTGAAAAACATCTTGTTCCAGCCACAGGAGTACATTTAGCACCTAGCTCCAGCTCATGACACACTGTGCTTAGGATGCTTTCCTGCAGCAATTTTCTAACATTTGTGGTAATTTTGAGAAGTATCATCGAGAGGAATGCTTAAGATTGAGTTTCACTGAAAAGAATAAGTTAAAACAGCATGGAGGCAGAAAAGGAGGAGGAAGGAGGAAAATCAGGTCCTGCCCACCTCCTTCATCAAGGACATGGAACTGTTGGAGAGAGTCCAGAAGAGGGCAATGAAGATGATCAGAAGGCTGCAGCAGCTCTGCTCTGAGGACAGGCTGAAAGAGTTGGGGCTCTGCAGCCTGCAGAAGAGAAGGTTTCCAGGAGACCTTAGAGTAGCCTACAGTATCTGAAGGGGACCTACAGGAAGGCTGGGGAGAGACTATTGACAAGGTCTTGTAATGCCAGGACAAGGGGCAATGGGTTTGAACTGGCAGAGGGGAGATTTAGACTGGATGTTAGGAGGAAGTTGTTTGCAGTGAGGGTGGTGAGACACTGGCACAGGTTGCCCAGGGAGGTTGTGGCTGCTCCCTCCCTGGAGGTGTTGAAGGCCAGGTTGGAGGAGGCCTTGAGTGAGCTGTGCTAGTGGGAGGTGTCCCTGCCCATGGCAGGGGGTTGGATCTAGCTGATCCTTGAGGTCCCTTCCAACCTTACCATTCTATGATTCTATGACACTAACTCTTGATCAACAAGAGGCTATCTATCACACCATTGGCTCACCATCCCTCCTGCCTTATACCCAGAGCAGCATTGCTGTATTTGGCTACAGTAGCATCACAAATTCTGACTTTCAACTGCTGCTTTCTATTTCAGTGAAAGTTGTAAGTATGGACCTAACTTACCAAGCTTATTGTACTTCAGTAGACAACTTGTTGGCACTTCAAAAACTTGAAACAAGATCAACTATTTTACTGCACTTAAACAGATATTAGCATAGATACAATCACTACATCACAGAACTTATCTTGTTTGCAATTACATTACACAATGATAAGGTGACTAAATGCTCTCTACAAAGTAACACTACTACCAGAGTGCAAGTTTCTGCATCAACCAGTAGTACTGATCAGCAACCTGCAATTCATAGCAGTTGTTTACCTATCCAGCCCACCTGGAGCTGCCTTGAAAACACATTTCTTAGAAAGAAATTATTAGGCTTTATTGAGTTTTTATAAGCAGTACCTCACCTGTTGTGACGGTTTGGGAGTTCCCTGCCCCCCACAGTTTGTAAAATGACCCAGACTAGAACTCAGTCAGCTGGAAGTTAAAAGATGAAGCTCTATTTACAGTTCAGCACAATGTACAGCAGATATATACACTATAGGCAGAATATTTACAGAAATATACAAGTAAAAGGTAATACAGCAACACAACTCCCCTCCCAGAAATCAGAGACCCCAGGAGGGGCTCCCAACCACCCTTCCACCTTCTCCCCACCCCTGTACCTTACCCCAAGGTTTGCCTTACATGCAAGGTAAATTAGGAGGATCAGCCAGGGGGGTTTGAAGAAAAGTGGTTAATGAAAATCAATCAGCAGAGGAGCCAGAGCCCAGAAGCTGCTAGATCCCCCCAGCAGCTGCTGCTCCAGCAAGAGCCAGAGAGAGACTGACTGATCTATTGTTTTGGTTAGTGTTCCCAAACAATTCTCCAGCAAGCGTATGAGTGCAGTAGACATCATGATGTTTTCCTTTCACAGCCTAGAGTGTAATTTTCTCTATTAAAATATTCTAATTAGACTCAAACCAACACACCTGTAATCCAGATGGTTCCAGTAACTCCTTTTTTATACCTTTCCCTGTCAGGCCTGCTGTTTGTAACCCTATTTTTTCAGGTCTTAGTACCTGAACTGTACCCAACTCCCTCGCTCTCATCAATGCACAGCAGTCTTAAGTCTCTAGAGATACCATGTTATATTGACATGGATTCTAGAAAAACTCAAGCAGGTTCTATCCTGCTTCTGACAGGTATAAGACTAGGAAAATGCACACAGATTAGGATCATTTAGGAAATGACGTAGTTTAGGATATCCAACAAAAGGCACAGTTGTTAAGAAAGGCTAAGTAGGTCATAAGTTGTTTTAGTGTCTTTAGAAAGTCTCCTGTATGTGGCAGAATAGGGTCAAACTCTATTATAATAGAGAAACAACCAAATAAATGCTGAAAGAGAGTAAAAGCTGTCACTTCTGTGCCTCTCTATCTACACTACATGTTTTCTCCTAGAAAAGAACTCAAAGCCAACTTCACAGTGAATTACACTATTTTTATGAGATAACTGAAGAGAATATTTCAGTTTAAATATTGAGAATATAAATATGTCCCACATGGCATCCTGGTCACCAAACTGGAAAAACATGGACTTCATGGGTGGAGCACTGCTGGGTAAGGAATTGGCTGGATGGTGGCACACAGAGAGTGGTGATCAAGGGCACAATGTCCACCTGGAGACCAGTGACAAGTGGCATCACTCAGGGGTCAGTGCTGGCACCAGTGCTGTTTGACAGCTTTGTCAGTGCCATGGACAGAGGAATCAGTGCAGCCTCAGCAAGTGTGCAGATGGCACCAAGCTGTGTGGCACAGTCGACTTGCTAGAGGGCAGGGATCCATCCAGAGGGACCTGCACAGGCTGCAGAGCTGTGCCCAGGCCAACCTCATGACATTCAACAAGACCAAGTGTAAGGTCCTGCACCTGGGTAGGCACAATCCCAAGCACAACTCCAGGCTGGGTGGAAAATGGCTGAGAGCAGCCCTGAGGAAAAGGCCCTG
>VWZE01004563.1:64254-77396 GCA_013396675.1 Eubucco bourcierii | reverse complement strand
TGAGGACAGGCTGAGAGAGTTGGGGCTCTACAGTCTGGAGAAGAGAAGGTTTCTAGAAGACCTTAGAGCATCCTTCCAGGATCTGAAGGGGGCTACAGGAAGGCTGGGGAGGGACTATTGACAAGGTCTTGCAATGACAGGACAAGGGGCAATGGGTTTGAACTGACAGAGGGGAGACTGAAACTGGACGTTAGGAGGAAGTTGTTTGCAGTGAGGGTGGTGAGACACTGGCACAGGTTGCCCAGGGAGGTTGTGGCTGCTCCCTCCCTGGAGGTGTTCAAGGCCAGGTTGGAGGAGGCCTTGAGTGAGCTGTACTAGTGGGAGATGTCCCTGGCTATGGCAGGGAGTTGGAATTAGATGATCCTTGAGGTCCCTTCCAACCTTACTATTCTACGATTCTATGAATATTTCAGTTTGAATATCCAGAATATTTCAGTTTGAATATTCAGAATATTTAATGGCACTAATAAATCCATAGAATTCACAGTCTAAGGATCTATTACCACCTCTCTCTAAACCAGCAATTTTGAACTAGTTGATGAGGCCCTGACAAGTGCCAGTGCATCATAGTCACCAAGCACATGTTCAATTCAAAACCTGGCTGCTCATGTACCTAGAGCTCTCTCCCATGTTCCAGTCACATCTAGAAAACAGGAGCTGGTCAGTGGCAACAGGCATTTATGCCATCATCCAAGGATGACCTGCTGTGTCCTGTTCCCTGGGAGTCCATTAAGCTCCCAGGCTTCCATATGTATCACTCTTCCATTCAACTTCAGAATTCCTAAGTTAACTATTAACTCTGCATAGTTCTCAGAGTGTCAGTAAAATAGCAGTCAAACCAACATTCTGTGACAACTAAGAAATAACTCAAAGCAGGCTGGATTCTTTGAGAAATGAGCTGCACTTCCACATTGTTTTTCAGCCAAAAATTAAACTTGAAACTCTGAGCTTTACATTACACAATTCCCTTGGACTTTTCATTAGACCAAATGAACTGCTCAAGCAGATTATAAAGAGATACCTTCCACTAAGTCATTTATCCCTGAAGAAGGTATCTCTGATCTTAAAAGTCTAGCAAACTTACCTCTGGAAGATTTGAAACACAACACATTTACTAACAAAACATTTAAGGTAGAGAGGCACAGAGTAACCCAATCTGTAGCAGCAGCTAGAGAGCACACACAGTCTTTGTGCATCCTAGAGTGAGCAGCTCTCCTACACTCCTTCACTTGAATGAAAAGGTATCAAACCATCACATTTCCTTGAATCCATCAACCATATTTTACTATCTACTTCTGCCACTCGATCTTCATCCAAACATCAGATCACAGTTACACTCTAGAGATTAAACTTTACCACATAATGACATTATTTCCAAAAAAAGGGGAATTTCACTATCAACCTAAACAACCTCCTTCATGTCTCATGAGTCTTAAGACACATGTTCTTAACACAACTGTGTTGAGAACAGTGCATTGTAACAGTGCCTCTTCAGAAAAGAAAATCCCAACTGATACTGCCTCACTGACCTGCTCCAAGATTCTCCATTATTTTCTCCAGTGGAATTTTGCTTTACTCTTTCAGATAACCAGTAAGAATTTGGAGGAAGAGGAAATCTTATGTTACTAATGGAGAACAAGCATTACCCTCTGATTGGGAAGTGGGAGAGACTACCATACTAGCCTATTTTCACTTCCATACATGTTTTTTCCAAATATTTTCTTCCAGGAATAAAGAAGGCAGGAAATAAATTAATTAGAGATATTCCAATGCCTGCAGGGACCTTTTCACAACTCCCAAAACAAACGCTGCATCTTTACTTGTGCTAACTTGTAAGAAGAGCTGTTCTTTGCCTGGAAATAAATCTCCTTTCCCTGCTTTCATTTTGTCATGCAGCTTATGTTATAATAATATATCCTTTTGAAATCCTCTTCTCATTTTCTGAGTAGTCTGTAAAAGGTCTAATCCTTAGTGCTTTTAAGTCTACTCCAGTTAATATTTCCTTGTGTAAAGCAACTTCTTGAATCAAAGAAATCTTGAATCATAAAATCATAGAATGGTAAGATTGGAAGGGACTTCAAGGATCATCTAGTTCCAACCCCCTGCCATAGGCAGGGACACCTCCCACTAGTACAGCTCACTCAAGGCCTCATCCAACCTGGCCTTCAACACCTCCNGGAAGCCTTCTCTTCTCCAGGCTGCAGAGCCCCAACTCTCTCAGCCTGTCCTCACAGCAGAGTTGCTGCAGCCCTCTGAGCATCTTTGTGGCCTCCTCTGGACCCACTCCAACACTTCCATGTCCTTCCTGTGCTGGGGGCTCCAGAACTGTACACAGGACTCCAGGTGGGGTCTGAGGAGAGCAGAGCAAAGGGGCAGAATCCCCTCCCTTGCCCTGCTGCCCACACTGCTCTTGCTGCAGCCCAGCACTCGGTTGCTGTCTGGCAGCAGGCTCATCTTGAGCTTTTCATCACCCCAGACCCCAAGGTCTATGACTGGGTGACCTGCCTTGTAGAGGAGGGCAAGGCTGTGGATATGCTTTACCTAGACTTCAGCAAAGCCTTTGACACAGTCTGGCGGAGCATCCTCCTGGCCAAGCTGGCAGCCCATGGCCTGGACAGGTGCACCCTTTGCTGGGTTAAACACTGACTGGGTGAGCAGGCACAGAGAGTGGCTGTGAATGGTGCCACATCCAGATGGTGTCCAGTGCCCAGTGGTGTCCCCAGGGATCAGTGTCGGCCCAGGGCTGTTCAACATCTCTACTGATGACCTGGATGAGGGGATGGAGTCTGCTGTCAGTAAATATGCAGATGACACCAAGCTGGCAGGGAGTCGACCTCCTGGATGGTAGGAAGACCCTGGCCAGGCTGGGTCAGTGGGCTGAGGCCAGTGGGATGAGAGTCAACAGGACCAAGTGCAGGGTCCTACACTTTGGCCACAATAACCCCATGCAGCACCATAGACTGGGGGAGGAGAGGCTGGAGAGCATCCTGGCAGAGAGGGACCTGGCAGTGCTGGGTGACAGCCATCTGGGCATGAGCCAGCAGTGTGTCCAGCTGGCACAGGCGGCCAATGGCATCTTGACACGCATCAGGAACAGTGTGGCCAGCAGGGCTGCCATTCTGCTCTGTACTGGCACTGGGGAGGCCTCACCTTGAGCAGCGTGTGCAGCTCTGGGCCCTCACTGCAAGAGAGATATCGAGGTGCTGGAGTGGGTCCAGAGGAGAGCAATGGGACTGAGGAGGAGAGTGGAGGGGAAGGCTGAGGGAGCTGGGGGTGTTCAGCCTGGAGAAGAGGAGGCTTAGAGGGAACCTTATCACTCTCTACAACTACGTAAAAGCAAGTTGTATTCAGGTCAGAGGGTCAAGTTCTGCTCGTAGGCAACCTGTGACAAGACAGGAGGGCATGGCCTGAACCTGTGCCAGAAGAGGGTTAGGTTGGATGTTTGGAAGCACTTCCTCATGGAAAGGTGATTAGGCACTGGAGTGGCCTGCTCAGGGAGGTGGTGGAGTCACCATCCCTGGAGATCTTTAAAAAAAGGTTAGATGTGGCACTTGGTGGCTTGCTTTAGCTGATGTTATGGTGTTGGGTCATAGGCTGCACTTGATGACCTCAGAAGTCTTTTCCAGCCTCAACGATTCTGTGATTCTATGACAAAAGCATTCATTTACCTTATAGCACTTCCCATGAGACTTAAACCCTAAAGCAGTTTGCATCAGATCACCAAGTTTGTCTTGTCATTCACAAATCCCAACTTCTGCTTATCCTCCAACAATCCATTTGGAATGTAACACTAACAACATCACTTCATACTGTTAGATAAAACCACAACTGAGAAGAAAGCTAGAGCAGATGGGAGCCACTCCTGACATTTTTATTTGTCTGGTTAGCCTGTGTCTTGGATTACAATGGGTTACAGCAAAGGATTTCAGATTAAACACACTAAGTGATGGCTCCAGATGATCAATGTATTGAAACCGAGAGAGAAATGGATTAGAAATGGCTACTTTGAAACATATTTGGGACACCACCAGCCTCAGATATCATGGAAGAATACTCAGCAGCACCAGCTGGTTCAGACTTATGAAGTGGGAGATGGAAAGGACTCCATCTCAGCACAAGCAGCTCTCTACAGTCAGGCTTCTGAAAAAGCATTCCAGACTTCTTTCCCCCTCACAGCCATGTATTTATGCCAACTGCTGCCAGCAGTTCGTATCAGCTCACCGATCCAAAAGAGAATAAACTCTCCAAAGCCCCTGAAGGCCACTGTTCACTAATAGTTCCCACATTGTTGTGTGATCATTAGAAAATGCAAGAGAAAGAGAAAAAGCCCACAGAGGACAGAAAGCCAGGAAGGGAACAACTGCCTACTTCTGGAGTAGTCCCACGTTAGAGCACATTAAGTATATTGTGAAACGGCACTGAATTCCCTTTACTGGCTGCTGCCAAATGAGCACTGGTCTCATCCTTGTGCCACAGGCAGGAACCATTACCATCTAGCACCTGCAGCAGTCCCCACAAGGTAATTAGACCTGCAAGTAAACCACCCATCAGTGCACATCTAGGTACTACGACTAGACTACAGGTTTGCAGGACTGCTTCTCCGCCAGATACCAGACTATAATCACTCGCTTCATCATAATGGACTGTTACTAAAATAGAGAGATCCTGAGACAATGGCTTGCTGAAGACACAAGCAAACTAGTTTGACTGGGTTCACTTTCAGGTGTCTGGAGTCTGGGAAAGCAGACGGGTATCAGTAGCAAGACAGTGGTTATTTTTAAAGTCTCCTTTAAACATTAGGGGAAGGAAGGGATACAACAAAGGAAACTTTGGGCAGGAAGGGAAGCATGTGAGCTAGGTTTTAGAGCAGCAGATTTGGTCAGGCTTCTATTCTCTTCCTAAGTGATCCAAGTGAGGTGGCTCTGACCTTAAAAAGTTATTTTCTATCATCATGCTTCAGCCTTTGAAACCTGCAAAATAAGGTCTATTTTGAAATCATACTAAATCTTAGGGTCTGTGTAACTACATATATCAAATGTGTCTCCCAAACAAAAGCAACCACTCTTAGGTATCCATTTACCACCTAACCCATCTCTGAAAATGAGCACATTTTCAAGAAGAGAAGTGGTACAAATACATGCTACTTTTCCTGTAATACCTTCGCAGTCTCCAACTACTTGAATGGCTTTTCTGAACCAGATCCCATTTGGATTTTGTTACTCGTGTGGATTACTCATCCCTTGAGACCACACGAAATTTTAATATCTACAGCAACATTTGGCAAACTGTTACTCAAATGCAGTACCCACTGCAGGAGAGGTTGGGGTTTTTTTTCCCCTCTAAGAAAGTGTAACTGTCACCAACTTTCAGGTTATGTTTGAAAGGGACTTTCCTTACACGTGTTGAGTGATGCTGGAAAAAATGTAAAAGCATTCATATTTAAGTAAGCAAACTGTACTGTAGCCTCTAAATGTTTACAATTAGCCTTCAAAATAAGTCAGCTAAGCACTCACTACTACACAGAGTACAAAACCCATGAGAAAAAGCATTTATTAAACAAAGTAATTCTTGAACAGAAATTCCTACTGTTATAAATTTATTTTACATTAATCTGGTACAATACTAAGTAGAGAGGAATAAAGAGGGTAAGCATTTTAAAATTCAGTCTGTTAAATGCCACTTTGCACTGCTTTTCATCCTAGGTTATATTTTTTGCATTCTAAAAAAGGAATATTTATACTCTGATACCATTAGAAACTAGCATGGGAGAAGTGCCACAACATGGATGAAGCTCCCTGAGGTGTCCAGAGAAGCTCCCTATCACCTCCAGCACATGGGTGCACTCACTCAGGAGAACCTGAGCAGCAGCAGCTGCTACTTAAAAATGTGGTAAGTGTGCACTAGAGAGTGAGAGAATCAGGTGCTCAGTGAAAGTACAAGATGGAAAGCTTCCTGAATGAATCAAATAAGCAGGCAGTACTCTGTATGAACCTGGAGTGAGATCTATCAACCTGGAGTGAGACCTGGTCATTGCCATTTACTATTTGTAACAGGAAAATGAACAGAACACACAGAAAGAAAACCTCAAGTGTGAGATTGTTGGTACACTGACTCCACTATAAAAGCAATCTGAATAGAAACCTCTCTCACTCTAAGTACAGTACCCACCCCCAAAAAGGTCCTATAGAAGTCAGATGAGCAACAAGAGGATAAAAACTATGATAGAAAGTAAGTTCCACAGCAGTTTGTAATGATTAAATTGGTTTGGTATCATCAAGATATCATCATATGCCATCAACAGATCTGCGAGCTCAAACACACTCCAGCCCAGTTATTTGCCAAGAACTCTAATCCTGGTGATGAATCATGCAAGACTTATCATGCAACCTTAACAGAACTACTGCTTTCTCTCCTCCTCTTTTAAACCTGAAAAGTAATGCACAGAATGTTGGAAGGGACCTCTAAAGGTCATCCAGTCCAACTCCTCTGCAGTGAGCACGTACATGAAGAACATTGAGGTTGAAAGGTGAATATAGGCAACATGTAAAGGACACAGTGCTAGGAAGTCTCTAAGTTATATTCTAAACACAGAAATGCATTTCATAACAACAAAAGAAAAATCTCCTAGCTCTGTTGCTTTCTTACATATAATTTCAGATTTTGAGACCTGAAATAATGAAAAAAAATAAAACCATGCCACATTTTTCTTATAGAATCATAGAATGGTAAGGTTGGAAGGGACCTCAAGGATCATCTAGTTCCAACCCCCTGCCATAGGCAGGGGGACCTCCCACTAGTACAGGGCACTCAGGGCCTCCTCCAAACTGGTCTTCATCACCTCCAGGGAGGCATCAGGCACAGCCTCCCTGGGCAACCTGTGCCAGTGTCTCACCACCCTCACTGCAAACAACTTCCTCCTAACATCCAGTCTAAATCTTCCCTCTGCAAGTTTAAACTCATTGCCCCTTGTCCTGTCATTGCAAGACCTTGTCAATAGTCCCTCCCCAGCCTTCCTGTAGCCCCCTTCAGATCCTGGAAGGCTACTCTAAGGTCTCCAGGAAGCCTTCTCTTCTGCAGGCCGCAGAGTCCCAACTCTCTCAGCCTGTCCTCACAGCAGAGCTGCTGCAGCCCTCTGAGCATCTTTGTGGCCCCTCTCTGGACCCGTTCCAACACTTCCATGTCCTTCCTGTGCTGGGGTCATCTAACTTCAACTCTAAGATTTTGCTCCACAGCCATAGTAATTAGTGAAAGTCACTGCTTTTTAGTGTACCTGGAAAATAGAAGTTTCAGGACTGCAAATAAAATTGCAAAATTGATCTCCTACACTCAAACTTATTTCATTATGTTTCAGTCTAAAAGAAACCTAAATTTCTTTTCTCTGTGCACCACTCCCCACAGCAAATTTTGTACAGAAGAAAATAACTTTTAAAAAAATCATTTGACAGTCATGAACAGCCTTAAATGTTTCCATCTTACAGCTACCTAAGCTACAATGTAAGAAAACTAGAAAGAGAAAATGCAATGCATCAAGTTATGCACACAGTACTCTTCACAAGCACTAGACAGCACAGAAAAGCATTCTCTCACACAGCATGCTCAGAGGCAACTAAAAACACAATTCAGCGATGTCATCTGCTTCTAAAGCCCCTCTAGCAATGTATTAGCAAAATACATGTATTCCAAAAATAGAGGAAAAAGTCTTACTCTGCTATATCAAGATATCCACAGGAAGCAGCTGCATGTAGAGGTATCCAGCCTTCATTATCTGGTTGATTAATATTTGCTCCATTTTCCACCAGAAATTTCACCATATCTACGTTATCATCTATACAAGCCTATAAAGAAAGAGAGATTTAAGAAATAAGTTCATATTAAAGCTGTTCTACAATACTGTGTATCTTTAGGCAACACCTTTGGTGATAGGTCTGATGAGGGCACAGGTTTCGTTGGAGTTTGACCACAAGACAGGAAGAATTTGAGAGAGAGGTAGCAGCTGTTACAGATCTGCAAAAAATCCTTAAATAAACAGACTCACCCAATACGATTTCCTCAGGCAAATTTGTTCAAGCCATTTACACACCCCCAACACTGCAACCCTGATCTCCAGTACACAGTGGTTTCCTTTGGAAAGCCCCCAGGCCCTCAGCTCCATCCCAGGACTGGCTTAGTCACTTCAGGGGATATTGCAATTAAATGAACAGCCACACCACCAAGTAGAATTGTTGTGACCCACAGAGAGGGAGCAGTTTGGAAAACAATACTATAATGTGATTCTATTTAGAATGCAATTGAGACTAAGGAGTATGGAAGGGGACACTACATTACATTTCAACACTCTCCTGCTGTTTTCTGCTTCAGCATATTCTGTCACCACACACCTTTTAAGAGTCCACTAATCACTGTTGGTTATCAACTTAGTTATCAATTTAACACACAGTAAAAATACTACAATTTGTGTGTATCTCTTAACTAGCAACCTAGGAGCATTGCTCAGACTTAGAACTCCTGCAGATCTCCAGTTCTCCATCTTGTCTGCCTTCTATTTTGCTTTTCTTCCCTGCGTTTGAGTATTTTTCTCACAGGGTGCTCAGTGAGTTTTCTTGCCAACTTCCATACTGCTGTCCTTAAAAGGACAGAGCAACAGAGAGAAAAGTCCCTCTGCCTTTCAGGACAGCAAGGACTTAAAACAGTTAGATCCCACAAGACTGGTATTAATTTTTTAGCTTAATATATCAACAATGCTGCATAACCAGAAGGCTGAAATAAAAACTTTTACTGTTTGGGTCCTAAATCCTTCTAGAGCATTATGCCTGCAACTAAGGTATCAATTTTCCTGTTCAGACTACTTCTACAGCAATAAAGACTGAAAATTATATACTGCTTTACTGTGGAAAAAGAAAAATCTCTAACATTCCCTTATTTAAGCAATTGTGCTGACAAAAATGAATCCCAAAACTTTCCTCTATTCTGTAGTGCTGAGGGTATAGCTACACTGTGAGGGAGTTGTGATGCTGTTCCCTTTAACCAGCCAAACAAAAATAGCAACAAATTATCGTTCCCTGACCCCATCTGCTTTACTTAGGTACAAACTTAAGGCTTTGTTTAGCATGCCACAGAGAACTGTTTTAACAACGAGTCTCATGTGGCTATGTTCATCTACAAACTTGCAGCTGGGCTGCAATGAGACTGCAGTACACCATTTGCATTATTTGTTTTTCAAGGTTTTTAGCTGAAAAACACATTCTTGAGTGAAAACATTCATAAGCCTTCCTACCTTACCAGGTTCTCTTGAAAATTACCTTAGAGAATCATAGAATGGTAAGGTTGGACGATCATCAAGTTCCAAACATAGTCCCATAGGCAGGGACACCTCCCACTAGTACAGCTCACTCAAGGCCTCCTCCAACCTGGCCTTCAACACCTCCAGGGAGGGAGCAGCCACAACCACCCTGGGCAACCTGTGCCAGTGTCTCACCACCCTCACTGCAAACAACTTCCTCCTAACATCCAGTCTAAATCTCCCCTCTGCCAGTTCAAACCCATTGCCCCTTGTCCTAGCATTCCAAGACCTTGTCAATAGTTCCTCTCCAGCCTTCCTGTAGCCCCCTTCAGATACTAGAAGGCTACTCTAAGGTCTCCTGGAAGCCTTCTCTTCTCCAGGCTGCAGAGTCCCAACTCTCTCAGCCTGTCCTCATAGCAGAGGATCTTCCTAAAAAAAAATTTCCTAAAAGATTTTTTTAAATTACCTATTTAGTCATGACCAGCCCTAAAATCACCAATTCTTTGATTAATTTATGAACATCCTCTAAAGACTAGAAATTCCTCAAGCATAATCTCTTTGATTTGTTTCACTTATCAGTGTACAATGCTTACATGTTGGGAACAAGCTGTGAAAGGAAAGAGTGGCCTCTCCTTGCACTAAATAAAAAAGGAATTAAATGCAAAACATCACAGCTCACTTCAGAATGAAAACAAATCCAAGAAACACAGATGTTTACACTGAGCAACAACATTAACCCAGCCCTGCTTTACACATGCCATGTGGCCAGCTTTTCAAGAAGTTCAATTTGCCTGACAACTGATATCCTATGTGTATCTTAATATACCCCAGGTCATTATAAAAGAAAATTAATTTGCTGTCAGTAAACTTTGAAACTGCCTAAGCATTTTTAAATACACATCTTTTAATATTTCATTTCAAACTGTGGCACCCATGAGGATCTTAAAATCATCTAGAAATTCATAATCTGGGAAATAAAGTTATCTTCAAGCTGATTAGCACTAGTAAAATAAAAAGACCAGACCATCTGGTTGGGACAACTTCATACAGAACAATCCTTGCCCGTTTTTCAAGTATACATAAGAAAAACTGGCAAGACATAGTCATAAAAATACTGTTGCTAAGTGAATCAAAAGCTTACATATGCAGCACATTAAAAGACATATGACTAAGTGGCTAAAAATATTTGACCAAATTTGGGCAGTTTATTGTGCCATACATAGCAAGGACCAGGAGAGCTCAAATGCACTTTTCAAGTATTATCAGAGACTGCATATTCATGACAAAGAAAGATAAACAATCTGTGGGTCTATTTATATCTATTAGGAGAACAGAAGAATTAAGATAATAAAAAGAATTTATTTGCATATGCACACAGCGGAGTTCTGGTATTACTGGTGATTACATTTGTGAGATTTAAATAATATTCCTCCTAAGTGATTCTGTACAAGGGCTCTAACAAGTGTCTTATGGCATGACAGAAGCTTCAGAAGTTGATAAAACAGAAGAGAGCTGTATAATTTAAAAACATGACCTTTGAGCTTCTTTGCACAACAATTACTTAAAAATGAGCCTTGTACTCAAAATATTGTATAGTAAATTCACTGTGGCTTCCAAGAAGGCTATTACCCACCTTAAGGTGAAGAAGAGCAAATACAACTGATCCTATTGCTGAAGAACATGTTAAAAAGACATCCTATTTCTTCTTGACTCCTTCTCCCCCTCAGCAGCCCTGAAGGAAGGTGTTTGACAGTCCCTATCACTCTCAGCACTTTCCACGTGAAAGTCACCTCACACAATCAGTAGGTACCTCAAGTCAGAAAGACAAGATGCAAATTTTATAGAAGAAATTTTATCTCAATGGTTTTTCCATTTCTACTCTGCTTGTCATTGTGCTATCTTCGCAGTCACTTCTAAAAGCAGTATTTATCGAGTGCCAGAAGTGTCTCTCTTGTTCAAGACTGACATCTCAACCCCAAAAGGAAAGCCTGTCAGAAGAGCATGATAAGCTCAAAGCAACAGCCTCCTAAAAGTCTGCCCTTCTAGATTTCAGCCTGAAAGTCATTAGAAAGGAAAAAGCAACATACATGCAAGATTTAAGCAACAAGATTTTACGGTGTCTTGATCCCAAACACTCACAGCACAACTTCTGTTCCAGTCTCTGCACAGAGAAGAGATAGCCACAGGCCTTCCTCTTCTGGGGATGCTACAATCCTTTTACAATTCAGCTTGGTTCTGGCCATTTATCTTCTCATCCTTCACAGTTCTGAGTCTTAGCTAGAGCTCCAGTTACTATTCAGTCACACGACAGGTCACCTACAGCTCTTCCCCAGTGCTTACTAAATGTCACATCTGACACGCCAGCTAGTGGGGCAAGCAGAAGAGCATGGGATCTCACAGCCAAGATTTCCTTCATCCCATGCACTGCTTCTGTCCCCTAACCCCATTCCCAGCCTCTACAGCCTAGCAGAAAGGCAGATGTTCTGCATGAAGCACTTGTTACCCTGCCAAATTTAACAGAAGCTAGCCAGTGGGCCCCAAGCAGATCAACAGCTGGAGAGTGCAATCATAGAAACCTTGGTTTCTTAAAACTAGGTTAATTAGACACAAAGGAAACAACACAAAGTAAGGTTGATAATGTAGTCTGGTTACCTTTCCCAATAATTACAAAGATGAAACCTCAAAGTATAGGAAAACCCAGGAAAGAAAGCTGCTTTCTGTTTCTAGCCTACAAAGACCAGTGAAGATCAACAGCACCCTGCTCCCACACAGACCAACATCAGGTTGACCAAACTTGTCCTGGGAACAGCATGAACTTTCCGTGAAGTGAAATGACAATTTCAACTTTTCCCAGAACCCCCTCCTGATGAGGTGGAAGGGGCTAAGCAGCTGCCTGCAGAACATTCTAGATTTTAAGTGTAGTCACTGTGACTTTGGATCTCGGTGCAAGTGACAGGTGGGCTACCTGGCTCACCTTACTGTCAGGTGTCACTGACAAAGTAAGCAACCTTAAAAATAGATTGCTTTAAAAGAGATTTGAAAGAGAATGCTTGGTCTTTCAGTGAGTAATCACCCAAAGAATTCAGCAGACAGTACTCCTCCCCGGAGACAAGAAAAACAAGTCTGTGTTTGTTTATTTGTTAAAAGAGTCAGAAATACTGTCAGAAAAGAGGCAGACTACACGAAGCGAGGCTGTGCGGTATGCGCTTTTACACTGGAATACATCTGCTACTGGTTCTCCTCCTCGTTGAAAACAAATGAGGTAATGCCACCTAAACAGGTTTAGATGTTCCAATTTGTACCACTATTTTCTAAAGAGATTACAACTTACCTTCTACTGTTAACTGACTAATATGCTGATCTAGTCCTTAAGTAAGCTATTTTGTCTCCAACAGCAGAAAATAAATACTGTATATCATAGAATCATAGAATGGTAAGGTTGGAAGGGACCTCAAGGATCACCTAGTTCCACCCCCCTGCCATAGGCAGGGACACCTCCCACTAGCACAGCTCACTCAAGGCCTCATCCAATCTGGCCTTCAACACCTCCAGGGAGGGAGCAGCCACAACCTCCCTGGGCAACCTGTGCCAGTGTCTCACCACCCTCACTGCAAACAACTTCCTCCTAACATCCAGTCTAAATCTCCCCTCTGCCAGTTTAAGCCCATTGCCCCTTGTCCTGGCATTGCAGGACCTTGTAAATAATCTTTCCCCAGCCTTCCTGTAGGCCCCCTTCAGATACTGGAAGGCTACTCTGAGGTCTCCTGGAAGCCTTCTCTTCTCCAGGCTGCACAGCCCCAACTCTCTCAGCCTGTCCTCATAGCAGAGCTGCTCCAGCCCTCTGATCATCTTTGTGGCCTCC
>VWZE01004563.1:53227-63699 GCA_013396675.1 Eubucco bourcierii | reverse complement strand
TGTGAACCAAATCAGGTGAGTCCAATGAAACTAAGCAGGACACTAACACCTTCTTTAATGAGAATTCAATTAAGAGAGGGCATCCCCACCCAGCAGAAAAGCAAGTTAAAAGTGATTCCTATTTTATTCACCCTGGATTGCTTGGACTGCTTGCTCCCTCTGCATTCAATAACCCCACCCTTTACATCTACACTGACATGCTCTGCTCAACTGGAGCTGAAATGGCTCAGAAAAACAATTAGACTTTAAAATGAAAGAAATTAAGAACATGACAGTTACTATACTATTCTCTTTATCAAGTTAAAGCAAAATTATTTGCTTTCACAGAATCACAGATTGTTAGGGGTTGGGAGGGACCTCCAGAGATCAAGTCCAACTCCCCCTGCCAAAGCAGGACCACACAGAGCAGGCCACACAGAAACACATTCAGGCAGCTTTTGAAAGTCTCCAGAGAAGGAGATTCCACAATCTCTCCGGGTAGCCTGCTCCAGAGCTCCATCCCCCTCACCGTAAAGAAGTGTCTCATGTCAAGGTGGAACCTCCTGTGTTCCAGCTTGTACACGCTGTTTGTTATCCTATCACTGGGCACCACCAAGGAGAGACTGGACCTTCATCTTGACACCTGCCCCCTAGATATTTACAGACATTAATAAGACCCTCTCAGCCTTCTCAAGACTAAATAGCCCCAGTTCTCTCAGTCTTTCTTCATGAAAGAGATGTTTAAGTCCCCACATCATCCTTATGGCTCTCCACTGGACTCTCTCCACCAGGTCCCTGTCTCTCTTGAACTGTGGAGCCCAGACACAGCATTCTAGGTGTGGTCCACCCAGGAAGAGAAACCTTCTTCTGAAATTCACCTTCATGTCCTAATTCCATTATGAGAGAAACAAAACTTTGTTCGGCTGTGACATTTCAGCCCGGACAAACCTTGTTGTTAAAGCCTCTTCTTTGAAATTGACTTTTTTCAAAGAACACTTTTCTAAATTTGAGACCACTTCCACCACTCTCATTTTAAGTTTTACAACACACATCAGCCTACTTTTTCCTTCATACAGACTTCCTAAGGAAATCACATTACTCACTCTGCCTACCTGGCTGCCCTCCCTCAGCGATTTCAACTGAAACCGAGACAGGAATAGAGGTCGAAGAGAATTCAAGGCACTGCTTCTCATGAAAGTGTCACTGAAGGATGAGTCTTGTGAAATAATGCTGCCACAGAGAACTCAACAACTGTCATTTCCACCTGAGTCTCAGCCTGCAATAATTTTTGCCCTCATGAGAAAATCTTTTGTTACAACATTATAGTTCTAGTTGCAGTGTTGGTCAACAAAGTTTGTTCATCTTCACTCTCCTTGGGGGGAAAAAAAAAAAAAAAAAAATGCAAACTAAAACAAACCAGAAGTGATTTAATTTTTTTTTTCTCCTTTCAATAAACCACTAACTGAGAAGGTACACAAAGAAATTTGGCCAAAAGATTTAAAACAACCTTGAGCACCACTTTTCACTTTTTCCAGGTCCTGTATTTCTTCTGCATATGAATTAAGAATGCAGCACAAACAAGCAAAGTGGCACTAAGACATATGAAACAAACACAGAAGCTTTGTCTGACTTCCAAACTACTGTGTACAGTTCTGGAGTCCCCAGCACAGGAAGGACACTGAACTGCTGGAGTGGGTCCAGAGAAGGCCATGAAGATGGTCAGAGAGCTGCAGTAGCTCTGCTCTGAGGACAGGCTGAGAGAGTTGGGGCTTTGCATCCTGGAGAAGAGAAGGCTTCTAAGAGACCTTAGAGTAGCTTTTCAGTATCTGAAGGGGGCTGCAGGAAGGCTGGGGAGGGACTACTGACAGGACAAGGGGCAATGGGTTTGAACTGGCAGAGGGGAGATGTTAGGAGGAAGTTGTTTGCAGTGAGGGTGGTGAGACACTGGCACAGGTTGCCCAGGGAGGTTGTGGCTGCTCCGTTCCTGGAGGGGTTGAAGGCCAGGTTGGAGGAGGCCTTGAGTGAGCTGTGCTAGTGGGAGGTGTCCCTGCCTATGGTAGGGGGTTGCAACTAGATGATCCTTGAGGTCCCTTCCAACCTTACCATTCTATGGTCCAAGGTAAATCAATAGCTACAACCACTGGAATAGAGGTGGGATTTTTTTTTTCACCTTATATTTGATTATAGGTTATTAATCCAAAGTTTTCACACAAAGTGTAACATCTTGAGCAGCTAACATTATTAATGACAGGGTCCTAAATCTCAGTATTTGGGAACACTAGCAGGATAAAGGGCAGTAAGCGACCAACAAATTAGGTCATGAGATATCAGTGATTGCAGTTCTTTGCTATTTGAAGAATCATTATAAAAGCATGTCTTTTACACTTGCTGAGTGTTCTTTTTAACACAGCACACAGAGGGTAGAAAGGCTGCTCCTGCTGTTCACATTCATGGTAAGAAACGGGACAGTTTTGGTGTAGTAACAACTTGAGGCAGCAATCCAATATTACAGATGACATGTTGCTCAGTTATGAAATGAAGTATTAGCTTCCCAGTGTTCATTTAGCCAACTCACAAGCCACAGTCTCTACAGTTCAGCCATCAGGGCTAATAGTGGGTATCTCTGCACACTGATGAAACTTAGGTTTAGGATTTCATAGCATTGTAGTTTTGAGGAGTGGAGAAATTGCTCTATGGCTCCAAAAAGGGCAAAAGAAAATGCCCATGCAATGGACTGGAGAATTACTGAAAAGTTTAAACAGAGAAGCAATTCCCAAGCTACAATGTTACAGTTCTACATAGTGGTGAGCATAGCAAAGCATATAAAATACATAAATTCCTACCCGGCCTTGGCCCAGTCCTGCAATCTGGGCTTACAACTATCTCATTAGGCTAGAACCTTCCAAAGCCTTCCTCTAACTAGGCCTCAATTCCACACATACCATCCAAATGCACCCCCACACCTCCCCACTCAGGCCCAGATGTCACTGTAAAACTTAGCTCTGCCAAGGCCTAGCCAGGCTGCCAGCCTCCCCCAGACCAAAACCCAAGCTAAGGAAGCCCCTGCCACCAGGGAGGGAGATGGGGAGGAGAAGGGCAGATGCTGACTTTGCAGCCAGATGCATAGGGATGCAGGATTATGGGAAGAAATACAAATATTACACTTCCCAGTACATCTCCTGGACAACTCTAGCTCCTGGAGGTCATCCACTATGTGGTTCTTAAAGGTGTGACCCAGCCTCAAACTGGCACAAACAGCTCACTATCTTAAAGCATGCTTACAAGTGGGAGTTTGCCATGTATATATTCTTGATAAACCAGGAATATTTTGCTACATTGGTGTCATTTTGCATAACCTGTTTGGAAATAGTGTGTGTGTGTGTGATGAGTGAGAGTGCTGCTTGCAGTTAAGAATGGCCTGATTATTTAAAATCCTGGAGAGTTGGGCCGTACAAAACTGTAACACCATAGCTGCCATATCCATTAACTCTAATTAACAACTCCTTTCAAGAGTATTTCATTGCTTTTGCAGGTTTCAGCAGTTTGAAGTTTGTTGTTTGTGTCTGTCTTGCCTCAGAATAAGAGTCAAACTCGGCATAAATTTCCATGTCAAACCATTTCCTTCACTACAGGGCAGAATCTTTTTCTCCAAAGAAATTTATTCTGTGAAAAATGAGAATCCTTTTAGACTCTTGCAAAAGCAGGTGGGTAAGGCACTTTCTCCTAAGGAGAAAACACTACTGGAGGCTGATGCAATGTTTCATGTCCATTCTAGTATGATGGGGAAGGCATGCAGAGACTATTGAAACCAAGCACCCATTAATCATCATTATTTAACCTGCATGTTGCAGAGCTGTCAAACGTGGACAAAAAAAGACAAATCATTGCAGAACTCAAACTTCTCTAGCTATTAATTCAACTTCACATTAACACCTTGTCATATGAGCAAGTAGATCTCAACATCTCTCTCAGACTTTATTTCAGATCTAAGAGGTGGATAAAACCAGGAGCTACATGAAATCAGTAATTGTTTTAGCTTAAGCATTCAGTAAGAGCATAACACAATTTCAAGACCACAATTTTGCCTTGTTTTCACTATTACAACAGTTTGTACTTTATGGTTAAAATCTGGACTTTGAATTAAGGGCACAATTCAGGAAAAACACTAAAATCTATTGCTGTTGAAACTGATACAAACTATGTGTTAAATAACTGATTTCATAAGGACTTCCCACTATTTAAACACGAATGAATGCTTCATTGCAGTTCTTAATCAGGAGTGTAACAGAATCATAGAATCATAGAATGGTAAGGTTGGAAGGGACCTCAAGGATCATCTAGTTCCAACCTCCTGCCATAGGCAGGGACACCTCCCTATGGAGGTGAATACACATATTCAAATGGTTCTAGCACATTTCAAGTAGAGACTGAATTATTCTCGTCCTCTAACCTTCTACCAGGATAAAATAGAGAACAGTCTATGGGTAAGAAGGGACCTCCAAAGCTCATTCAGCCCAACACCTCCTGCAGGAACATCCTCAACTAGATCACGTTGCCCAGAGCCCTATCCAGCCTCACCTTGAATATGTCCAAGGATGGGGCCCTCAACCACCTTCCTGGGCAACCTGTTCCAGTGTTCCACCACCCTCATAGTAAAGAACTTGTTCCTAACATCCAATCTAAATCTGTTCTGCTCTAGGCTGAAACCACTGTCCTCATCCTGTCCCTGCAGGCCTTTGCAAACAGTCTCTCTGCAGCCTTCTTGTAGCTCCCTTCAGCTCCTGGCAGGCTGCTTTTAGGTCTCCCCAGATCCTCCTCTTCTCCAGGCTGAACACCCCCAGGTCTCTCAGCCTGTCCTCATAGCAGAGCTGCTCCAACCTCCCAATCATTTTCATGGCCTCCTCTGGACCTGCTCCATCAGGTCTGTGTCCTTCATGTATTGAGGGCTCCAGAGTTGGACACAGTACTCCAGGTGTGGTCTCCAGAGCAAAGAGGCAGCAGAGAGTTGGCTGTGACATGTTATTTACTATAACCAGAGATGCCACCATTCCTGTTACCAATGCCAGCAACAGATGATGATGCACTCCAACAGAGGCTACATGTACAAAACAGCCTGCCTATATGATTGTTGTCCTGTTTTGGCTGAAAAAAAACTTTCTGCTTCCACATAGCCTAGTATTCTACTTTCAAGTAAGTATTTAGTTGCTTTTTTTCCCCTCAGATATTTGCAAATCTATTTTAAAGAATGCTTGAAATTCTTATGCTAAAAATGATCTCTTATACTATCAGATGTTTAGGATTGAGTTTTAATGGCATTATTTCAACTTGAAGAAAAATCTCAAGAAGTGCCAAAAAAAAATTTGGATGGGCTGCCAAAAACATCCCAAACAATCCTGGAAAATGAGATGGTGCAGGAAAAAAAAAAAAAAAAAGAAAAAAGAAAAAAAAAAAGTTAGCCCTTACAAAGCATTTCAGAATGGACCAAATCAAAGGGCAAAGACTAAAACACTGATACTTGAGCAGATCTATTTGTCTGATTGCCTTTTCTTCTCCTGGTTCTACATATTGACATTGTTGGCAGCNGAGTCAGTACTGGGACCAGTTCTGTTCAATATTCATCAGTGACCTGGCTGAGGGCACAGAGTGCACTGTCAGCAAGTTTGTTGGTGACACCAAACTGGGTGCAGTGGCTGCCACTCCAGAAGGCTGTGCTGGCATTCAGTGAGATTCGGACAGGCTGGAGAGGTGGGCAGGGACAAATTGTATCAAATTCAATAAAGACAAAGAGTAGAGTCTGGCACCTGGGAAAGAACAACCCCAGGTGTCATTATAGCTTGGGGACTGAGCTGTAGGAAGGCAGCAAAGGGGAAAGGATTTGGAGGTCCTAGTAGATGGGAGGTTGAGCATGAACCAGCAATATACTCTCGTGGCCAGGAGGGGCAATGCCATTCTGGGGTGGATTAGAAGGGTTGTGGTTAGTAGGTGGAGAGAGGTTCCCCTCCCCCTCTTCTCTGCCCAGGTGAGGACACATCTGGAGTACTGTGTCCAGTTCTGGGCCCTCTAGTTCAAATGCAACATAGAACTGCTGGAGAGAGTTCAGCACAGAGCCACAAAGATGCTGAAGGGAATGGAACAGCTCTGTTATGAGGAGAGCCTAAGGGAGCTGGAGCTGTGCTGCTGGGAGAGGAGAAAACTGATAGGAGGAAACTGAGAGGTGTCCTCATCAATGTTTATCAATATGTAAAGGTGAGTGCCAGGAGGCTGGAGCCAGGCTCTGCTGGGTGATGCCCAATCAGGACAAGGGGCAATGGGTGGAAGCTGAGGCTCAGGAAGCTGCATGGAAATATGAGGAGGAATTTTTTTCCTGTGAGGGTGACAGAACACTGGCTCAGGCTGCTCAGGGGACTTGCAGAGTCTCCTTCTCTAGAGATATTCAAGATCTGCCTGGACACATTCCTGTGTAATCTGGTGTAGGTGATCATGCTCTGGCAGGAGGGTTGGACTGGGTGAGCTTTGGAAGTCCCTTCTAGCCTCTGACATTCTGTGATTCTATGATATTAGTTATATGTTAATATATTTAGTCAATATATGTTATCAAGTTGGTGAAGCTACTGGACATGAAAGACTCTGCCTGAATTTCACACAAGTGAGGCTCTCTCTTACATCCACTGGTATTAAGTACTTGATGTTCCTTCTGGTCTCTTTTAAATTAAAAACAAAACAAGCCCACTCTGTGAAACAACAGAGAGTTTTTACATGCAGAGACAGATTTTGCAGATCCTGCAATGATAGGACAAGGGGCAGTGGGTTTAAACTGGCAGAGGGGAGATTTAGACTGGATGTTAGGAGGAAGTTGTTTGCAGTGAGGGTGGTGAGACACTGGCACAGGTTGCCCAGGGAGGTTGTGGTTGCTCCCTCCCTGGAGGTGTTCGAAGCCAGGTTGGAGGAGACCTTGAGTGAGCTGTACTAGTGGGAGGTGTCCCTGCCTATGGCAGGGGGTTGGAACTAGATGATCCTTGAGGTCCCTTCCAACCTTACCATTCTATGATTTGTTACTCAGCTTTATAACCACACTGCAAGTGAAAGAGCATGAGTTTACTGCACAAAAGAGAGAAATGAAGACCTGACAGCATGGTGTGACAGCTACTACCAAGGACCAATTCACAAGCCATCTTCAACCCTGAAGGCTTATGCAGGTAGGTATGCACAAATCATGCATGAGAGATTCTCCTTCGAGCTGTATGCCGTTGAAACCTCTACTGTTTGTCCATCAGCAACGCATCGGTGACTTGGGGAGCTAAACCCAGAACCCAGTTTCAGACTCACTCATTTCACAAACAGCTTTCTTGTGCTTCTGGCCTGGGCTTTCCCAGTTTGCTTTCTGAGGTTGTTTTAACTGTTGTGCCTGACACATCATCCTCAGTATGACACAGATATACAACTCTCTCCTGACATGTACAAAAGCAGACTTTATTCCCTTTAATTTTAGTTTTATTTTACTTTTAAGAAGTATAACTTTCATACTGTAAAAATACAGTGACGTTACGAAGCTATGCTTTCATCAAGTATTTATTGGTATAATCCTGGCAGATAGTGATTCATTTTCATGTCATACATGGTGTAAATGTTAAGTTTGAGAAGCAGAAGGCATTGTCATATACTACATGCTTTCTGACATGATCAAATTTAAGAAGGTGTCATATTTAAAATACTTTTTTTTTTAAATGAGAACACACAATCTGCTTTTAGCATATGGCAAATAAAAGTTGATGTGCCATTTTCAATTGAAAACATTCAACATGTTGATACCCCTGAATTCCTGACCGAATTAATCATCTAGCAAAACAAAAAGGCCCCAAGAAAACTTAGTACAAGAAATCTGTTTATATAAAGAAACAACTTTGTTAAACCCCATTGTGCCAGGCCTCGCTTCTTTGTCCCTCTGCTGCTGATTATCACCTAAATACAGGTTTGAGTTCATAGAATCATAGAATGGTAAGGTTGGAAGGGACCTCAAGGATCAGCTAGTTCCAACCCCCTGCCATAGGCAGGGACACCTCCCACTAGTACAGCTCACTCAAGGCCTCCTCCAGCCTGGCCTTCAACACCTCCAGGGAGGGAGCAGCCACAACCTCCCTGGGCAACCTGTGCCAGTGTCTCACCACCCTCACTGCAAACAACTTCCTCCTAACATGCAGTCTAAATCTCCCCTCTGCCAGTTCAAACCCATTGCCCCTTGTCCTGTCGTTGTAGGACCTTGTAAATAATCCCTCCCCAGCCTTCCTGTAGGCCCCCCTCAGATACTGGAAGGCTACTGGAAGTTGTTCAGAGAAAACAACTGAGCTTCCTTGGGAGAAAGCAAACCTGACTACATCTATCAGTGCTGGAAACTCTTACAGGCTATGCTGCTGATTATGTCATAAACTGACATTTAATCCTTTGCTTTAGCAGGAGCTAGGGGAAGTTTTCAGTGCTTTCAAATGGGTCAAGTGCCAAAACAGAGTAGAATAAAAGTAATAGCATTGAATTAAATAAAAGCAACGATAACCTTTCATCCCAGCAAGGGGAAAAAAATCCCAACATGTTGATAGAGCATACTAAAGTAACCAAGACAGACTTTCTGTGTGCTTTCTCTCCTACTACACATTACCATATACATTAAAGATCACATTTAACAGAAGAAACCAAGACTACAGGTAGGACATTTTCACACCTCATCACCATACTATATGTATTAGAAGTGCAAGTATATTTTTTGTAAGATGGTAAGGCTGATACTACTAGTGGGAGGAGTCCCTGCCTATGGCAGGGGGTTGGAACTAGATGATCCTTGAGGTCCCTTCTAACCCTATCATTCTATGATTCTATGATTATACAGGTCTTTTTTCCTCCCTAAGTAGAGGAATCTACGTAAATCAACAACTGGTTTGTGCAATTCACTGTTATGTGATTGAATAAAAAAGTACATATAACATATGAATCATGTTAGATTTATACACATTTAATATGCAAAAAATACAATCCCATACCTGGATGGAAACAAGAAGTAAATTGTGAGCAGAAGTGGCATTTTGAATGGTTAAACATGAATCAAATTACCTTAAATGTGGAAAATATATTAACCAAAACTACATTTTGTACACAAATCCAACTAAACAATGGCAGTGCTACATATCAGTCTCATTAAAATTGTAGCAGAAAAATCAAGGAGTGTTTAAATATCAGCTAAATCATTTTAGTAAAATTATCCAAAAGTAAATTAGTCAAACTTATTACAGTAAATATCATAGAATCACAGAATGATAAGATTGGAAGGGACCTCAAGGATCATCTAGTTCCAACCCCCTGCCATAGGCAGGGACACCTCCCATTAGTACAGTTCACTCAAGGCCTCCTCCAACCTGACCTTCAACACCTCCAGGGAGGGAGCAGCCACAACCTCCCTGGGCAACCTGTGCCAGTGTCTCACCACCCTCACTGCAAACAACTTCCTCCTAACATCCAGTCTAAATCTCCCCTCTTCCAGTTCAAACCCATTGCCCCATGTCCTGTAATTCCAAGACCTTGTCAATAGTTCCTCATCAGCCTTCCTGCAGGCCCTCTTCAGATATTGGAAAGCTAATATATATATCAAACTGCTGCTCTTTCTTAAAACTGGAATTTCTAATACCCATTTTGTCTAATCAGATAGTCTTGTGGTGAGAAACCTGCAGCTTCCAGCTCCAGCAAACCTGCAGGTATCAGATACAACCTTTGTCAAGGATACCAGAAGTGCTTCTCAGGGCAGCCCCAGCTTCAAATCAGGGTGAGAAAGAAATGTTTACAAACCTCCCAGATAATCTCCACGGCATGTTAAATATGTAAAGACAGGACAGTGTGTTTTACACTCACAATGTGTAAAATGCATATGCATTTTAACTTTTCAACAGAAAACAGAAGGAAGCATCTCTCCAATTTTCTTTTTTAGCAAAGACTGGCTGTGTTCCACACATACATACATAACCACTCTTTAAAATAGCTCAGTTCATTTTTTACTTCAGAAATACATATTCAGCACAAACCCCAAAGAATTTAGGATCTAGTTTGCATTCTAATCTGCTGAACATATAAAGGGACAGGGAACACATAAGGTATAGGGAATGCTAAAAAATGTGTTGTTGGGTAATTTCCATAAGATACATCTTTGTATTCACTTTGAAGGTAAACCTGAAGCATTACTTGGAGCAATCCATCCAAAGTTTCTTTGCTCAATTAATCAGCACATAGAAACATTACTGTGATCCCCCAAAAGGTAAAGTACTTGCACTGAAGGTCATCAAGTCTCAAATAAATCCTTTGCAACAAGGCCAAGTGTAAGATCCTGCACCTGGATAGGCATAATCCCAAGCACAAATACAGGCTGGGTGGTGAATGGCTGAAGAGCAGCCCTGAGGAAAAGGACCTTGGAGTCTGGGGTGATGAAAAGCTCAACATGAGCCTGCAGTGTGAGTGCA
>VWZE01004563.1:10317-53173 GCA_013396675.1 Eubucco bourcierii | reverse complement strand
GAAGGCTTCAAGGAGACCTTGGAGTGGCCTTCCAGGATCTGAAGGGGGCCTATAGGAAGGCTGGGGAGGGACTATTTACAAGGTCCTGCAATGCCAGGACAAGGGGCAATGGGTTTGAACTGACAGAGGGGAGATTTAGACTGGATGTTAGGAGGAAGTTGTTTGCAGTGAGGGTGGTGAGACACTGGCACAGGTTGCCCAGGGAGGTTGTGGCTGCTCCCTCCCTGGAGGTGTTGAAGGCCAGGCTGGAGGAGGCCTTGAGTGAGCTGTACTAGTGGGAGGTGTCCCTGCCTATGGCAGGGGGTTGGAATTAGATGATCCTTGTGGTCCCTTCCAACCTTACCATTCTGTGATTCTATAAGATCAACTCAGAACATAGCTAATGTCGAAATTCAAGATGTACCTACACACTTCAGGATTCCCCTCAAAATTAGGTAAGGGTTCACTTATGCCATACCTTTGATAATCAATCTGCTAACATAATGTAAATGAAATGTTTTAGCATAGTTAACAAAACTTGGTACAAAAAGGAGATGCTAATCAAACACACTATGTGCCTCTGTTAAGTGTGGAAGGATAAATTAAAAAAAAAAGGATCCAACACCAAACTCCCTCTCTCTCTCTCTCTCTCATAAGCCACCTATGCAGTTGTTCATCCACACAGAGATAGTTTTCAACTACCAAAAAAAGGCATTTTTTACCACAGTGTAACTTAATACTCCATTTCAGAGAATCACTGAAACATGCAGGTTGGCAAAGTCCTTCAGGAGCACCAAGTCCAACCTAGAACCTCACTTTACAAGATTCACCTTCAACCATACCCCCAAGCACCACATCCAAACCACCCTTAAACGCAGAGTGGCTGACTCCACCACCTCCCTGGGCAGCTCATGCCAGTCCCTGACCACTCTCTCCATAAAAAATTTTTTCCTAATGTCCAATCTAACCCTCCCCAGCCTCAGCTTGAGGCCATTCCCCCTTGTCCTGTCTCAAATTACCTGTGAGACGAGACCAGCAGCAGCCTCTCCACAATGTCCCTTCAGGTAGCTGTAGACAACAATGAGGTCTCCCCTCAGCCTCCTCTCTTTCACCCTACACACCCCCAGCTCCCTCAGTCTCTCCTCATCAGATTTATTCTCCAGGCCCTTTCCCAGCTTCCTTGACCTCCTCTGCACTGGCTCCAGTATCTCCACATCTCTCCTGTACTGCAGTGCCCAAAACTGGACACATCACTCAAGGTGAGGCCTCACCAGAGCAGAGTCCAAGGGGACCATCACCTCCCTGCTCCTGCTGGCCACAGCATTTTTCATCTCAGCCAGGATGCCATTGGCCTTCTTGGCCACCTGGGCACACTGCTGGCTCACATTCAGCTCCTGTTCGTTACAACCCCCAGATTCAGTTCTGCCAGCAGCTCTCCAGCCACACTACCCCAAGCCTGTAGCATTGCTTGGGGCTGTTGAGACCCAAGTGCAGGACCTGGCATTTGGCCTCGTTGAAGCTCATCTCATTAAAGCTGGCCCATTGATCCAGCCTATCCAAGTCTCTGAAGAGCCTCTCTACCCTCATTCAAATCAACATTGCCACCTAACTTGGCGTCATCTGCAAACTTACTGCTGACACTCTCTATGCCTGGATCAAGGCCATCAAATAAAGATGTTAAGCACAAGTGGTACTCACACAGATCCCTGAGGAACACCACCAGTGCCCAGCTGCCAGCTGGATTTAACTCCATTGACCACACTCTCTGGGCCCTCCAGTCCAGCAGTGCTTTATCCAGCAGGCAGTGTGCTCAGCCAAGCCATGAGCAGCAAATTTATCTGTGTGTGGGGAACAGTATCAAAGGCTTTTCCAAAGTCTAAACATACAACCTCGACAGCCTTTCCTTCATCCAGCAGCCAGGTGATCTTGGCATAGAAGGAGATCAGGTTGGTCAGGCAGGACCTGCCCCTCACAAATCCATGCTGACTTGGCCTGATCCCTTGGTTGTTGCCTATAGTATGTATGATGGCATTTGAGATGCCCTGCTCCGTGGCCTTCCCTGGCACCGAGGTCAGACTGACAGGTCTATAGTTTCCTGGATCTTCCTTTCTGCCCTTCTTGTAGACAGGTGTTACATTTGCTATCCCTCCAGTCCAATGGCATCTCCCCAGTTAGCCAGGACTTCTGGTAAATAATGGAAAGTGGCTTGGCCAGCAGTCTGCCAACTCTCTCAGCACCCTCAGACGCAGCCCATCCAGCCCCACTGGCTCATGTACATCTAAGTGACACAGCAGGTCAGTGACCACTGCCTCATTTACTGTGATGTCCTCGATCCGATTCCCCTCCCTGACTCCTACTTCATGAGGGTGGGTGCCCAGGGCACTGCTGGATCCAGTGCAAAATAGGCACTGAGCACCTCAGCCTTCTCCCCATCCTTAGTCACTAAGTTTCCCTCTGCATTCAATAGGGGATGGAGATTTTCTCTTGCCCTCCTTTTGCTGTTAACGAATTTATAGAAACATTTTTAATTATCTTTAACAGCTGCAGCTAGGTTAAGCTCTAGTTGTGATTTGGCTCTCCTAATTTTCCCACTACACAGTTCTGCAACACCTTTATAGTCATGAGAGACCTGTCCCCTCTTCCATAGACTCTCCTTTTGTTCTTGAGGTCCAGCCAAAGGTCCCTATTTAGACAGGCTGAAGCCTTCCCCACCAACTTGTCTTTTGGCACACAGGCACAGCCTGCTCCTGTGCCTTTAAGACTTCCCTCTTGAAGTGAGTCCAACCTTCTTGGACTCTTCTATTCTTCAGGATAGTTTCCCAATAGACTTTATCCAGCCACCTCCTAAACAGACCAGAGTTTGCCCTCCAGAAGTCCAAGGTGGCCTTTTTATTAACCCCTCTCCTTGTTTCCCCAAGGATAGAGAACTCAATCATCTCATGACCACTGAACCCCAAACATTCTCCAACCTTGACTTCTCCCATGAGTTTTTCTCTGTTCACAAGAAGCAGATCCAGAAGGGTTTCTTGCCTGGCTGGCTCTCTCACCAATTATGTCAGGAAGTTATCCTCAACAGGATAACTCCAGGAATTTCCAGGACTGTTCCCTTACTGCTGTACTGTATTTCCAGCAGACATTTGAGAAGTTGAAGTCTCCCACAAGAACAAGGGGCAGCGATCACGAGACCTCTCTCAACTGCTTATAATAAATTTTATCTACCTCTGCATCCTGATTGAGTGGTCTATAGCATAATCCCATCACAATATTGCCCTTGTTGCCCTTACTCCTGATTCTCACCCATCATGACTCAACCCTATCATCACTTTCATTAATGTGTGTGGTTCCATATACTTCCCTAACATAGAGAGCCACTCCACCACCTCTTCTACCTTGCCTATCTCTTCTGAAGAGTTGGTACCCTTCAATTGCAGCACTCCAGTTGTGGGAGTCATCTCACCAGGTTTCTGTGATGGCTGGTATATCATAGCTACCCTGTAGTACAATGGCCTCCAGCTCCTCCTGTTTATTGCCCATGCATTGGTGTATAAACATTTCAGGGAGAGAGCTGAGCACACTGTTTTAAACCTTGAGGCAGGGAAGTCCTTCTGGTTGTCTAAGATACCAACACACTGATGCTCAAGCGATGGACTACTACCACCAGGGTTCTCAGCAAGGCCAGCTACATCCCCATCCTCCTTTGAAACTAGCTGGCAACATCATGAACTTGCTGTGCAAACCCCCACAGGCTGGACCAAAGGGAAAAGCTGCACTCATCAGATGTGCTCCCTCTGCCCCAGCAGCAATCCCAGTCCTACCTCCAACAACTGTTTTTTGACTGTATACAGATTTTCCACCAGCACAAGAAAGCAGTCATGAGTACTTCTTAGCAGATTTGCCTAACAATTTACTCCAGCCACAAATGAAAAACATCCACTTTGTGAACTTTCTCTCTTCCAGAAGAAGATCACAAAAGTAGCAGCTTCAACATCAGATTCCCTTGCCTCTATCTAAACAGGAAATACTTTGGTACAGTTGTCCCATTAGAAACTCATTATGGTACATTAACAAAGAAATTGCAAATGATCACAAGGAAACCACTTACATCCCACTTACACTGGATGGACAGAAACACAACAGCCAACAACAACCAAAGTTGATACAGACCCATCTACAATAATATATGCCACTACATATACACAATACATGGGCTCTTAAAAGGATCCAAGTTGTTGTTCTGTTTGGGTTTTTATTATTATTATTGTTATTATTATTATCATCATTATTATTGTTGTTGCTTGTTGGTGGTTGTTTGGGGGGTGTGTGTGTGTGTGTGTGTTTGCTTGGTTTTTTGCTGCTGTTGTTGCTGTTTGTTTTGTTTTTAAATTACTATCAGGTGGACCAGAAGCCATCAGCCATCATTCCACAAAGCAACTTGCTGAGGAAGTGACAATAGTACAGAGATAAAGCAATGGAATGGCAGCAACTGGAAATGTTTAACAAACAGAACAGTGAAATCAATACAAAATCAGAATTTTCCAATTCAGTACAAACAGTAGTAGCTTTAAGTAATAGTAGAAATTTAGGAAGGAAAGCTACTGACATCAATGAAAAAGACAACTGGTAGGGACAAGAATCATAAAGTATTTCTTAAACATATTAAGAACAGGAAAAAATAAATCTAGAAATTTTATAGGGCACATATATTAAAATATAGGGGAGAGAATTTGTCAACAAATTCATAGAATCATAGAATGGGAAGGTTGGAAGGGACCTCAAGGATCATCTAGTTCCAACCCTCTGCCATAGGCAGGGACACCTCCCACTAGGACAGCTCACTCAAGGCCTCCTCCAACCTGGCCTTGAACACCTCCAGGGAGGGAGCAGCCACAACCTCCCTGGGCAACCTGTGCCAGTGTCTCACCACCCTCACTGTAAAGAACTTCCTCCTAACATCCAGTCTAAATCTTCCCTCTGCCAGTTTAAACTCACTGCCCCTTGTCCTGTCATTACAAGACCTTGTCAATAGTCCCTCCCCAGACTTCCTGTAGACTCCCTTCAGATACTGGAAGCTTACTATCAGGTCCCCTTGAAGCCTTCTCTTCTCCAGGCTGCAGAGCCCCAACTCTCAGCCTGTCCTCACAGCAGAGCTGCTCCAGCCCTCTGATCATCTTTGTGGCCCTCCTCTGGACCCGCTCCAACACTTCCATGTCCTAAATTCTTCCACTTTGTGTTTTGAAAGGAGGAAGTTTTATTTGTCTTACATACTGTGTATTATATACTTCCTAGTCTACTAGTAATAAAGAAAAAATTAACTCCTCCACCCCAGATCACTGCTTAACTCAGCAGATCTAAGTAACACAAATCACAAGTATGTTTAAAGCAGTTCTCTAGCCACTAACCAAGAACTTCAGGTACCTTCAAGTTTGCCAATATTTATTTTCTTGAAATACCTGGGAAACAGTAGAGGATTCCTAAGACTGTACCAACAGTACAAAGTAGTAGCATAGGTGCCTAAATGAGTTACACTGGATAAGATAAATAAAAGCCACACAGAAAAGACCCAGGTAGCTGATGTTCTTTAGACTTGTTAGCAAGTAGGTAGTACTGTGCCAACACAGTTATAAGATGTGACAAGCTTGCTTGGTTTCACCAGTGGCACCACTACTTTTCTTTTTTTTACACTGTGGAGCCAGCCACATCTGATCAACACTGAAGGATCCCAGCGACACACACAAGGCCTGGGGCATTAGCAAACACAGTTCTGAAGTAGCAAGAGTCCAGTTAGCTTCTAAGCTTGTAGTTTAGCCATACGAATTGAAATTGACTCCACACGGGGCAACTGCTCATGAAAGAACAAAGGCCTCCCTAGGTGGAGAACCTGGACAGGCTTTCTCATCAGAGAACACCTCCAAATAAGTCTTCCCACATCAGTTAACGGACACTCACCACACCAAGTATCAAAGAATAAGTTCACTGTGCTGGCACACGATGGATGAAAAGGCAGTAGAAATTGGGTATATTTGAGGTGGTGCCCTAGCCCCACCTGCAACCAGAGTTACTGCTCCTCTCCACATGCCATTGCAGGGCAAAGCTAACCAGTATTTCTTAGCTCCATACTTAGTCTGACACAGGAGGAAAGGAAAATACAAACTGACTTTTGCTCACTATATTAAGAGAGTCAATATACTAAGAGACTGTTATATTTTGATCAGTGTATTACAAAAGCAGCTTCTTTTTCTCCATTACCAACACCACCATTTTCACCACTGCCATCAAACACTTAGCAAATCTGCAGCATCTCACATGCAGGACTTAAAAGACTCTCCAAGTCATAGCTCAGGTCACTGCCCGTTCTGTGTGGCACAGCCTGAGTTGCCTGAAGAGGTCACAACTGCCACCCCCCAGTTCTCTATAAGTATCCTGAGAAGAGCTGACAAGAAGGGCAAGGATACATTTACATTTTCCCCATCCTCTAAGAAGCCTTTGGTTCACGCAAACCAAGTTAACTCTTTTTAAAGGTAAGCCTGTAGTTTAGTAACCTCTAAACTTTCTACCCCTTAGTAACCTTCTAAAGAGCCATTTTATTCAAGCAAGCAAGCAACAGGAAAATACTGTGCCTAGATGTGCATTTGTAACCCATAGCATACATGTCAAAGTCAACATAGCATTGATGTCATCTGCTCTTTTGCCAGAGCACAAGGGATTCATACTTCCTTACACACACTGCAGCAGTTCATCTGCATCTAGCTTCTCAGGCCTGTGAGACAGATTTTGGAAGCCCAGATATCCGTTTCAAGGAGAAAAGACACTAAAGAATCCTGACAGAAACATAAATATTTCTTTTAAAAGGGTAAGTATTTATGCTCATTATTTCCTCAACAGTTGTCACTTCATGGGAAGCTTTCACGTGAGTCCAAGTAAGGCACTGATGTATTTATGCCAGTTTAAAGGAGTTAGCAGAAGGTATCTTTGGTAAAAATTCTTGTAGTTAAATGTTGATAAAAACACATTTTAAGGAATTATTCTAATTTAGCTTGTGGTATCTTCTTCCCCTGCTACACTTGATTTTAAGCAGTTATACAAAAATGATATCTCATTTGACAACAATTAGAACCTCAGCCTGGATATTCTGCATTAGAGTTTCTGAAAGTCAGGAAATGATGTTTCAAAGTACTCATAAATACCATTCTAATTGGATAATTTATGTATCTATGCCTGAAGATTAGTTTTAAGCAATATTCTGTTCCCTGCAGGAGGTAGTGTTATAAAAGCAGCATTCCCAAACTCCTTTGAGCTAACACATGCTGATTCATCACTCGGGGTGTGATTCTACACGAGCTCACTGTTGACCAACAGGGAGGTCCAACCTCCCTCATTCTCAGCTGCACACTCCCCAAAACCATTTGTCAGAATCTCTGTTAACCAATTGGAGTCTGTTAATCAATTGGAGCAAGGTAGAAACAAATCCTTCTCGCTGCAGACCTATCAAAATCAGTAACACCAGAATGGTGGGATGAAGTAACAACATGCCCTTTCAAGGTGGTAATGTATGGTATCGTCTTAATTGCATCTGCAGCTGCAGCCACTCCTGACTTTCCTTCCCAGAAAGGACTGGAGAAAACACTAAAGGCCTACATTCCTAATTATGGAGTAACTTCTTTGTGGACTTCTAACTTCTCAAGAGACTGCTGACATCTTTGAATTCACAGAATCATGGAATGCTAAGTTTGGAAGGGACCTCAAGGATCAGCTAGTTCCAACCCCCTGCCATAGGTAGGGACACCTCCCACTAGCACAGCTCACTCAAGGCCTCCTCCAACCTGGCTTTGAACACCTCCAAGGAGGAAGCAGCCACAACCTCCCTGGTCAACCTGTGCCAGTGCCTCACTGACTCTTGTTTCCTCATGGACTCTTCCACCCACCACCACTTAGCACTATTTATGTACATAAGCAGCACTTCCATGAAAAATCCTCCACAAGAGTTATCATCTTACAGGTGGTCAATAGCCAAAAAGGTCATCACAAGGTACAACTATTGATTTAACCACACAATCTCAAACTCAAGTTTTAGGATATACACCATTTTGTAAGTCTAAAGTGTAATGAAAGGAAGCATTTCTTAAGCGCACAATGTTTCTCCAGATTTCCCTGCCATCTCCCACCCCTTACACCATTTTCTTCTTTCACCCCACCCATCCTGATAAAGCAGAATTCCCACACACAACAACATCAGAACTATCCCAAGAGCAAATCCTCTGTACATGCCCTATCACTCCAGTATGGTGACATATCACTATCAAAAGGTTAATGCACATTAAGACCAAACAGATTCCATAGGCAAAATTATCTGACATCCAATGCACCAGCACCTGATTTCCATTCAGTATTCCAGTATCAGCCTCTCTTTCCCACTTCATTTTCCACACCATCATTTAATTCTCTTAACCCTCAGTTTCATCCTGACAGTCAGCCCACATCTGACAGCTTGCTTTTGCCTCCACTCTCTGACTCACTCCTACATCCCTATGCTATTTCTGCATTTTACAGTTTCCTCCTCTGTGCTAATGGAGGGAAAAAGGTCACAGCACAGATAGAGCTGGCGTAACTCTAAATGAATTTTACAAGTCCACTGCAATCTGACATCTGTACTGCTTCCACGTGCTCTGAATTGCCATATTCAAAATTAACTTAAGTATATGAGTGTACAGTCCTGCAGTCTTATTTTAGGTCTTGGTAAATCCTACTGGGTATCAACTTTCCTTTGGTGAATCTGAAAATGTTTGGGGGAAACAGAACAAACAAAAGAGGAGTTCTTAAAAATCTTAGCACTCTGGCAGAGTAATAAAAAGACACAGATCCATCCAGCAAAGCTTTCTCTTTGCTTCTCACAATCTAAGAATATAAATACACAGACACACACACACACATATAAATAAATCCATCCTCTTTTGCAACTTTTAGCTGAAAAAGAGAACCTATTTTGTTGAGATCCATGCTTTTTATCAAAGGTATGGCCTATTTTCCAGAAAAATTACTTTGATGACAATAAACAGCTGAAAACCAATTAATACTATGGACAAAGTAAAAAGGAATCAGCTGTTCACTCTTTCTGCTAACACAAGAAGTTAAGACACTATATGAAGTTAGTAAGAGTTGAAAGCAAAGGACATAAAGAAACAAGAGCTGTTTTTCTGAAAGCCAGTTGGAATGCCTCCTATCAGCAGAAGCAAAGATGACTTAGTGAGCCCAGCAGACTGGCCTTTCCTTCTCACACATCAAGCACTGCAACTGTACGATTAACAAGAGTCCTTAGGCAGCCCAAATCTAGGAAGAAAAATCTCTTCATGGTCAGTCAAATACAGCAATTTCATTGCACATGGCTCTCATCACAGCAGATAAGCAACAAAGTGCTCTGTTTTTCTTTTCTGCAGCAGAAAACACGCTTTAGTCAATATGCCAGATAAAGGTACTAAGGTTCTTGCATTCTCTTTTATCACATTTTCTAAAACAAGATTCTGTCTACCAGAATAAAGATGGATTAAAATAAATTTAATAGTCTAGCCTGCCTCTCAGTATTTTTTTTTCCAAGTATAGGTATACAAGTTACCAAAGGATTACTAATAAATAGCAAAGCATGTGTGTATCATAATACTTGAGAGTAAAGAGGCCTTCACTGCAGACACGGCTGTTTCCAATGACTGTTACAATCATATTCGGATGCTCTTTCCAGAGGAACCTGTACCAGACCTCTGAAGCAATCCATTAACCCCATCTGGAGTACTGTGTGCAGTTCTGGAGCCCCCAGCACAGGAAGGACATGGAACTGTTGGAGCAGGTCCAGAGAAGGCCACAAAGATACTCAGAGGGCTGCAGCAGCTCTGCTATGAGGACAGGCTGAGAGAGTTGGGGCTCTGCAGCCTGGAGAAGAGAAGGCTTCCAGGAGATCTTGGAGTGGCCTTCCAGTATCTAATGGGGACCTACAGGAAGGCTGGGGAGGGACTACTGACAAGGTCTTGCAATGGCAGGACAAGGGGCAATGGGTTTAAAGTGCCAAAGGGGAGATTTAGACTGGATGTTAGGAGGAAGTTGTTTGCAGTGAGGGTGGTGAGACACTGGCACAGGTTGCCCAGGGAGGTTGTGGCTGCTCCCTCCCTGGAAGTGTTGAAGGCCAGGTTGGAGGAGGCCTTGAGTGAGCTGTGCTAGTGGGAGGTGTCCCTGCCTATGGCAGGGGGTTGGAACTAGCTGATCCTTGAGGTCCCTTCCAACCTTACCATTCTATGATTCTATGATAATATGCAAGCCTCAACAGAAACTTATTTAAAACTGTTAGTACCTATACCAGCAGTTAACCAACAGGTCAAACAGACCTGGTTTCTGGCAACTAAACTTTGTTTATAACAACTACAGGAATTATCAGCAGTTTACAGCAAGTTTGGGTGAAGGCACAACAGCTTATTTGCTGGCACAAGTTCCTTTATGCAGCAAAGCTGTGTTATCAATATGCTACTATTAAATTAGCATTACATCCTTAGTATGGAGTCACTGCAACGAAAGGAATTTTTTCCACTAGCTACATAGGCTCTTGCCACATTCTTAGTTTTAATAATTAGCCACTGTGCCACTGAAGGAGGCCAAGAAAGAGAGTATTACAGACAAAGTTAAAGCCAGCTGGGTTGGGTTTTGTTGGCTTTTTTTTCTCTGTTGGACAGCTGCCTTCATTTCACTGCAACACTACAAAGCAAGTTGACCATATAAGGCACTGGGATTCCCATGGAAAATGCTTACACAAATCAGATCCATGAAGTCTTTTCAGTTTATACATTACATTTAACATGACTCTTCGGAACACATTTTTAGAATACACTTCAGAATTCAATCTTAGAGATAGAGCATTTATTTTTGGCTCAAGTGAGTTCATGTAAACAGCCCTTCAGAAAGATCTGCAATTTAACATTCAACAGAATACATTTCTTTATGTGATATTAGACCAGATCAATTTCAAAACTGCAGGCAGCATTCATAAACACAATGTCCTTGATTTTGGTGCAGATGAAGCCTAATTCACAATTCAGAGGTCTTACAGCAAACTAATCTCCCTGCCAGTTGCTGGCTGCAGCCTGCATTTATCAGAGGCAACAACTTACTGCATGGAAAGATTATTTGTAGCCTAGATTCCAACAAGAATAACTCTAACAAGCAAGGGCTTATAAGGAGATGGTAATACACAGCCTACAAAGAAAGGAAAGGGAGAACTGGAGAAAGAACTATTCTTGAACAGGAGGGGGTGCAAAACAAAGACGACTACAGGGCTCCACTTCGGAAGGGCAGGGGAGCTTTCCAGACTATGGAAGGGAAACACTGTCAGTCTTGAAGGAGGAGTAAATGAAAAAAAGAAAACATACAGAATTTAGGGTTAGACACACAAACACAGCAATACAAAAGCCTTGGTGAGAGGTATGTGCCAGCATGACAACAGTATCTCCCTAGCTCTAGGGCTGATTTTTCAGAAGGAATCAAGCACTTATGCTGGGAAACAACACTTCCATCCCGCTATCAAAATCCCTAGAGAATTTTGCCATTTATTTTATATCCTTCCTACACTTAGGAGTTCCTGTTATTAAAAGGTTAGTTATATTAATACTTTTTTGGGGTATGAATTAGCAGCACAAATCAATGCTTTACAACAGCACGGTTTTGCCAGTACATCGTAGAGTTTGGTCAATATTTGGTTTCCTTTCTAAGCAGATAATCAAATTTTACAGCATTCTGTACACCAGGCTACCTGATCTATTCAATTAACAAAGCCACTTGCACCTACTTTAGCCAGGGCTAGAATATAATTTTTCAACCAATATACAGTTTGATTCATAAGAACAACAAAAAAAGGAGTCTGTAGTTTAAAACAATCAACAAAAAGATTACTTCTTAGATTCCCATCTGCCATCTTGCACCTCTGACTTAATCAAATACAGACAACTCACATCCATATCAGTATTAAAAGTAATACTCAGCCATTTTTAAAAAGCATCCCTACTTCCTTATTACTATATGCATTAATTACCAGCTCCTAGTATGTTACAGGCTCATGTGGCATAATACTGGAAACACAGAACTTTCCATTTAAAAGATTTCCATCTCCTAAGGGAAATTTTAGATTGTTGCTCTCCTGTCTATCATGGGAGTAAGATATATTCAGTGAAACAATATGTAATTACTAATAGCAGTTAGTATCAGTCATCAACAACTCTCTCCCCTAAATGCTCAAATTTAATGTTTCCTCTATTGCATATACCTTATGCTGTTCAGCTTTAACAGCTGGTTTGGGATTCCCTCTGCCACAATCGAGCTGCTTACAAACTGAACAATGTCACCAATCTATTAGCTACTATTCCAATCATTTACATCAAAGTATTTCCAGCATGAGAGGTAGTGAGATTTACTTCATAACCCCTCCAAAAAAACCCACAGTGGGTTCCAATGCACACAACCATTTTCATTGTATTGTCTACAAATGCACACTGTAAAATTATGTTAACACTTCTACCACCCCCTCTAATGCCTACCCAGTAGCATAGCAGAACTGTACCCCTGCAAATAACCATTTCTGTCACCAAAGGTCATCTTACAAGACTTTTTTATATCCCCTAAGTTTGCTCTGATTTTTCTTAAGATGAGAAAGATGATTGTGTTCCACTTGCTTCAATGTTTACATTTTATGTCATTATTAATATTTTTAGCTGAGATGACAATTAAAAAAAAATAATAAAATCATACAATGGTTTGGGGGTTGAAAGGGACCTCCAAGGGTCATCTAGTCAAAGCCTCCTTCAGTCAGCAAGGATATCCTCCACTAGATCAAGTTGCACAGAGCCTTGTCAAGCCTGATCTTGAGTATTTCCAGGGAAAGGGCCTCAGCCACCTCCCTGGGCAACCTGTTCCAGTCTTCCAAGACCCTCATAGTACAGAACTTTTTCCTAACATCCAATCTAAATCTGCTCTGCTCTAGTTTGAAGCCATTGCCCTCGTCCTGTCCCTGCAGGCCTTTGCAAACAGTCTCTCTGCAGCCTTCTTGTAGCCCTTTCAGGTACTGGCAGGCTGCTATTAGGTCTCCCTGGAGTCTTCCCCAGGCTGAACACCTCCAGCTCCCTCAGCCTGTCCTCATGGTAGAGCTGTTCCAACCCCCTGAGCATTTCCGTGGCCCTCTTCTGGACTTGCTCTATCAGGTCCATGTCCTTCCTGTGTTGAGGGCTCCAGAGCTGGACACAGTACTCCAGGCGAGATGATTTGGGAAAACAAATCCCCTTACAGAAGGATGAACCTTCTAAGTACAACACTGATTTGTATTTGTATCCAGGACCGGAAAATACAACAGCTGTAACTGATAAACAACCCTCAGTAAGGACTTAAACCACACTCCTGAGTACTAAAAGAGCACATAGGGTTTTTTCCTCAATGCAAATAAACAGGTTCAGAATGGATTGGCCTGACAAAAAGTTATGGAGAGACAGACTTCAGAGTTCAGGACAGAACATAAAAGTAACAAGATGCTAGCTTGGGCATACAAAGAACAGACTCTTCTAGCTCTACACCTACAAGGCAGCTGGGATGCATACCTCTGACCAAATAAGATTTCAGCCATAGATGTAGTAGTCATGGGTGGCAATATGGTCTTCTAAACGTTAAGCTCTAGAAAGGATTAATAAATCCACTGTTTTCTCTTCCCATACAATATTTACTTAATACATCCTAAGAAGAGGGATCTTCTCACAGTCATCTAATATAAAATGCTGGGTACCACTTTAAGTGTGAAGTTTAAGACAGTCTTACATCATATAGTCACACAGAATTGCATGATGAACAGTACAGGCAACTACACCAGTTGAAAAAACAAAACAAAGCAAACCAACCAAAACCAAAGTAGTCAAAAAACAGCAGGGTGTAGCCAAAAAGGACACAATCAGTTTTACAAGATAAAGTCAGTCCACACATACACAAAGACGTGATAGTAGCCTGCCACACCAATACCACAAGCATGCTGAAGTCTGCTGCAGGGTACTTGCTGAAGGCAAGAGGGAAATGAATGCCAGGTGAAATTTTGTCTTTCCAAGTTACTATAGATTACTTTCCTCCCATGAAAATAGCTAACATCTGAGACAGAACAGGTTGCAAAAACAATTAAGTATTTTGCATTTGTACATCCAAAGATGCAGTGTATAGGAAATACTGTCCTAAATAAACAACAGCTGATGCTCACTATCACTCTGGATCTCCTTATCCAGTCACTAGCAGTCATTAGCCCAAAAAATTAAGCACACTTTTGATCTCATTGCTGTCTACAACTACCTGAAGGGAGGTTGTAGCCAGCTGGGGTTGGGCTCTTCTCCCAGGCTATCAGCAACAGAACAGCCTCAAGCTGTGCCAGGGGAAGTCTAGGCTGGATACTAGGAGGAAGTTCTTGACAGAGTGATTGGCATTGGAATGGGCTGCCCAGGGAGGTGGTGGAGTCACCGTCCCTGGAGATGTTCAAGAAGAGACTGGCTGGGGCACTTAGTGCCATGGTCTAGTTGACTGGCTAGGGCTGGGTGCTAGGTTGGGCTGGATGAGCTTGGAGGTCTCTTCCAACCTGGTTGATTCTATGATCTTGTTCCATCCTCATTCCCCTCCTGCTACCTAGGAATTGTGAGAGAAGAGAACAACTGCCCACACGTCTTTATGATCATTTAGGAAGAGAATTAAGGTCAGGACAAAACAAAAGCATACACCCTTCTTAGTTTAATGAGTGGCAATTTAGAAGTCTTAAGCCCTGTAAAGTCATAAAGAATAACAAGCACTTCTTTCAAAACAGCTGCCCTCGATCATGTGCTGGGGCAGTGCTCATCCTCATTCTTACCACAAAGGTGCATCTCACAACTGTGGAGGACAGTTGTAAAAGAAGATGATGTTGCAGAATGCAACCATGGCTTTCTGAAGTCAAAGTGAAAATAAATTCAAATGCAACTCAGCCACTTTCTGGCCAAGAAACCTGCAGAATCTTTGCAGTGTTCCTCTGCATCCTCACACAATATTGTATTTTGATACACTCACCAATAAAGTAGCCTGTGTATATATCTGCATTAAAATCAGCATCAATAGTCAGTTTCAGAAGAAAAAAACAACTCTGCCTCAAAGTCATGATGAAAATCAATTCTCTCAGCCCCAAAGAAAGGCAACATGACACCAGGGATACCAGTAGTGGTGCACTGATAAATAAGGTTGTGATCCAAGCAGCAAAAACAGCTGAACTGTGTCAAACTCAAAGTTCCTCCACATGAATATGGCAAGCAAAAACACTGGTGAGACAGAAGACACAACACCTTGCTGCTTTAAAGGTCTGTGTTTAACCACACTGTTCCAAAAGCAGAGCATATAATTATCCAGTAGACCAGAAAAAAAAGTACTTTGATACTGTCTGCAGTAAAACAGGTTTAGGTATTACCATAGATGGCTCCTTCTGCTATGTAATTTATTTAGATAAAACAGATGTAAACTGTGTGCTTAGATAAAAGTTAGATTATAGTTCTAGGGATGGGGGAAGCAATGTCTTTACAAACTGGAAAGCTGCATTAAAGTTTTAGTTTGGGAAAATCTAGAACTTATGACTTCAAAGTATAAGTACTAAAAAAGAACATCCCAAGTATGCCAAGAAAGGACTGTAGAACCTGGCCCCAGCTGGAGGAGCTTTATGGATAATGCTAGTAAAGGTGTGGTAGTTAGTTTAAATGCCTCCACATGCAGAAGAAAGATCCCACTCTTGAGCCTATGCTCACAACTATCTACAGTACAATCCTGTGAAGGCATCTTGGTCATCACACTGGAAAAACAGACTTGATGAGTGGACCACTGCTGGATAAGGAATTGGTTGGATGGTCACGTGCAGAGGCTGCTGATCAACAGCCACAATGTCCCCCAAGAGACCAGTGACAAGTGGCATCCCTCAGGGGTCAGTGGTGGGACCAGTGTGGTTTAACATCATTGTCAGTAATACAGACAGATGAACCAAGTCTTCTCAGCAAGTTTGCAGATGACACCAAGCTGTGTGGCACAGTTAACTTGCTAGAGGGCAGGGATCCATCCAGAGGGACCTGGACAGGCTGCAGAGGTGGGTCCAGGCCAACCTCATGACATTCAACAAGGCCAAGGGTAAAAGTCTTGCACCCGAGTTGATGCAACCCCCAGTGGGTGGTGAATAGCTAAGAGCAGCCCTGAGGAAAAGGTCCTGGGGGTCTGGGGTGATGAAAAGCTCAACATGAGGCTGCAGTGTGAGTGCAGCCCAGACAGCAACTGAGTGCTGGGCTGCAGCAAGAGCAGTGTGGGCAGTAGGGCAAGGAAGGAGATTTTCCCCCTTTACTCTGTTCTCCTGAGACCTCATCTGGAGTACTGTGTACAATTCTGGAGCTCCCAGCACAAGAAGGACACGGAAGTGTTGGAATGGGTCCAGGCTAAAAGAGTTGGGGCTCTGCAGCCTGGAGAAGAGAAGGTTTCCAGGACACCTTAGAGTAGCCTTCCAGTATCTGAAGGGGACCTACAGGAAGGCTGGAGAGGGACTACTGACAAGGTCTTGTAATGCCAGGACAAGGGGCAATGGGTTTGAACTGGCAGAGGGGAGATTTAGACTGGATGTTAGGAGGAAGTTCTTTACAGGGAGAGTGGTGAGACACTGGCACAGGTTGCCCAGGGAGGTTATGGCTGCTCCCTCCCTGGAGGTGTTCAAGGGCAAGTAGGCTGAGGCCTTGAGTGACTTGTTCTGGTGAGAGTCTGTTTGAACTGGATGATCTTTGAGGTCCCTTCCAACCTTACCATTCTATGATTCATTGACTTGTAACTGAATTAATCACTGTTCCTTAGAAAAGCATCAATAATTAAGATTTTCAGATGGCATCAGATTTGGAGTAATAGTGTTCTTAGAAGAATTAGTCAGAACTTAGAGTGTAGCTTTAACACACAATCACAGAACGGACAAGAGAAAAAAAGTCTGAATTGCATTTATTTTCCTGGTGGAAATCCAGGGGACTGTAGAGTCAAATGACAAGACTAGAAGGTGTTGATGGACTGAGATATGGCAAATGCCTACAAAGGTAACCCAAAGCCCTGCTTCAGAACTTCCTCATTCTTATTTGGAAGCCTAATGCTGTCTAGGGAAGTAGTCTATGCATGCTTGTGCCGTAAGCCACTTACATAATAGACATCATTCATGCAGGAGCCAGTATCATCAGGGATTGGATGGGGGAAGGTAAGTGTCAAAGTGAGAATTATCATCTTGGAAAAAAAAGTGATAAAGAAGTACAACAGCAAGTTGGTTGATTTGCATTTCCTCTTGGGAAACCTGCAACAAAGCCAGTTTTCTGTAATGTGGAGCTCATAAAACAGTAGCTCCTCCTAGGTTATAAGCATATTTAGGGAGCACTGAGGTAATAAACTAGGTGTCTATAAACATCTACCCAACCCCAACACACATTACGCCACACATTCCCAGCACGGCTTTGCTAGGTAGCTGTTGTATGCCTAGCAATGCAGAGTACCATCATGTGGAATATGACTGTGTAGTTTAAGCAGAGTATTCCAATTTTCAGGTTTAGTCTGGGCAAAGGTACAGTTAGAAAAGCTTGAATTAGACAGGAATCTAAGGAAAGAAGCACCTTATTGTTAACTTGATGAATACCAGTCTTTGAGACATCAACCAACTAGCCTCACTCATAAGCATGAGGTAATGAGTTTTTAATTACAGCAATCTTCCCTATTAATGCTTAATATTTAAAATTAGCCTATAGTTAAGGTCTTGAATGGAAGATATGAGATCTAAATGAAGGTTACATGTGGGACTGCAATACATGCTCTGCCTTGCCCATAAGGAAATGGTTTATTTCTTTCATTCAGGATTTATCTAAATGTCTGAATTCTGGCATGCAGACAGAACTAGAGAAGCTGAATGTGTGCGTGTCACCAGCAACTTCCTCATCACTCCAAAGTAGTATGCACTTACTAGCAGAACCAGAAGACAAGAACTGGCACCACCTTTGATTCTTCAAGTCTGGACATTAAGTGAGTTTCTTCGGATAAACTGTACCTTAATTTCAGATGACTGCACTTGCATTGGTTTATGGTTCTTGAAATCAGGTAATAATTGACCAACTCTAAAACACCAAAGTGTGAAATGAGAAAAAACTGGGAAATTTTTGTTAAAATGATTCATGAATACCATGACTGAAGTTCCTGCCTAACTGGAAGCCCAGCAGACTCATTCTCTTCAAGGCCAGGTTGGAGGAGGCCTTGAGTGACCTGTACTAGTGGGAGGTGCCGCTGCAATGGCAGGGGGTTGGAACTAGATGATCCTTGAGGTCCCTTCCAACCTTACCATTCTATGATTCAACCCAGCTCATGAGGTACTTAGCTTCTGTTTTAAGGATTACTGTCTGCATTTTAGCTCATTTCTGTTGTCAGCTTGTACTGAATCATCTTTTCCATTACTTCAAGCTACATTGTTTTTATTGGATGCTTTCAATCTACGTATGTCCAAAACATCCCAACTTCAGAACTACTGTTAAAGCAAGATAAAGTTTGCTGAAATTAACCATTAAAATGAGCCTGAAGCAAGAGTTACAGCTAAGCTACTTCCACAAAATTCCTAGCAAAACTTCAATAGCAAAAGAGAAAATTTAACTCTTCCTTCTTTGCCATCAAGTAACTCACAGTAACACTTTTTTCCACCTTTTGGAAGGATTTAGGGAACCCGACATTTAGATTTTATTATTTTTTTAATCAGGGATCTTAACTTCAACCATCACAGCTGCTAAAAGGTAATCAGTTGTGTACTTTTAATGCAATGATTTAGGACCTTGGACAAATGAAAATTTAAAATACAGTTTGTTGTAAGCACAGTACAAATAAAAGTCTCTGAACAGCAAGATTGTATTACTTGTCTCTTTAAGATCTATTCCTTTAAACATGTGCATACACCATTAAAAAAACCAACAGTTTACAGGATCAGATAATTTAATGTGATAGCATTCCAGTTTTAAAGAAAAAAAAACACCAAAACCCCACATTTAACAGCTCAAAATTCTCCTAAAGAAATTGTGAATTATGTCTACCTAACTATACCAAATTCATCAAGCAAAAAAAACCCAACAAAAACCAATCACCACCCAATAAAAACTGCACAGCATAAGAGCAGACAATTCTCTGCCTCCTCCCCCAGTATTACTGTAGTGCCCCTCAATTTGCAGACACAGATACATACAATGCACAGCCTACCTTTGACAGAATGGTGCAATAAGTCAAAAACCTAATTTTCCTTCAACAAGAAACTGACATGAAAATCAAGCCAATGTAATTGGATTTTACTTTTCCTCTCCAGGCTTCATACATACTTTCTATTATGCAGAGCAGGAACAACATCACCATAGGTATACACAAAGCCCAGCAAGAAGCAAAGCCTCTGGTTTCATTAGGAATTTCTTCTGGGTCTGTATGTCAGGCAGGTCCTGAATGAAGCAATCCCTGTATTGATTTAACACCTAGGAGGTCTAGATACTCTTTATTCTCAGTCTGGAGAAGAGAAGGTTTCCAGGGGACCTTAGAGTAGCCTTCCAGGATCTGAAGGGGGCCTACAGGAAGGCTGGGGAGGGACTATTGACAAGGTCTTGTAATGGCAGGACAAGGGGAATGGGTTTGAACTGGCAGAGGGGAGATTTAGACTGGATGTAAGGAAGAAGTTGTTTGCAGTGAGGGTGGTGAGACACTGGCACAGGTTCCCAGGGAGGTTGTGGCTGCTCCCTCCCTGGAGGTGTTCAAGGCCAGGTTGGAGGAGGCCTTGAGTGAGCTGTGCTAGTGGGAGGTGTTCCTGCCTATGGCAGGGGGTTGGAACTAGCTGATCCTTGAGGTCCCTTCCAACCTTACCATTCTATGATATTATGAACTGCATTTTACATTGCTGGCTTGTGGAACAAAAAGTAGTTTTCATCTTCTCACATTGAACCTTGTCTTTGATATGCTGTTGCCATCACTCCTCTCCCACTAGTTTCTCTGCTTTTCAGTTAAGACCACTTAAGATAAGCACAGCTTCTGTCCAGACTCATTTTGCATTAGGTGGGAAGATTGTAACACACAACTACCTGCTAAACACATCCTACATCTGGGAATAAGTTGAGTGAAGACATTAACACTTCTCAGTGGGCTGAAACCTGCATTCACACTGGAAAAAAAGACAACAAGCTTTTTGCTTGGACTGACAAACTGGAAGGATCATGTCACAAGCTACTGAGGTCAGTACAGCACTACAAGGCATTCTAAATCTTTTTAAGTGCACAAAGTTAAAAGATCACCTTACTCCTTTCTTGAGGAGAGAGGAAAAATAGTAGTAAATACAGTTTCACCCAGAACTTCCAAATTTAAACCAAGGATGGAATAGCAAACCTTTCATCTAGGTAGACGCTTAACACTGAGCCACAGAGGAGCACAGATTCATACAAGTGCCATTTATAAGCATGTAGCTTCTGACTTCTACTTTCAGTAGCTTTTAGTTCAGCAGTCCCACGTCGACCTCTCAAGACTGCAGGTAATCAATCACTGCTGTTCATACAGGATAAGGTGTACACAAACTTGTCAAGCTATCCTTGTGTCCTGCCATTCAGTCTGAAAGAATGGATTAAATGCAAATTAATGATAGCAACTCCCTAAAATGGTGATGAGAACTTGGGTTTTTTTTTAAGGGAAGGAAGCCAAGGAAGGTGAGGATTACGAAGAAAAAAAAGACTTCAAAAGAAAATAAAGCAGTGTTGAGATCTCTGAAGCACACATTTACAGCAAGTGGCAAATACTGGAATCGACTGTCAGTTAGTTGTTGAACAGAAGAACAAAGTTATGAATATGCCTCACTATTTGTCTCTTGGAATTCCCAGCTGTTTGGCTCCCATTTCCATCTGCAAAATGACTAATTTCCATTTTAGGAGATCAACTTACAGGAGATCAGACTACCCTTGATTATACAGTTGGGTTACATGCTGAAGGATCTGCTTGTACCCAAAATATCCAAAGTGTACTAGAACTTCATTAGCTGAAGCAGAGGCTGCACTAAACATTACTACTGAGATCCAACTAGTACTGAAGAGCTCAGCATCTCTTCCTTGCAGTTTCAGCTTAAGTGCTGGATGATGACACACATTCTGTAATCCTGTATGACAGTAATGGGGAGCAGCATTTAGATTTCACGTTCAGAAACTTCTGTATCTTCAAATTCAATGGCATCTGTAATTCAACACATCTGCTGATAACCAAATGCACAATCACAGAATGGTCTGGGTTGGAAGGGACCTCCAAAAGTCACCTAGTCCAAATTCCACTGCAGTCAGCAGACTAGATCAGGTTGCAAAAGCCCTGTCCAGCCTCGCTTTGAATATCTTCAGGGATGGGGCCTCAACCACCTCCCTGGGCAACCTGTTCCAGTGTTCCACCACTCTCATAGTAAAGAGCCTGTTCCTAACATCCAATCTAAATCTGCTCTCCTCTAGTTTGAAGCCATTGCACTCGTCCTGCCCCTGCAGGCCTTTGCAAACAGTCTCTCTGCAGTCATCTTGTAGGCCCCTTGAGGTACTGGCAGGCTGCTGTTAGGGTTCCTCAGTGCCTCCTCCTCCAGGATGAACACCCCCAGCTCCCTCAGCCTGCCCTCGTGGCAGAGCTGCTCCAATTGCCTTGATCATCTTTGTGGCACTCCTCTGGGCCTGCTCCATCAGGTCTGTGTTCTTCCTACATTGAGGGCTCCAGAGCTGGATGCAGTACTCGAGGTGAGGTCTCACCAGAGCAAAGTGGTAGAATGCCCTCTCTGGATCTGCTGGCACTGCATCCTTTGATGCAGTCCAGGATGTGATTTGCCTTCTGTGCTGCAGGCTTACACTGTCTGCTCATATCCAGCTTCTTGTCCATCAGCACCCCTAAGCCTTTTCCACAGAGCTGCTTTCTACCACCTCATCCCCCAGGCTGTATTGATAGTGAGGATTGTTCTCCCATCTTTTTTTTGCAGTCTTTTGAACAAACTCAGGAAGGAAAAGAAAATAAAATATGGCTTAGAACATTTAGTGGTAATACGCAGTATTGTAACAGCTGGCATGAACCAGGAAAGCCTTAAAACAATATAGAAAACTCACAAATCTATCATTGCATGCAGTATATATATTGAATACACAGGTTACATCCAACACAAACAAATTAGGACAAAGTTGAACCCTGATGGCTTGAACACTCGTCTTAATGCTGACTTAATCACTTGAATTCATGAGCTCAAAAAGAATGTTGTAAAAGTTTATTGCAGCAAAGATTCAGCAAAATGATTCAAGGCAAAATTCTAACTGTTTTATGGCTGAAGAGCACTGTCAGCCAGTTAGGCACCTGTTTGTTAGTCTAGGCTGTCAAGAACTAGTAAAACCAGTTTGAAGACCTAATAACAACATGGAGATATTACAGGTTAGTTACTGTGTACAGTTCTGGAGGCCCCAGCACAGGAAGGACATGGAACTTTCAGGGCAGGTTCAGAGGTGGCCACAAAGATGTTCAGAGGGCTGCAGCAGCTCTCCTATGAGGACAGGCTGAGGGAGTTTGAGCTCTGCAGCCTGGAGAAAAGGTTTCCAGAAGACCTTACAGTAGCCTTCCAGGGTCTGAAGTGGGCTACAGGGAGACTGGGGAGGGACTATTGACAAGGTCTTGCAATCACAGGACAAGGGGCAATGGGTTTGAACTGGCAGAGGGGAGATTGAAACTGGATGTTAGGAGGAAGTTGTTTGCAGTGAGGGTGGTGAGACACTGGCACAGGTTGCCCAGGGAGGTTGTGGCTGCTCCCTCCCTGGAGGTGTTGAAGGTCAGGTTGGAGGAGGCCTTGAGTGAGCTGTACTAGTGGGAGGTGTCTCTGCCTATGGCAGGGGGTTGGAACTAGATGACCCTTGAGGTCCCTTCCAACCTTACTATTCTATGATTTTATTACTACTACAGACCTGAAGGTTCTAGAGCACACCTCCTTATTCAACACTGAACTCAAGGGATGCCATGACAGTCACACTACATGGTAAGGAAATGCTGTCTAATAGCTGCAAAAAAAAGTCACTCAACATTTAGAATTATTAACCATGACTGTAATTTATATTGGGGTTGGAGAGGGAGAAAAATACATACACTCACACCACAACTATTACAGCACCTTGTTTTAAAAATACACCATAACTTTTTGGCCCAGAAACTGAAAATTCCTTAGTAGATCAGAAAGATGCCTCCAAATACTGTGAAAAGTAGACAAAAATCCAAACACCTAGCTTGCTTTTGCCTACAACCTCTTGGTACTTCCTGATAAAGGATGTATTTTTGTTGCAAAAATGTAACTTTTCTTCTCCACATCTGCTTAGGACTGCAGCATTTTCTTGCTCTCCCACGAGCTTTACTTCCTACCACTACTCCTGCAGCCTTTACCATAGCCAGTGCAATCTGACATTTTGCACTCTCCTTCAGTAAGATGCAGCTCTTCCCTTTCACTCTTGCTTCTGGGGCCATTAGCTGTGTGAGAGCCAAAGAGATAATCAGGTTAAGCAGGCCTCAGAATACATTTTCTAATACATGAAAGCAAAGAAGCCAGACCTAACTACAGGCTCAACTGCAGAAACACACACCTTGCTGCCTAGAGGATTCTCTTGGCAAGACAGATCAGTCTGTTTGGCCAGCAACGTCCTGCCTAGCAGTATTTTCCAGTGTAGCCACTGTGTCAACATGAAGCTATGATTGTACTAATTAAGTGCTGCTCTCATTCCCTCCAATCTGAAAAAGCAAGTGGGCCAAGCAAATAATATTCACTAGTCATTCCAGCAGGCCACTAGCAGTCTGCTACTCGCTCTTCATCTATGAGCACAACCTTGTCAGCAGCAGCTTCCTTTCATTCAGCATCTTCCCCTAAACTGGTAGCGGTGTTCTTGTCGTGTAACAAAAGTGTTTCAGGTAAGGAGGGAATCATGTTTTACTCCAAGAGGCTGACAAAATTCATTAGCTACTCTAGTAAATGCTACAAACTTTTTTCTAAGTATTTTGTTAGCGAGGAGTGAAGTTCCACTGAATGATGAAATTCAGTCACTGGAGTTTCTGGAATTTCTGTTCAGAATGTCTTGTACTCAGAAGCCAAGAAAACTGCAGAAAACCACATACCACACTGTGCCTGAAGCAGGGAAATTATGTGCATCTTAAAACAAGAATTGAAGATTCTTAGAGGCAACTTCTAAGGCTACAGTATTACTAAAACTGGACTTCACTTAGAAATATTTTTGAGTAAGAAAGCAAATAACCTAATGGAGTCGTTAATACTCCCAGTGAATCAGACTCACTGCAAGTGCCAAAAGCATTTCACCATCTGCACACCGAAACTGACCAAAGCAAAGGTTCACAGAAATCTTTGGTTCATGTAACAGGCTCCACAGGAACAGCTCCTTGCTTTCTGCTATTCTTTGCTTTAAGCAGATATCAAGCATTCTAGAGAGAGAAATTTATAGTGCAGTCATGGATGTGTCAGGATGAATGAGGTGTCATCTTAGGCATTCTCACCAAATCAAGAGGAATTGCAATGTAAATAACGTATCTTCTGTCTCAATGGTTGCTGATACTACTGAAGAAAGGAAAACAAGCCTATGACAGATCATTCACAGAATCACAGAACAGTAGGGATTGGAAGGGATCTCTGGAGATCACCTCATCCTACCCCTGCAAGGGCTGGCTCACCTAGAACAGATCGCACAGGATCACATCCTTGCAGGTTCTGAATGGTTCCAGAGATGGAGATTCCACCGCCTCTCCAGGAAGTTTGTTCCAATGCTTTAGCACCCTCAAACAAAAAAAGTTCCTCCTCATGTCTAGATGGAACTTCCTATGTTCAAGTTTGTCACCTCTTGTTCTGTCACTGGGCATCACTAAAAAAAGACTGGCCCCATCCTTCTGACACCCATTCTTTAAGTATTTGTAAGGACTGTTAAGATCCCTCCTTGCTCTTCTTCAGGCTAAACAGCCTCATGTCCCTCAGACATTCTCCATAACAGAAACATTCCAGTCCCCTAATCATCTTTGTAGCTTTTTGCTCTACCTGCTTAAGCAGTTCCCTGTCCTTCTTGAACTGAGGAGCCCAGATGCCCACAGCACTCCAGATGAGGCCTTACCAGAGCACACTATCGGTGCAGAACTTGCTGGACACACTCTTCTCGATGCACTCCAGGATGCCATCAGCCTTACCTGGATATTGTCTACTTTGCAAAAGCCTTTAACATTGCTCCTCACAGAATTCCCATGGCCAAAATGACTGCTCATGGCTTGGACAAGCACAGCTCTGCTGGATAAAGCACTGCTGGATGAAAGGGCCCAAAGGCTGGTGGTCAGTGGAGCTAAACCCACCTGGTGGTCGGTCACAAGTGGTGTTCCTCAGGGCTCAATGCTGGGACCACTTCTCTTAAACACCTTTTGGTGATCTTGATGAAGACACAGAGTGTGTCAGCAGTGAGTCTGCAAGTGACACCAAGTGAGGTGACAGGGTTGACCTGCAGAAGGGTAAGGAGGCTCTACAGAGGGACTTTGATAGACTGGATCCATGGCCAATGTTAATGGGATGAGCTTCAACGAAGCCAAGTGCCAGGTGCTGCACTTGGGCCACAACAACCCCAACCAGACTTCAATGCAGAAGCTGATTTATAGCTCTAAAAGCACAAATATCTACCCAGTGCTGCCTGCTTATTAAAATTTACCAGGTGAAAGAATTTGATTGTCAAGATCCAGTTTCTGTAACACAAGCAGAGCAAGGAGACAGAAGAACAGAAAAATGGGCAACTTACCTGGACTGAAAAAAAAACACTCCTATCTCTGTCATTGTTGTAGCTCATGAACCAGGGAATACTTTATGCTGTCTCTCCCTGTGCCCACCTTTGTTTAAGCCAAGGAACACATTCAAAGAGCGACTTATGCAACTGTACAAGGTAACATGGGTCTCATGAATCACAGGTTGCTAGCAAAGGTGAGTAGAGAAGTCTATTGATATAAAAGTTAGTGATGTCATTCTTAGTCAAATGACACTCCTCAGTTTTACAGTCTAGTACATGAGCTCAGCTGAAAAAACATCTGAAACCAGATTTTAAGTCATCTTAAAAATGCAAAGTTCTGGCTTAAGGTTTAAATGGTTTCAACATATAAGTAATTTTGTAACTTAAGTCATAATGAAGCAGCCCAAGTCAGATAACTTAGGTTGCTATTTAAACTCTGCATAAACTCCAAGTACTACTACTAGAATGCAAAGCATGTTATCAAATACATTATCAGCAAGCAAACATGACAAAGCAAAATGAACAGGGAAAACACACCAAGAAAATTCTCCCATATTAAGTAGTTTAACCTGGATATAGAAAACAGCATTAGATAATTATATTTATAGGGAAGAAATAAAAAGTGCTCAAAACCATCAAGTAAGACAGTAAATCCTTCCAAAACAATCACAAGACTTTGTCTTGAAAAGACTAAGAACTTTCTACTCCATGTGCAGGTAAGCAAAGAGTTGCTGAGGCAAAGTCCCTGGAGGATTTCCAAACAGAGGAGAATGACGTATCAGTTCTTCAAGCAAACACTTTGAGACAGACTACCTCTGGGTAGTCAATGGTAAACAATGCTACCAAAGGATCTAAGACTCCAATGCCAACAAGGCTTCTTAATAAGAAGTCACTTTTTAAGTGTTTTATTGGAACCCTCATAGTTTGCATGTCTACTGATCCTTTAATTATATGCCATTGTATTGGTTTGAGTTCTCAAGGGAAACCAATGCAGTGTGCACACACAGCCCAGACAGCCAACTGAGTCCTGGGCTGCAGCAAGAGAAGCGTGGCCAGAAGGGCAAGGGAGGGGATTCTGCCCCTTTACTCTGCTCCCCCAGATCACATCTGGAGTACAGTGTGCACTTCTGGAGCCCCCAGTACACAAAGAACATGGAACTGTTGGAGCAGATTGAGAGGAGGCCATGAAGATGCTCAGAGGGCTGCAGCAACTACAGAGTCAGCAACAAGAGTTGGGGCTCTGCAGCCTGGAGAAGAGAAGGCTTCCAGGAGGCCTTAGAGTAGCCTTCCAGTATCTGAAGGGGGCTGCAGGAAGGCTGGGGAGGGACTATTGACAAGGTCTTGCAATGACAGGACAAGGGGCAATGGGTTTGAACTGGTAGAGGGGAGATTTAGACTGCATATTAGGAGGAAGTTGTTTGCAGTGAGGGTGGTGAGACACTGGTACAGGTTGCCCAGGGAGGTTGTGGAGCACAGAATCGATTGTTCTGTACTCCACAACCTCCCTGGAGGTGTTCAAGGCCAGGTTGGAGGAGGCCTTGAATGAGCTGTACTAGTGGGAGGTGCCCCTGTCTATGGCAGGGGATTGGAACTAGATGATCCTTGAGGTCTCTTCCAACCATACCATTCTATGGTGTCAGGCACACAATCCACAGAGAGTACAACAGGAAGTTCCTCTGTTTATAGAGGGGGGCCAGACAGGAAGTGGGAGTGGGCTAAGCGCTACACTAGGATCAAGCAGACATGGGGTCAAGTTCTGAGCCCTCCCCCCACCCAGGAGGGTTAACAGTTTATAGCCATAAAGGGGAAGGGAGGTTAAACAGAAAAATATCATTCTTAAGACTACTATAATGTAAGTTTTCCCATGCCAGAATTCTCTTGTTCTCATGGTTTTATCCATCACACATATGTGGCATGACAAATCAGTACCTTAAAAACAATGTCAAACAATTAACAGCAGGGGTGTGCAGCCTGCAGAAGAGGACGCTCAGGGCAGACCTCATTGCTCTATACAGCTACCTGAAGGGAGGTTGTAGTCAGGTGGGGTGGGGCTCTTCTGCCAGGCACCAGGGGACAGAACAAGAGGACACAGCCACAAGCTGTGCCAGGGCAGGTTCAGGCTTGGTGTGAAGAAGAAATTCTTCATGGCAAGAGTGATTTGCATTGGAAGGGGCTGCCTGGGGAGGTGCTGGAGTCCCCATCCCTGGAGATGTTTAAGAGGAGGCTGGGTGAGGCACTTAGTGCTGTGGGTTAGTTGATTTGAGGGGTTAGGCGATGGATTGGACTTGTTGACCTTAGAGGTCTTTCCCAACCTGGTCCATTCTGTGATTAGCATCAAGAGCTTTTACAAAATACTGGATTGATTAAAGTGGTAGATTTTAAAGGTTTTCTGAGTCAAACTGAAGCTTGCACCTAACTGCTGACATTCCTCAGGAGCCACTCTGTAACCACCCAGAAAATTTCCCCTATTTCCATGTTCCTTGTGCTGCAGAACCTACCAATGATCAGGCTCCAGAAATCAATGGCAACTTGTTCACAGGTACAGAGATTCTTACACAGGTGAGTTTCTTGGAACAAAACCAGATGACAGATCTAGGTACATTTATTTTACTCTCTCACAAACATGTCATCCAGTCACTTTGCCTGCTGCATCAAAATAAAAACACTGGACTGATGCAGTGTGCCCTCTTCATTCTGAGTTGTGCCTCTGTTGCAGTGAAAATCGAGATGAGCACAGTCTCAGGTTACTCTACCATTCCTGCCTTGGTGACAGGATAGACAATTCTGCTGTAATCAAGAGAAAACTCCAGGCAAATGGTTGCAGTAGGCTTATCTGAGTTCCATTTGGAAATCTGTAACCCTAGGCAGAAAATGGGAGGTTCTGAAAAAGAAATCCTCCCTCTCTACTCTGCCCCAGCAAAGCCTTATCTGGAATACTGCATCCAATTCTGGGCTCCCCAGTTCAAGGGGGACAAGGAACTACTGGAGAGGGAGTCCAACAAAGAACTGCTAAAACAATCAGGAGACTGGTACATCTACCTTAGGAGGAAAGCCTGAAAAAGCTGAGTGTGTTTAGCCTGTAAGAGATGGAGGAAGTATCTCATTAATGATTACCAACAGGTAATGTGCAAGAGGATGGAGTCAGATTCTTCTCAATGGTGTTCAGGACATGAGGCAGCAGACAAGCTGGAACACAGGAGGTTCCATGTAAAGATCAGGAAAAAAAACAAACATTCATTTTGAAGGTATGGGCTGCTCAAAGAGGTTCTGCAATCTCCATCCCTGGAGGCATTCCAAACCCACCTGGATGCATTCCAGTGTGATTTACACTAGGTGATCCTGCTCCAGCAGAGGAGTTGGACTAGATCATCTTCAGAAGTCCTTTCCAACTCCTACCATAGTGTGTAATGGCATTCTGCATCAGCAACCTGCAGTTCCTACAGCATTCTGGTCACCACACAAACTGGGGACAAAATGTGTCTATGTGTATCAGTTTCAGTTGTTAGATACAAAACAAAGCAGCTATTTAAAGTAACTGGTTAATCAGTTACAGGCCTCAAATCACCTTAAATATAACCAAGTACTGAAAGTTGTAGCTGCTACAGAAGTTTACTTTTCAAGACCATATACTGAAAATGCTGGTTAAGAAAATAAATAAGAATTCCAAGAGTCACAGAATGATAGAGTGTTAGGGCCTGGAAGGAACCTCAAAAGATCATGTAGTCCAACTCCCCAGCCAAAGCAGGATCACCTAGAGCAGATCAGCCATTTTGCTGCAGAACTGCATTCAACCATGCTCAAAACCACATTTAACACTCGCTCTAGGTCCTTAAAAAACCTTGTTCAGGGTGGGAGCTTTTCTTGAAGGCAGAAGGGAAATAACACATCCCAGTATGGAGTTCTTATTAAAAATAATATTGCTATTCAAATACTTTGAGGAAATCTCTGGCATTAAGACCAAAACGAACAAACTAGACCTGAATACTAGCTAACCAGTAACTAGCAAGAAGATAAATCAAATAGGCTTTCTCAGGCATGCTAAGACAGTACCACAGACCCATCTAGCACTTCTGTTTCCTGAAATAGAATTTCCATAATCTATGCTATACTTATACCTATCAACATAGCATACTTTTGGGTTTTGAGGGACTGTGGGGAAAAGTAGCACCTAAGAATTTAGATACACTGAATGGACTTAAGCAATTGAGATTTATTTTTTTTAACATTAGCAGCAGTGTCTCAAGCTGCCACAAAAGAACTGCAATATAAAAAAGGTAAAGGGGACAGCCAAATGGAAACAGTTTTTTGCTTCTGGCAGCAAAAATATCTTCTCCCTTCATGAAAATGGTAAGTTAAATCTGATGTGCTGGTACTGCCAAAGAGGTAGAAGTAAACAATACCACCATCACAAACTGAGTATCTGACACCAAGTATATTTTCCCCAATTAACAGTACTTACCTAGCTACAATTACCACTACATGATACTGAGTTTCCTCTACGGGGAGAAAAGGGGTAAAATGTCCACAGTCTGCATTTAGCTTTTTGAAAGTAACTCCATCATACAACAGCAGTGTCTTTAATGCTGTTTGGACACTGAAAAAGCACACAGAACAGTCCTATGAAATTAGATTGTCATTGCTATTCATTAGTGCAAAGCTAGGCCATTAACAAGAAATCAGTCAGGAATTACTGGTTTTAAGTGAAGGATAACTACATATAGAGGTCAGCACTAAGATAATCAAATTCAAGAGCAACTCTTAGAGGAAATGAAGGATAAAATCCCCCATACCTTGCAGAAAAGCAAGTAATAACTCTTTCAAATAAGAGTTCCTATACACAAGCAGCCAAAGATTGCCTGTGTTTCCACCCTTCACATCAGCATCTACAGCTGCATCCAGTGCTGCCAAGACAGCCTCCCAACTGCAGCTCCTCTACCTTAGATCTTTCTTTTCACAAACTATTGCAATCTAATTAATTTAGATCCCCCACTAGCCTTACAGTCAGTGTTTATACCTAGGGTTATCTGTGCACCAAAATGAAGATCAGCAAGTGCAACATTTCTAGTAGCATTTACCTGCAGCAGTCAATCTTCTAACAAGCAGCATTCTAAAAATTCAAAACCCCACTTGAACTTGCCAACACAGAGTTATGATTACAATCAACACTTGTTTACTACACTATGGAATACAGCATCCTCTTCAATTGCTGAGCACACACAAATGGAAAAACATTTGGGTAGGTTGTCTGGGAGAAAGTAGAAAATCAGTGACCAGAAAGCCATGCCCAGAGAGATTCACAAATAAAAACCCACTGACAGCCAGAATGTTAATACAACTCGCCCTCTCTGCTCAGAAGCCAAGAAACTGACATTACAACTTCTTTGAGAGCTGAAACCTTCAACTTTTATTTTCTGCTGACTAGAAGAAAAAGCACAAAGTCCACATGAAAAAAAAATATTCCTTAGCACTGGGATCTAAAATAAGCTGAAGCAGCTGAACAAAAATTAAAGTGGTAGAAAATGGTGAAGTTTGGTAACCATTCTAAAAACACTGTTTTATATGGTTTGATACAAATGAGATTATTAACAGCAACAGTCACAATTTGGGCCACAGGCACAACACCATCGCCTCAATCTTCACTTTTCACTTGGATGAAAACCTAAGGCAATGCCTTTTTGCTCAAGCTCAGCAACTAAGGTACCAGGTTGGATTGATTTGAAAATACTTCCAAATAATAGGTTACCAAAACAAAGCTCAAGAGTAGCTTGTTTTATTTGGTTACTGGACTTAAAACCAGCAACGCTTCAACAACAGACGTGGTTACTCCTATTTTATGGAATACAGGAAAGGTAATAAAAATTCAGGCTGATCAAGGAGAGAAAACCAGCAATGCTTCAACAACAGACGTGGTTACTCCTATTTTATGGAATACAGGAAAGGTAATAAAAATTCAGGCTGATCAAGGAGAGAAAACCAGCAATGCTTCAACAACAGACGTGGTTACTCCTATTTTATGGAATACAGGAAAGGTAATAAAAATTCAGGCTGATCAAGGAGAGAAAACCAGCAATGCTTCAACAACAGACGTGGTTACTCCTATTTTATGGAATACAGGAAAGGCAATAAAAATTCAGGCTGATCAAGGAGAGTTAATACCAAGAGATTTGGGCTGTTTCATCTCTGGGATGGGGAAGGACAGTTGAAAAACTTACTGATTTCATTAACATTATTCATTTAGGCCTCATTCAAGTAGAACTGCAAACATTTCTGAACATACTATAATCAAAAAGGCTTTTGTTAAAACTTGGGACAACACGCTCTGTAGTTTTAAAATAACAATTTTTCCAACTGAGTAAGAAAAGCACAGGTTTTCAATCAGGAATGTCAAAAGCAAATATCAGGACACTAGTAAGTCAAAACTTTCAAAGTTAGAAAATTTACAGGGTATTCTGGTTTGAAAAGGAGCCCACAAGCACCTTGGATTTGAGAGAAGAATGCAGCTTCTTAGTAAAAGCTTGAACCAAGCAAGTTTGCAGATGGCACCAAGCTGTGTGGCACAGTCGACTTGCTAGAGGGCAGGAATCTATCCAGAGGGACCTGGACAGGCTGCAGAGCTGTGCCCAGGCCAACCTCATGACATTCAACAAGGTCAAGTGTAAGGTCCTGCACCTGGGTAGGCACAATCCCAAGCACAACTGCAGGCTGGGTGGGGAATGGCTGAGAGCAGCCCTGAGGAAAAGGCCNGACATGGAAGTGTTGGAGCGAGTCCAGAGGAGGCCACCAAGATGCTGAGAGGGCTGCAGCAGCTCTGCTGTGATGACAGGCTGAGAGAGTTGGGGTTCTACAGTATGGAGAAGAGAAAACTTCCAGGAGACCTTAGAGTAGCCTTCCAGGATCTGAAGGGGGCCTATAGGAAGGCAGGGAAGAGACTATTGACAAAGTCTTGCAATGACAGGACAAGGAGCAATGGGTTCGAACTTGGAGAGAGAAGATTTAGAGTGGATGTCAGGATGAAGTTCTTTACAGTGAGGTTGGTGAGGCACTGGCACAGATTGCCCAGGGAGGTTGTGGCTGCTCCCCCCCTGGAGGTGTTGAAGGCCAGGTTGGAGGAGGCCTTGAGTGAGCTGTACTAGTGGGAGGTGTCCCTGCCTATGGCAGGGGGTTGGAACTAGACGACCTTTGATGTCCCTTCCAACCTTACCATTCTACGATTCTATGACTCTTAAGTTAAGCAGTTCAGAAAGCATCAGTGACCATGTACATACATCACTGTACATACTTGTTAGTTGTGTTCACATTTGTTACCAGATGATTTTTTATTTTATCTTAGACAAACACACAATTGAACTGTGAAATTAAGAAACATGCTGTTAGGTAAGTTCATCCTGTAAGCTTGAAGGAGAACTGTTAAGAAACTGGTTTCAGGTTGCTAGCTCTTCACCTTAGTCATTCTGCTAAAGATTAAACAAACAGGAAGATTAATCTGACATGAAAAATGGCATAGATATAAACGCCATTCTTCATCTTGATATATACATATACTCACCCCCCTATTTTAGATCTACAACACAAGGTCAAGGTTGTCATGTAATCCCCTGATGTACAAGAAACCTCAAATACTTAAGTATACAGAAGACACTTAGGTTACTCTTCTAGTTTCACTATCGGGATGGTAAAACAGCAAGAGCAAAACTAAATAATTACCCTAGAAGTAAAACTTATGTTGTAATCACCACTAACTGGCTACCTGACTGCATCACAGAATCACAGAATGGCAAGGCTGGAAGAGACCTCAAGGATCATCTAGTTCCAAGCCCCTGCCATAGGCAGGGACACCTCCCACTAGCACAGCTCAGTCAAGGCCTCCTCCAACCTGGCCTTCAACACCTCCAGGGAGGGAGCAGCCACAACTCCCTGGGCAACCTGTGCCAGTGTCTCACCACCCTCACTGCAAACAACTTCCTCCTAACATCCAGTTTCAATCTTCCCTCTGCCAGTTCAAACCCATTGCCCCTTGTCCTGTCATTACAAGACCTTGTCAATAGTCCCTCCCCAACCTTCCTGTAGCCCCCTTCAGATACTGGAAGACTACTCTAAGGTCTACTGGAAGTCTTCTCTTCTCCAGGCTGAGAAGCCCCAACTCTTGTAGTCTCACAAACTGTACACAGTACTCCAGATGGGGTCTGAGGAGAGAGCAGAGTAGAAGGGGAAAATGCCCTCCCTTGCCCTGCTGCCCACACTGCTCTTGATGCAGCCCAGCACTCAGTTGCTGTCTGGGCTGCACGCACACTGCAGGCTCATGTCGAGCTTTTCATCACCCCAGACCCCCAGGGCCTTTTCCTCAGGGCTGCTCTCAGCCATTCCCCACCCAGCCTGGAGTTGTGCTTGGCATTGTGCCTACCCAGGTGCAGGACCTTACACTTGGCCTTATTGAATTTCATGAGGTTGGCCTGGGCACAGCTCTGCAGCCTGTCCATGTCCCTCTGGATGGATCCCTGCTCTCTAGCAAGTCGACTGTGCCACACAGCTTGGTGCCAGCTGCAAACTTGTTGAGGTTGCACTGATTCCTCTGTCCATGGCACTGACAAAGATGTCAAACAGCACTGGTGCCAGCACTGACCCCTGAGGGATGCCACTTGGCACTGGTCTCCAGGTGGACATTGTGCCCTCGATCACCACTCTCTGCGTGCAACCATCCAGCCAATTCCTTATCCAGCGAGTGGCCCACCCATGAAGTCCATGTTTTTCCAGTTTGGTGACCAAAGTATCAAAGCAAGCTGGGATAGCTTGAACTGAAGACACTAAGTTACAATCATAGCATGGGGGGAAAATTACATTTCATAATAATAAATATAAATAAATAAGTGATCCTTGGCTCCTGACAGAATGGTTTAGAGTGGGAACCATTTATGACAAGTATAGCTCACAAATATTTTAGTACCAAAATAGATAGTTATGTGTTGGTTATAGACCAAATGTATTCAGTAGTTACAGTAGTATAGAAATTATTTTCTTGCAGACCTGAAGACAAACCTACTTCTCATGTAAGCCCAAAATGATGCTCCACTTGCTGAGTAAGTTTTTTTTCAGGGGTTTCACCCTCTTCTTAAAGCCATCTCCCTAATATACAATCTATTTAATGTACATTTAGAAGCCATTAGGCTCTGAAATATATTGTTAATAGGGTAAATGTTAACATCACTCAGGCATAAATGTGGAAGTCGTGTTCAAAGACTTCTTCATATTGCTCTAATTTCGGTCTTATGAGTTGTCAAAAGATACCATTTTTCCAGGATAAGCAGTGTAGCTGATTTATTGTTCTCAAAAACCAATTCAAACAGAACAGTTGTTTACATCATGTCTTGTCAAAACAAACATCTATAAAAGAAATCCAGAAATATTACCCCACACACACCCACAAGCACCCTGATCTTCTGCTTTCTTGTTTTACCCCTACGATCTTGAAATCAGTAGAAAGGAAGCAGCTGAGGAATGCTGCCACTCTTATGCCACGCTCTCTGTTGACTGTCATTTCAGGAATGCATATAGCAAAGTAAAGCAGACTGGAATGTCTCCACCCATCCAGCAGCATCAGAAGCTGCCCAGCTTACTGACATTTCCACTGCCTTGCAGCTGCATTCCAGTTTGCATTTCAACCATTACCCAGATCAATGAAGAAAGACATATTGTTAAGCAGCGATGTGACCTTAGATAGATGTCCACACACACTGCAACACTACAGCATAGAATATATGCATATAGGACATGCAGCAGCAAGGCATAATTTACTGTTTCTTAATTGCAAGAGCCCCAGAAGGGCATACTCACACTATAGCTGTCCAAAACTACATTTCTTTCAGAGCATGTTAGTTTCCCTAAGTCTAAGCTGTCTGAATATAGTCCTACATAAACATGAAGTATTTGCTAGACTACATTCATGTTCCTCAATTTCACATCCTGTCAGCTCAGCCTCTCGAGTCACAATTACACAGAAAGAGGTAAGCTATTTGGTGGGCTCTCACTTTCCAAGATTGCACTAAGTGCCATACTAACCAAGTAATTCTGAGAAAGCAAGCAAGTGGGAGCATAAGTAATGGGATAAACAAGTAAAGAACAGGCCAAGAGCCTGTCAAGTCATTTGTTCCAACTAAAATTTAGTATCTACCCAGAAGCCTAAATACAGAACCTTGGTTAGAAGACCTAAGTTATATCTCTACCCATTATTTACTGCCTCTGTTTCCCAGTTTCAGATTTAGCTTACAAACTGAAATTTAGTGATTTGGTAAAAAGTAATATGGCATGTACTTCAACAATGAGATCAAAAGAGCATCAAATCATAGAATAGTAAGGTTGGAAGGGACCTCAAGGATCATCTAGTTCCAACCCCCTGCCATAGGCAGGGACACCTCCCACTAGTACAGGTTAATGTTCACATCAGTTTTACTCATACGCACAAGACTATCTCATCTACTCTTACAAGGTATTTTAGATGATTTATCATGAAAAAAATGTTCTAAGAAGTATACATCAGAACATAGAAAAAACAACAGATAAAGCTTTCCTGAAATTCTAAGAAGCATTAATGCTTCAGTGAAATTCATAGTTATAGACAGCATAAATTGTCCCTGAAGATTAGTTTCTGTAAGCTCTACAAGCTGATTTCATTCTTACATTGAATATAAACTCTACCTCCACAACTATGCAAGTTCAAGAAATGTCAGACTAACATGGAAATCTGCTTGAAATACTCAGAACAACCCAACAGTAATATTTTTAAGTAAGGAATATTCCCAGAAATTAAAACTGCTACGCAACCAGACACAGAAATCCTACGTTCAAACTTGACACACCACAAAGAGGGCAAGAGGCACTTGGAGATAGTCAACTTCAAAAAGCAAACAGATTTATATCAGAAATATGAACCAAACACCAAGCAGAACAGAATTCTTTTGAAGGCAGCACTATTATACTTAAGAGTATGTTATGATGAATCACCTCTTTTTTTCCTCTTCTTGCCTCCATTTCAGAAGGCTAAAACAAAACAAAACAAAAAAAACCAAAAACCACAAAACCAACAACTTGGATAACAAGATCAGAAGGAAGTTAACAAGTACTTATTGCAGAATCTGAACCTAGCTACTGTAACTACGGAGAGAGAGATCCACAGCCCACACAAGAAACAACTCCTATTACAAAGAGGACTTTAAAACAAGCATGCCTCTGTAGTCTAATCACCAAGTGAAGTCCACATTACACTTACTGCAGGACTAATTTTTCTGTGCTTTGTTATTACTATGTATTTTTATTTCCCTAACCACAATTTTTAAAAAACCCAAACAAACCACCACACTCAACTTGAGAAACTCAAAAGCTAAGACAAGCTGAAAAATTACTCCAAAACTGTCAGTTGTGTATCATCTACAATGACAGCACGAAGGGGTTTGGCAGCTCAGAAGTTCTCCCTTCCAAACAGTGAGATTTGGGAATCAGGTTTGTGACCAAGTACAAACCCTTCTGCATGAAAAGATGTTCTCCTACTTGACAGTCTTGAAAAATGAACAACATATTTACCATAAATAACGGCATTTGAACTCTCCAAAAGAAGCAGTGCAGAAGTGATAACTAGTGGGTTATTAAGATAGCTTTGAGCTACTCCCATACCCTTCCCACCCTCGGTTGTTGGGTGCTGCTGCTATGACGCAAACACCCTAATGATTTAAGACTGTAGCAACCTGTTGTTTGCTCTCATGTCTTAATACGCTCCACACGCTGTGGCCCCAGCTCCCATACACAACTTATGTTACCATTCATCAAAAAAGATCCCAACAGTGCAGCCTTAATGCCCTCTAATCAAGTTCTAAGGCAAAGGAATCCATTGCTGGTAGATTTTATGTCCCTTTTTCATCACATCTTGCTGTTTGAAAGGATGTCATAACAAGGACAACAGTCTACACCAAATGCAACAGTACCCTCTACCAAATCAGGTACTGTGAGCATGCCCCCAGGAGGCCTGACCACAGAGGAAGGTTATTTTTTTAATCCAATAAATCAATCTTGTAGAACCCACAGAAAATCCTAAAACAGCAATAACTGTCCACAATCAGTTGGAGTCAAGTGTTAAGGGACACGCAATTGTGAAAGGTTTCTCAGCATCTTAATTACTACTGAGGGATCATCATAGAGTCCTACAGCAGTGGCATCAAATTAAAATTTCTCACAATACCACATACTGCCATGCTTGCAAATGGAGGAAAGGCATTGGATTAGATTGCTCAGGGAGGTGGTGGAGTCAGCATCCCTGGCAGTGCTCAAAAACATGCAGCTATGACATTTGGGACATGGTTTAATCGCGGTGGTGGTGTTGACAGTTGGACTTAGAGGTCTTTTCCAACCGAAACAATTCTGTGATTCCATAATATCTAACTAAAATAGTTTCACCTTTGTATGCAATTTAGTCCTTGAAAGAGTTGCAGAATACTACTCATATTAAATAGCCTTTGGGGAACTTTGCTTAATTCAGCTGTACTTGTCCTGGGAAAAAACACCACAACACCTGAATCCTCATTAAGAATTAGGAGCTTCTCTTGCTCTTCAGCCTTCATCAATGACAACACCTGCAGTACCCAATGAAATCTATGTGCAAACAACCATGACAATTTCCCTTACCTTAACTCCAAAGCACCACCCTCCCCAGGTAGAAGCAAGACCAAGACAGCAGGACATGCTACTGTCATATGTGATGGAATTAGGCTGCAGCACCCAACCTTCCTCACCCAGAGAGAATGAGGCCAAAAACCAGGTTACCACCTTCCAAGTCTGAACAGCCTCAAGCAAAAGGGCAGCCAAACCCAGACTGCATAAGCTGTCATACCTAACTATAGTCTAATTTCAGCTGCCTTCTTTATCAGGAGCTTGCAGGTATTCCACAGTGCACACCCTGTGCTCCCAGGGGAGAAGTATGCACAGGAAATCCAGCCTTCCAGGAAACGGGTCACATCATGGTCCTTCCCCACCACATGCAGCCTTCCCATGGTGCTGCCCAGAAAGGGTGGGCTCCTCTTTCCTGTACAAAGCTCTATGTGAAATTTGGACAAACTCATTTCAGTCACTTAAGCAGTAAATTCCAATTAGAGTTAAACCAAGTCCTCTTGGCGAGAAAAAAAGAGAGAGTCCGAGCTTTGAGGAAGAACAAGTGCTAAAGCTTTTAGGATGCGAGAACTCAATCCCACTTCAAATTGGTATGCCTGCCCTAGAAGGGACCAGGCCTACTGATCCTACTGGACTACTATATAGTCTCTTCTTTATTTTAGAACAGGCCACTACCCTCCTGCCTTTGCAGAAACTCTTAGCCTGGGAAGTCACAGCTCAGCTTTGGGCTCTTTTTTTCCTTGCAAATTCCCCTTATGTTCAACTGTTAAGGAGAATTAGAAAAGCTGCACTATCTATCAATTAGATTTTACCCTACATGACAGCTGTCTTGAAATGTAATATTACGAAACCATTTTGACCTCCACTAAGCTAACTGACATCTGATTTTAAATTTCAGATCTAATTCATAAGTTACAGATATAAACACAGTATGTTTATAATGCAGGATATTGCAGTAGAATATATACTACCCTCCTGCAGTATTATGCATTGCATCTATATCCCACAGGTAGAAGAAAAGTATAATTAGTTTCCTCCTTTGTGCTGAAGGCCTAACTTCCACTTGCACTAAAACAAGTTCCTAACAATGACATTTGAATCCAACATTACATACAGAACTAACAACCTAATGACAATTTTTTCCACTTCTGCAAGAATTTAAACTCAAAGAAGCTTAACTGATTTCCAATTTATTTTGTGCACATCCAAATACAAAAATCATTCAATGGCACTGTTAAGAGATTAAAGCACCTGTGTATATACTACCCCTCTTCGTGCTCTGAGCTACCAAGCCACTTGTTTTCATTTCCCAAACACATTAAGAGAAACAATTCTACATAGAACTTTCTGATGAAGATGGCATTCTGCTTTGCTGATAAGAAAAGTTTAGCCAATGGCTTCAGTAATAAAGTTCTGCTCCATTAAAAACCAGATCTGAAGTTCACCAGCAAGTCAGTATTAATTGTACTTCCCTCCACCCCACCCCACCCCCCAGCACTACCATCTACCTGGGCTGTAAAACAAAGAAAATATGGCTTAAGTCTTCTCCTGTAAGTGTCACATTTAGAAAAAAACAAAGGTTGAAGAGCATAGTAAACATTTCTGTTTCAGACACATTCATTTCTTCTCAATATCCCAAAGAAGGTTAGATGCAAGACCAGCGCAACTCAACGCAAAAGGCAGTCACTGTCTTTGCAGAGGTAAACTTATTCCTGTGAAGCAGTGTAGCCTACATGAGGCCTCAGACAACACACAAGAAACACCCCCAACCAACCAAGAAACCACAAAACAACAGCAGACCACGGTAGTAAAACACAACAATGTGGACTTCCCTACACAGCTGAGAACAGTCAATCAGAACTCTATCAAGAACAGGTTTTTGAAAACTTTCATTTAGGAACACATGCAGCTTTGTCCCATGCCACTGACAAATTCCATTACATTAATTCCTCTTAAAGACTGCATCATGTGTAACTTGTACCTTTTATATGGCATGTGAGAGGAAAACTGAATTTATTGACAATAATGAAGTGAAACTATACAGAATTGAGGGAATATTTTTTTAATAACAGGCAACATTTAGTGGTATGCCTCAAGATGACTAACTTCAAAACTGATCTATATGCTTTAAATATCATAAAACCAGAAAAAGACTGTTCGGTATCACTAGGGAGAGGTGGTATGGTGATGGTGTGTGAGGTGGAAGAGGGAGGGGGGTGAAGGAGGACAGAAAACAAGAATTTTAGCAGCAATGCAAATCTTCACCTCTGCTCCCTTAAACTTTGCCCTTCCAAACTGCAGGCTGACTACAGGTAAAAAGGAGGAGAGGACAAGCTCATGATGATCATGATTAAAGTTTTGTTGTATCTAGTATAAGAGACACTGAGAAGGCTATGTGGACTTAGGAAGCACTCAACTCTTCCTCTCACAATAGAGTTAAACCAAACGTCATCCTTCCCTACCAATCACTGGAGTACAGTAACTTGCAGACTGAGCGATCTAACCAGTTAAGGTATAACTTCTAATACAGCTCCCTGGAAGCATGAAGCAATCCTAACTTGATTAGAGAAGGAAAAACACATAAAAGCTCTCTAAGAAGTGACAGGCTAGCCTCGAGTCAGGTAACTGTGTTGCAGTAAGATGCCGACAGGCTTAACCACAACACACATTCATGCTTCCACTTCAGTCCACAACCGAAAGTAAACCAATACCCTTTACAGGGGAGTCAGTGATAACTTATACACAGCAAGTAGAGCAAAGAGTAGTAGAATTTTGTATTTTCTGTTGAGGAGGGGATTCTATCCACTACTACTGAATAGCTTATGTATTAGTAGAGCCTCATGTCCTTGAAAAAACTCAACGGGAAAGATAAAATACACTTTAAAAAACGAGGTGGTGAATTTAAGAAACACTCTGTGCACGAACGTCCTGCTCACCTTACCTAGCCATTTTGGGTCGATTTCTACCTGATCAACCTACATCTCCTATGCATTAAGACTTTTAACTCAGATTTCTTTCCCCTCATCTGAACAATTTCTAAAGAACAAGAAGCCAGCCTGTTAGAGATTCTTTTCTTTTACTTTTCGGAGTAAAATTGAGACTGATACTGTGTGGCAGCTTTTGGCCTTCTAGAGAAGAAAAAAACTATTCAGGCAAACCCGCATTATCTCCGGATTGCCACAGCCTTTCCTTATTTGGCTAACGTTTTGAGATTCCAATCAGACTGCTATGAAGTTCAACATGCACAAAGCATCCATTTTGAGGAAACTTCACAGCCAGTTTCCCTTCCATTGCTCCCCTACCCCAAGTGAAAGTTATCTCCTTCTGCATCAACTCCCCTCCCACATATCCACACCAGAACAAAGCAATACGGCTTCGGTTTTTTGCTGTTTTCCAGCACACGGAAGCAAAACGCAAGAGCCCTGCTCCCCTCGAAGTTCAGCTTCCACACTGCGGCAGAAGCCAGCAGTAAAGAAAGCAAGCAATCTTTTTATTGATACGCGTTTCTGTATTAGCAACAAAACACTGGTTCCCCTTAGGAGGCGGAGAGAAACAGATGATCCATCTCTCCACACGGCCGCCCGCACACTCGAAGGAGGTTTAATCGGCTTAATTGCTGCGAAAAAGGAGAGACGAGAGGCGCAGGAAACTGCTGCCGGGATCCCGGGCAAGAGACTGCCGGACGAAGCGACCCTTCAGGCGAGTTCGCTTCCCTCACCTGCCGGCGGCCACCCCTCCGCCGGAGGGCACTTGTCCCCGTCCCCGCAGCAGCATTCCCTACAACGCGGGGCAGAGCCCGCGGCCCCCGTCCCTCCCCAAGGAGGCGCTGCCAACAGAGGAAGCGAGGCGACCGGGAAAAGCGAAAGAGGGTCACCGGCACCTCCTCCCCCGTCGAAAGAGAGGCCCAACCGCCCTTTCCCGACAACCGGCCTGCGGGGAGGGAGCGCAGCCTCTCGCCCCTGCAGCCCAGCTGGCCCAGGCCGCTCCCCCGTGGCTCCCGCCGGCCGGCCGCCCCCGAGCCTGACCTCGGTCGCCACCGCCTCCCGCCCCGCGCTCCCAGCCCCTCCCCGCCCCGACACCCCCCAGCGGAGGGGAGAGCAGCCGCCTCCGGCCCCTTCCTCCTCTACCTCCTCCCGGGGCCGGGGGACACTTCGCCGGCTGGCCTCGCTGTCCTTCCCTGCCTGCCCAACGCCCCCTAGCTCGGCCAGGGCACCCCCGTAGGAAACGGCTCCGAACCAACCTGGTGGAGTGCGGTGAGCCCGTCCACATTGGCGTAGTTGATATCGGCGCCCCGCTCCAGCAGCCGCAGCACCTCCTCGGTGTCCCCGCTGGAGCAGGCGGCCAGGAAGACGGCGCCGTCGTCGAACTTC
>VWZE01004563.1:0-10289 GCA_013396675.1 Eubucco bourcierii | reverse complement strand
ACCTTGGTCTTTTGGCGCTTGCCCACAGGCGGCTCCCGGTCAGTCTCGGAGCCGATCCAGCGCTTCAGCTGCTCGTTCCGCTTCTGCTTGGCGTCCGCCATCTTCATACCCCGCTCCTGCCTGGCCCCCTTAGCTAACGCCGCACCAGAGGATAGACTTTATACCGCCAGTATCCCACAGCGCACCGCGGCCCGCACTCACCCTAGCTCGCTCACCCACCCAGATGGAGGGCGCAGGGCGGGAGGGAACCGGAGGGGCGGGACGGAACGGCGGCGGCTCGTTAGCATAATCCCGCGAGATTCCCGGGCGGCGAACGCCGCTGCTGTGTATGAGGGCGGGCACAGCAGCGCGAGCGACGCGGGGTGGGCGGTAGCGGCGGCGGCGGCGTGTGCGGTGAGGGCGGGGCAGCGCCGCGCCGAGGGGAGCGGGCTTTGCGTGGTCCTGCTGATGCCTGTGTTGTGGCTCGGGCGAGGCAGGCTTGATTTGCCTCATCTCGGCCCCGGGAGTTCAAGAGTTCATTTGAAGGGTCACCGACTTCCGTTGCCCCGTGGGGGCGGGAAATCCCGCCACCGCAAGGAAAGAGCCCGGCCGAGAGGCGTCCAGCGACGCGGTCCCGCACGGCACCCGCTGCCTGCCCGGACCTCTCCTTGGGTGCGGTCTGGGCACCGGCCTTTGGCGGCCTGTGCCTGCTCTCAAGGCTGAGAAAAAGACACGCAAAAAGCGATGAGGCCTTTGCCGGTTGAACGGCCGTCGTGGAAGGGCGGGGGCGTACTTCTCTAGAAAGAGGCGTGTGGGGCACCTGGTGTAGGCCTTGAACCCCAAGACCTATGCCGGGCTTCAGGTGTGCGGCTACCAGGGCCTTCTGCAGCTGGAAGCGCGGTGCCCTTCCACTGCTACCGAACAGCCTGTTTAGAGAGCCTTGCTGCTTAGCACCGCCAGGCACCTCTGTGTTACTTGTGACGCCAGCCTCCCTGCCTGTGCTGGCAACTGGGGCAAATGCAGCTGCTTGGAAGAAAGAGGGAAAGAAACAGAGCAACTTACTGAGGATCCTTTGTTTTGGGAGGTTAGATGTGTGCATGCTAGGGCAACTTGCTGTACAAAAGCATCTTCTCCCAGTTGCTCTGCTGCTGCTGCTGCCTGACAGTAAGCAAAGCCCTGTGCTTAATGTCTGTTCTTTAAGTTCACTTCCATGATCTGAAAACCTGACGTAGTACATCTATCTTTCCTGCTGGGTCAAAACAAGCAGTTACAAAGTGTACAGCATTTAAGGATGCAAAGACTACACACATTTGTTTACAGTTGCAACTTAGCTATTGCACCTAGTAAATTTTTCTTCCATGTACACCAGGTTTTCTCTGGGTAAAAGCAATATGTATAGTGTTTGAAATGGAATTATGGCAGGACATAAAGCATGGTTTTAAACTTACTGGAAAAAAGTGTTTCTCAACTAGCTATGGAAAAACAAAGTACAGTTCTGAGAGGATAACCAAACTACGCACTTCAAATTTTGCATGGTTTGTGCTTTTCTTACAATACTGTCTCCTTAGAGTGGTCAGTCTCACAACCTACTTAGGCTTCTTCCTTCCATTTTTATTGACAAAAATGTCAGCAGTGTTCCACAAGAAGCACTTGCAAGGTAGTTGGAGATACTTGCAGAGTGTCCATCAGATTTATTCATGTAGCAATATATGAGATGAAACACAGTGATGGTTTGCAGGTGCAGTGTGATTGTGACCGAAAGACAACATCTTGTAGTCAAGATGAGAGATTTGCTGGAGAAGGTTTTGCAGCTTAAGTAGATGGATGAACAATTACTTGGCACCTAGAATGGTAAGGTTGGAAGGGACCTCAAGGATCAGCTAGTTCCAACCCCCTACCATAGGCAGGGACACCTCCCACTAGTACAGCTCACTCAAGGCCTCCTCCAACCTGGCCTTCAACACCTCCAGGCAGGGAGCAGCCACAACCTCCCTGGGCAACCTGTGCCAGTGTCTCACCACCCTCACTGCAAACAACTTCCTCCTGACATCTAGGCTAAATCTTCCCTCTGCAAGTTTAAACTCATTGCCCCTTGTCCTGTCATTGCAAGACCTTGTCAATAGTCCTTCCCCAGCATTCCTGTAGGCCCCTTATGATATTGGAAGGCTACTCTAAGGTCTCCTTGAAGCCTTCTCTTCTGCAGGCTGCAGAGCCCCAACTCTCTCAGCCTGTCCTCACAGCAGAGCTGCTGCAGCCCTCTCAGCATCTTCCTGGCCCTCCTCTGGACCCGCTCCAACACTTCTACGTCCTTCCTGTGCTGAAGGCTCCAGAACTGCACACACTACTCCAGGTGGGGTCTGATTTATAGGTTCCTGATTTACAGGTTCCTATTGACAGCCTATGTGACTATCCAGAGATACAGTTCAGGCTCCTAGGCTTGCAAATATGGCTTTCTCTGCATAACAGACTTCAGAAGCAGTCTTTGCAGTGTTTATTACTCACATAGGTGACTGTGTTGTGCTTTGGCTTAACACTGGTACTGTCAACCTAGTATGGACAGTTGTCAGCTGGGGAGCTTAGCTGCATAGGCTCGCTCACATCTAAGGAGCAGATCAGTGCAGGCTCCAGCTGCCTGCTGTGGTCTTGTCTTTATGGGCAGATTCTCAATCCATTGCCATTTTCTAAGGAACTGAAAACTGCAGTCCCAAAAAGGTAAGCTGGTGAAAACTGAATCCTCCTTCCCCAGATGTCTCTTATATTGTACCCTCCCCAACATACTGCTTTTCTCTTTCTCTCAGCTGGCTGGCTGAAAATTTGTCTCATCAAAGAAACCAACTAGATGGAGAATGTAATAACACTGGTTCTATCAGGCAATGCTTAAACCCAGTGCTTTATTAGCAGCAAAGTAGTTCTAGGCAAGTCGATAGGCACTTACTCAAAACACACTCAGGAGTTTCACTGTCATGGAGCAAGTTTTGAGATTTCCATCAGAGCTTCAGTCCACTCTCCTTCAATTTACTTCATTACTTCAGGTCAGCTTTTCTTTCTGGACATGGATCCCCCTTTAACTCCTTCAGATCAATCTCTTTGGCTTGTTACAAAATGGAGAGGTTCTGCAGCCAACCAGGCTCCTTTCTGGATCATACAGTCTGGTTTTAAAGACTAGATCTAATACTTCCCTTTTGTTCTTCAGAGCATTTTTGACTGATCCAGGTCCAGCTTTTCAAAGACCTTCAGCAAATATCTTTCCTAACACTCCTGCTATTTGTATACTCTGCATTCTTGCCTTTGTTATTCCAGGAGTTTTATGGGGGGCTTTGGGTTGCACTTCATTTAAGAGTTATGTTTGAGGCTTTCTACAGACTCCACAGGCAATGTATAATTGATTTGTACAGCCATCTGAAATTCAGGTGTTTCATCTATATGAAGAATATATGCCTTTTCCAGATAGCTGTCTGCTCTGCAGTAAATTATTTGTGGTCCTTGAATATGATCTAGCAAAGCATATGCTCTTCTTTAAGCAAAAAGTAGAGCCATCCTTCATGTAAGCTGGTTAATCTCTGCAGTTGTTCATGTTTCCTGCATTCAGCAAAATTCAAGAAAGGAATAATGATTAATAATAAACTCCTTTTTAAAAATTATCTATATTTTTCCTATTATGTATCTCACATAAGAGTTTATAACTTCAATACAAAGGCAATGTTCAGCCATGATCTTTAGCCCATCCTACCAGCTTAATGGCATTCAATTTCACTGTAAAGTCAGCATAGCTGAGAGGAGATGAGACTGTATACAACTTCTGACTTAGTATTAATTAACATAAACATACCCAATTACTAATAATATCTGATATTCTTTTCCAGTTATCTACTTAAGCATGGAGGATAGAATTCATCACTTTGGAGGGTTAGACCACATTTTGAAGACCATCTTGAAAGTGAGTATAAGATTTGTCCTAAACCAGGCATTATTGCAAGACAATATCAAAATATGGAGTTAGATAACTGCATAAATGTGCATGTATGTTTATGACAACAGTAGTATGCTAGTGACATACTAGTGATGTGTGCAACTTAAGGACACACTGTGTCACGGAATCATAGAATCACAGAATGGTCATGGTTGGAAGAGACCTCCAAAGGTCATCTACTCAAACCCCACTGCAGTCAGCAGGGACATCCTCAACTAGATCAGGCTGCCCAGAGCCCTGTTCAGCCTCACCTTGAATATTTCCAGAGATGAGGCTTCAACTACCTCCCTGGGCAACCTGTTCCAGTTTGCTCTGCCATTCTGCTCTGTACTGGCACTGGGGAAGCCTCACCTTGAGCAGTGTGTGCAGCTCTGGGCTCTCACTGCAAGAGATATCGAGGTGCTGGAGTTGGTCCAGAGGAGAGTGATGGGACTGGAGGGGAAGGCTGATGGGGAGAGGCTGAGGGAGCTGGGGGAGTTCAGCCCAGGAAAGAGGAGGCTTAGAAGGGACTTTATCACTCTCTGCAATTACATAAAAGCAAGTTGTATTCAGGTGGGGTCAGGCTCTGCTTCCAGGCAACTTGTGGCAGGACAAGAGGCCATGGCCTGAAGCTGTGTCAGGAGAGGGTTAGGTTAGATGTTAGGAAGCACTTCCTCATGGAAAGGTGATTAGGCACTGGAGTGGCCTGCCCAGGGAGGTGGTGGAGTCACCATCCCTGGAGATCTTTAAAAAAAGGTTAGATGTGGCACTTGGTTGCCTGGCTTAGCTGATGTTATGGTGTTGGGTCATAGGCTGCACTTGATGACCTCAGAAGTCTTTTCCAGCCTCAATGATTCTGTGATTCTGTAAAGTTCTTTTCCTTAGGGCTGCTTTTTGTCACCTTCTCCCCCAGTCTGTATTGCCAGTCAGGCTTGTTCCAGCCCAGTTGCAGAACCTTCCTCCTTCTCTTATTGGACCTCACGAGGTTCGCCTAGGCCCAGCTCTCCAACTTGTCCAGGTCCCTCTGAATGCCATGCTGCCCCTCTGGTGTATTGACAGCACCACTCACCTTTCTGTCCTCTGCACACTCGTGGGCCAATCTGTTTTGATATGTCTCTACCAGACTGCCCATCACACTAGATGTGCTGTGAAATCCTTTGCGTGAACATAGCACTAAAAGCCATTGGATGTCTGATTTTCCATGTGCAGATGCTAGCAGTGAATTCAGTAGGAGTGAGTTTCTCCAGAGAAAACCATGTAAACATCTGCAGAGATAGCATCTGTGGCTGTATGTATTTTCAGTGAATTCAGTGACATGTGTCAAGTGAGCAATAAAAGGAGTTAGCAATGAGATTGTTATCGGTGTGCTTTCTGGTATTCCATTTTTTCTTGAAAGCATTACAACCATTGTTGAAAGCTATTTCACTCAGGCTTCTGGATTGCAGATGTAAACAGATGAAGCTTTTGCTTTACTCAAAATAGTTTCTGGGAGGCAGCAATTTTGTTCTGACCTCCTAAGGATAATTGTTATCTTTACATCTATATGTATCTTTACAACATATGTTGTCTTTACATATAGAAGTTCCTCTTCAAAGCTACATGTTTATCAGAGAATAATGTATCTACTAGTTTGGGTTTTTTTGTTGTTGTTTGTTTGATCTTGAGCAGCAACAGATGCAATGTGGCTTCTAAAAAATTTGATGCTAACATATTTCTTTCCCCCATGAGGAAAACTGGTATCTCAAAGTTAGTTCCTTCGACTCCAGCTCTGGGAAAAATGGATAATTTTAAGAGAGAATGACAAATACTGTATATAATCTTCCTAATAAATCTTCCAGATTTTTATCAACTATCACAGATTGTAAAAGGAGAGATGGGCTAAGAAAATATGAAAGCAATTTTTAAAATTGAAAGGCCTTGACAGAGATACTTACCATAAGAATAAGGCATTTCTTTCACTTTATTTGTTAGTCATAGTCCTTTCTATTTTAAAATCTCATGTATTCTCTACTCTGATTGTGTGACAAACCCACACAACAAGTGAAAGTGAAAACTCTGCTACATTCTAGAGAAGAGATGAAAAGATTATACCCCAAGTGCTATCAGAATTTTAAATGACATTATGTAAGAAGAAGACTTCTCACTCTTTGACATTGTCCGTTTTGAGTAAGATGCTTGCACAGAAGACCTCACATTTCAAGGTGGGTTAGATTTTTGGTGCTGCATAAACCTGAGTCACCAAAACCAAACTCAAACTGCCATAGCAACCAGGGTACATATTCCAAACTCTGCAGCTCTGAATCAGCTTTGCAGTGGTGTGTTCTCCCAGCACCTTTTGTGAGCTATACACAGATTGCCTTCTCCATATTCTTGGATGGCAGTGCAAGCTAACATTTAAACTCGATTCCCATAGAGATGCTTTCACATGCTTCTGCACATACCCATCTGTTAAACCAGCATTTGGTCTACTGACAGTTTCAACAGTGCATGGGCTAAGCTAAAAATAGTTATCTTGGTGAGTGAAAAATAACACTGTGTCCTTCAGCATTAGGGAAATGCACGCACTTAGAAAACTGACTTTATAAAACCATTCTCACTTTCAATTAAAGTTTTGCCTAGTCACTTCACAAAGAAGCAGAGCTGAGCCCAATGTGATCTAACAGAAATATAGGTGCTCTGTTTCTATTTAGTCTCTGCGGTCCTGGGTGTGCTGCATGTATATATATGGATGTAGACACAGTGTTAGACACTCTGCCATGACAGTTGTCTGTTTTGGCCTCTTGAAAACAAGTCTCTTTTGCTTTATTATGGTGTCCAAAAGGCCATGTAACCTTCTAGTAGGTTTTAGGAACCTCTCTTCAGCATTCCTGCAGGTAAAGTGTTTCTCTTTCACTATTGTGTGTGGCTAAAGTCAAGGAGCGGACTGTTGAAGCACGCAATTTAAACACTGAGGGGGAAGGGAATGACCTGTCCCTCTGAAATGTATGCAAGATGTTCTCTCTGAGCTACATTCTGAACATATCACAGCTGAGAAACCTATTTGCAGGGCTGCAGGAGGACAATTTGGACAAAGAGAAATGAAACAAATCCCGTTCTAGCTTCTCACTCACAATGCAAATATTGACAACCTTGACACTTAGATTTCTACCTTTCTGCTATTTGTCTTGGTATATGTCTGTTCTCTAACCTGAGATTTACAAATACTAAGATTCCTGTGACTGAACAGTGGGTGTGCACCCTGCTGCCCGTGGTGCATATAGGCTCTGTGTTTATGAGCCAGCAGAGTACATATGACCTAACTGCATGCTCACATCATTGAGTCTTAGCAATGTAGTAACATAAGTACCCTACCTATATCATTCACAGTAATAATGTCCTCCTTTAGACTATTCATAGAATCATAGAATGGTAAGGTTGGAATGGACCTCAAGGATCAGCTAGTTCCAACCCCCTGCCATAGGCAGGGACACCTCCCACTAGTACAGCTCACTCAAGGCCTCATCCAATCTGGCCTTGAACACCTCTAGGGAGGGAGTAGCCACAACCTCCCTGGGCAACTTGTGCCATTTGGCTCCAGGTTGTAGTAAGCATTGCTTGATTTCTATTTTTATTTATCTATTTTGTTGCTCTATCACTTTAATACAGTCAGACAAAGTCTCAAGCTGTGCCAGGGGAAGTTTAGGCTGGAGGTGAGGAGAAAGTTCTTCACTGAGAGAGTCATTGACTGCTGGAATGGGCTGCCCAGGGAGGTGGTGGAGTCACCGTCCCAGGAGGTGTTCGAGGTCGGTTTGGACGTGGCATTTGGTGCCATGGTCTGGTCTTGAGGGCTGTGGTAACAGGGTGGACTTGATGAGCTTTGAGGTCTCTTCCAACCTTTGTGATACTGTGAGACTGTGAGAATGGAACTGGCTCAAGAAAGTAAGTGCTAGCCCTAGAAAGACCACTTAAAGATAAACAGGTGGATAGACAGGTGTGACATTACATTATTGCAACTAAATTAACAACAGTGAAATGAAGTTTCTACTCATGTAGGTAAATAGAGTTTAAAGATACAATTTTAAAATTTTATTATTTTGTCTGTTCATTCAGGACAGAAATAGAAAGTTGGATCTTTCCCAGCTTTGCATCTGAATCCTGATTTTGTATACGATAAATAAGTTCTTCATTTTGCCTTTCTGAACTCAGTTTGTTGTTAAACCTTGAGGCTGAATAAAGAATTCTGAGCACATTAATTAGTGATTTTCCAATCCCACTGTTCACAATTTAAGATTCAAAAGGTTTACACTAATGCCTTAATAAAGACATAAAAGTCAGCTGAGGATAAAGCACTCGGTGCTGTGGCCTCACTTGCAGTGGGAATTTTGCTGGGCAAGGACTTCTCTGTGAAAACACTGAAATACAATTTCTGGGCTAAAATATCTGCCTTACATTTCTGGGTGTCCTCTGTTTTAAAACCATAGAGCTTGCATAATTTTGAAATTGAGTGTGCTATGAAATCTTACCATCTTGGATGAGGTTGGAGAATAGAATCATAGAATCATAGAATCATAGAATGGTAAGGTTGGAAGGGACCTCAAGGATCAGCTAGTTCCAACCCACTGCATCAGGCAGGGACACCTCCCACTAGTACAGCTCACTCAAGGCCTCCTCCAACCTGGCCTTGAACACCTCCAGGGAGGGAGCAGCCACAACCTCCCTGGGCAACCTGTGCCAGTGTCTCACCACCCTCACTGTGGCCTAACTACTACAGAAACACAAACAATATGAAAAATTATTAGCTTAAAGTACCATTCTGATGTCTTTTTTTTCCTGTAACATGTAGCTAATCCATACTTAACATTTAAAATCCACAGCGCCGCTTTTCTGCATTGCGTGTTTCAGAAGATTCTTACTTTCAGAGACACTAGCCAGTTCCTCCCACAAACCAGGAATATCCTGCGTGCAATCACTGTCATAGAACACTCACACTGCTCTGCTGCAGCAGAAGGAACACAGGAAAATGCATTTCTTAATATTTTACACCCAAAATATAGATGTAGTAGTTTTAATGACAGTTTCTTCTAGAAGCATGTAAGCGATCCGTGCATAGGCCACAATAGATGCTTGCTCTGTCTAGACAATCATAGAATCACAGAATGGTAAGATTGGAAGGGAGCTCAAGGATCATCTAGTCCCAACCCCCTGCCATAGGCAAGGACACCTCCCACTAGGACAGCTCACTCAAGGCCTCCTCCAACCTGGCCTTCAACCCCTCCAGGGAGGGAGCAGCCACAACCTCCCTGGGCAACCTGTGCCAGTGTCTCACCACCCTCACTGCAAACAACTTCCTCCTAACATCTACTTTCAATCTCCCCTCTGCCAGTTCAAACCCATTGCCCCTTGTCCTGTCGTTGAAAGACCTTGTCAGTAGTCCCTCCCCAGCCTTCCTGTAGGCCCCCTTCAGATACTGGAAGGCTACTCTAAGGTCTCCTGGAAGCCTTCTCTTCTCCAGGCTGCACAGCCCCAACTCTCTCAGCCTGTCCTCACAGCAGAGCTGCTGCAGCCCNTGCACTCACACTGCAGCCTCATCTTGAGCTTTTCATAGAATCATAGAATGGTAAGGTTGGAAGGGACCTCAAGGATCATCTAGTTCCAACCCCATGCCATAGCCAGGGACACCTCCCACTAGTATAGTTCACTCAAGGCCTCCTCCAGCCTGGCCTTGACCCCCTTCAGGGAGGGAGCAGCCACAACCTCCCTGGGCAACCTGTGCCAGTGCCTCACCACCCTCACTGTAAAGAATTTCCTCCTAACATCTAGTCTAAATCTCCCCTCTGCCAGTTTAAACCCATTGGCAGAGGGGAGATTTTGTCACACCAGACTCCCAGGGCCTTTTCCTCAGGGCTGCTCTCAGTCATTCATCACCCAGCCTGGAGTTGTGGTTGGGATTGTGCCTACCCAGGTGCAGGACCTTACACGTGGCCTTGTTGAATGTCATGAGTTTGGCCTGGGCACAGCTCTGCAGCCTGTCCAGTTCCTTCTGGATGGCATCCCTGTCCTCTAGCAAGTCAACTGTGCCACAATGACTGGATGCATTCGTTTATGTTTATTTAAAACAGTCAAGGCTCCATTTAGGAGTTTGTAATTGGTTTATTGAGTTTGCATTAGCTCCCACTAATACCTCCCTTAATGCCAGTGGAAGTATTTATGCAAACGAATGTCCAGTACAAGTTCTGAAACCTGAAATTTCTTTTTATGTTAACTTATGATTGGGTTATACAAGATACAAACAATTTCCAGCCCAAATGTTTATTCAAGTGACACATATTAGAGCAGGTCTGGAATTTTGTCAGTGTCATGGACAGAGGAATGGAGTGCACCC
>VWZE01004561.1:45985-59242 GCA_013396675.1 Eubucco bourcierii | reverse complement strand
GAGGTCCCTTCCAACCTTACCATTCTATGATTTATTCGAGGGGTACTTCAGACTGAAACCAAGGTGAAACTGAAGGATTGCAAGTCCCAGGAAGAGAGCTGCCCCAGTTTTCGAAGGACACTATCTGCAAATTCTTTTGGCTTTTGTGTAGTTTCAGAGACACTGTGCTTTTGGAAACTGGGTTGAGTGGCAGATAACAGTGAAATAGCCCTCAAGAATGATCACCAGACTAGGGAAAGATTAGTCAAATGGCTTTACATTTCTGATATTTTTATTTAGATAATGTTATAGAAACAACCTAATTTGAATGAGATTTTTGTCGGGGAAAAAAAAATCCATAGACATGGCCCTCATGTTAGAAAAAAGTATGTTGCAATGCTTATGTATTTTCTGTATGATATTTAAAATCTCAATTGTGTTTTTATGGGCATAAATCCGCATCCTGCCAGGCATTGCAGCACGTTGGTACTTCTCCAAAAAACTGGCACACTGCAGTGCTACCAATCTGGTGAACGAACAGATTTGTTTCAAGAAAACTTGTGAAAATACATGCCATTCTGATTGCACAAAGTCAATCTATGATTAATTAAGTCACTTCAAAAATTATAACAGGTGTCTGGAATGACCTTGCTTAGTGTTTTGAGTGATTTAAGTATCTCCAGAGAACCTGGATTAGCTGACTGAATACCCTGTTAAAGAAAGGATGTCCGATGTGTGCAAGTTGTCCCAAAGGGTCATAACTAATACATCTCAGGTACCCTGGAGGAAATACATAAATAAAGGCATGTGATAAAAGGCAGATAAGGTATCAAATAAGAAGCTTAGAGGTTAAAATTGCATGATTAGTGTTTTATTCAGATTGGAAAAAGAGAAAGTCATGTGTATATTGCAAATAACATTCTATGAGGAAAATGTACTGAATATAGTGAGATTCAGAAATAATATTTCAAGTGAAGTAATCACTCTGACATGTTAATGTGGTTTTTGAGATGTAGCAACATACCATACACAACTTGTTTGATACTCGTAAAAGTGTTAGCTTTGGAAACTGATGGAGTTTTACATGGAAATGATGGAGGTCTGACAGTGAAGCCAGTGCAACAGTGCTGTTCCTGGAGTCAGGGAGGCAAGGGTTGTTTCTCTTCCAACCAATTCCTGGAAATTTTCAGCAAACATTCTGTATATCTTGCACTTGTTCATACAGAGCTTTGGGAGCATATGCTTGTATTCATAGTAGATATAAATACTTAACCAAGTCTCAGAAACGTTCAAACTGTGTACATCTGTGAACCTGCAAATCTTTTGAGATGGATTTTAGCAGGTGTAAATCTTCTGGTTGTGATGTGTCTGTACAGATGCCATTTCTGCAAAGCTCAAGCGTCACAATTAGATGACTTTGTAGAAGAGAAGGCTGGCTGCCAAGAAAAATTGACTCTCTGTCTTATGTCAGTTAAGCAGTTTAATTTGCTTTCACACATAAGGCTGAAATAAAACTGAACTACTACTTGTTACTATGCTTTGAGAGACTGGTCTCTTGGTAGAGTAACACACATCCATCTGCTTCAGAGGCAATTTATTACAACAGACTGTGCCCTACTACACTGGTGTTTAACTGCCTGATCCCAAGAAGGATCCCCCTGTGAAGTGCAGAGCCCTTGGTCATATCCTTTCACACATCTTCCATGTTCAAAATAATCCTCACGTTGATTCTCATGTGCTGAGTGCCTCCATTCCTTACAGCTCTTTCCCTTCCTGTGGTCTGCAGTGTAACTATGCTGATGCAACAGTGTACTTTCTTTCCAGCTGGATCTGAAGCAGGTGGCATTGATCTGATATATTGCAGAAATCAAAATACTGGAACAGAGGTTCCAGCATGAGATAAAACAGCTGCTAACTCTAGCAGTACCAGAGAGGTAAAGGATTTGATAGGTAAGAAGGAAAAAAAACAAAGGAACCGAGGCCAGTAGGAGTGGGAATTAAGTAGAGAAAAGGTAGATAGAAATAGCCAAAAATCGAAAATAGTAAAGTTGACAGAGTCAAAGGATTGGAGGGAAGGGAGTATGGGGAATGTGCAATTGAAGAGACTGTGTGGGAGAAGACTGGAGGCAATACACAGTCCACAGAAGAACAGACGTCTCACTTCATATTTACAGCTTATGGGTAGAAATTGTGTTTCTTAGATTGTGCCACTTAAGCAACTCAGTCCCTGAAGGCAGGAGACTTTCCTCAGCATCTGTTTTACAACTCTGGATTCACACAAATGCTAAAAGAGTTGCACTTGAGTGCTGTTGAAACACTACATTAGGACTAGACTGTGCAGCCTTTAAGCCCTGCATTTTGTCAGAAGTGTTTTAATCTGTAGAAACTTTTTATTGTGACCTGCCATTAAAAGAGAATTTACATTTGGGGAAAAAAGGTTTTTAAAAAAAGACCGTTTGAACAGAAAGAAATATTAATATTTCAGATAAGTGTGCCAATAAGATCCCATAATGAATGAACCTGTGAGTNCATCAGGAGGTAATACGGGGTCATTGCTGGTCCATATGTGAGGAAGTCAGTAGCTTAATGCTATCATCAACTGTGAGCATTATTTTAAAAAAGGGCTGTTCTGCCAAAAGTACTTTCAACTGATTAACTTCATGTTGATCACTGTGTTGTTATCTCCTTAAAAATGTTAATGAAACAAATCCCTTAATCAAATGATTTTTCTTTTTTCTATGATGCTGCTTCTAATTTAAAATTTTGTAGTGAAATACACCAGGGAGAAAGAAAAGGACAAGTTAATGATGTGCGTGAGATGATCCTTAAAACAGGAGATTAATGCAGCTGAGCTGTCAGCCCATATTATAATATAATAGTGGTGTTAATTTCTTACGGCTTCATTCACTCAAAAATCCGTCTTGATACTTTCTACTTGTGTTCACGCTTTTTAGTGTATTCCTTGCAAACATTAGGCATCTTGTTAGTTGATGGGTTGGTTTACTTCTTGTTTTGATTGGTTTTTCTAATTCCTGAGGCTCTTAGGGTCATTGGGAAATTGTGAATATATTTTCAAAATAAATGAAAGCTTAGAAGGCTATCTTAAACTTTTTCACTTCAGTGCAAATGTCTTTCTCATTTTTTATCATGAATCTGACATTTCTGTGAGTGTGATCTACTCTGCTTTCATTTATGTCTCGTGAATTGATGATTGGTTTGGTAGAGTCTGTTACCTCAACAGAGAGATGCATGCTGATGAAAAAAATTTTTTTAAATTATCTACTCCTCTCCCACAGCCTTTACTGTATTTTCGTATTTCTGGTGACAAAGAGGCAACTTTCAAGGTAGCTCAGCAGTTTATTTCAAGGTGTTCATGGTAGAGGAGTCCAACACTTCCCTGAGAATTCAGATAGAAACTCCTAATGGTAATAACATGTGCCACAGTATACTGCCCATGCTGTAGAAAGCTCTGTCAGCAACTTCAATCCCTGTCCCCTGATCCTTTTCCTTCTCCCTTTTGTTCTTAAAGTGGTTCTGCTTTTGTTAAAGTACAAAGAGTTGCCCAACCTGACCATGCAATTCTTTGCACCACAATTTGAGATCCGGAGCATGAGTGTTGCTTACCTCTCTCTCAGTGAAAGAGTGCTTTGCAAATGGCATTGGATTGTTAAGCCTTTGTGCAATTTGTCTGGTTTTGGGTTGTGTGTGGGTGTGGGGCTTTTTGTGGTTTTGTTCTGGTTTGTTCTGTTTTTTATAGTGGTCTGTCATCACTTTCTGAAAAAGTTTGTTGTGTTTCACTGAGATTTACCTGTTGTGATAGGATAATTGTTTTCCAGTTCTAGTAAAGATGTCTGAATTGAAGAAAATTATCAGAACAGAACATGCTTAGTACACCTTTGTTATACATCAGGGCATACCACATACTTTTTTTCACTCAGGGAAAGTTACAGATGCTATAATTCATTATACATAGAACTCAATGTCACATATCTCTTTTTGCTGTTTCTCACTTGAGCTGTAATCTCTTAGGTTAGTAATTCTTAGCTTGTGGGCATAGAGCTCTTAGTACTGTGGAGTCCAAAGTAATTTCATACCTCTTGGTCTTACTGTAATTGATTAAAAATAATCAGTGGATGTTTTGTAGATCTTGTTAGACTAACTTTCAGATGCTAGAGCTTTGTCATTCCCGTCCATTTGTGTTATTTAGCAACTTTTTCCATTACCATTATGGTGACTGTATATGTATTTGTATTTTGGAAAGAAAAACCGGGGAACAGATATATATGACTGTTGAAGTTTTGTCATTTCCAAATATACCATTTTTTTCAATTCTAAATTGATCTGATGGCTATACAGTAATGCAAGACCAACAGAGTCTGAGAACTTTTAAGTAATGAATCTTTCAGAATCTGAGAGCTCATGATGAAGAGGAAGGGTTACAGGTGTTTGATACACTGCATAGAAAACATCCTCTTTTCCGGTGCTTGGGGAGTACAAGATCCAAAGCAGAAAATAAGTTTGTCATTCTCTTTTTCCAACTGCAATGAAGTAATTACTTACTGGGATGGCTCCTAAAATATTTGCTGTCATCTAAGCCTTATGATGACAAATTCTTGAGTCAAAGCAGCGAGTTGGAGCAACGGTGATTAATGAGTTGAACAAAAATAGGTTTTAGTCTGCATTTATAACTGGAATGACATGCCTTTGATATTCTCATCAAAGTTCTTAGAGCCTTGAGGGCTGCACACCTGTTGGATTCAACTAAGGCTGGAGAAAGACTTAAGAATTTGTCAATGAAGTTCCCCATTTGAAGGTGAAAATTAAAGTGGCATTAAGTTCTTATGGTAGTATATAGAGCAATATATTCATCTCACCTATGTCCTAGAAGGAGTTGTTGAAGGTAGAATGTCATCTCTTGAGGGTGAACTGTAGGTCACCTCTCACAATAGGATATCATATCAAAGGGCAAACATAAGATATAAGGATCTGGAACATGATGATTTTAAATTTTTTTCCTTTTTTTCTGAATATTGTAAACTGAAACAGGGATACAGTTTTATTTCCTTTAGCATGCAACAGAGTACAGGGTGTTAATTTTAAAGGACTGTACAGGGACATGCAAATATACACATACAAGTTTGGTGCATTTTTGTGAAGCAGATGCACAGACAAGTAGCAACAAACAGAATTTACTTCATGTAAACACAAGTAACAAGATACACAGTGTGAGCTGGTAGTTTTCAATAACTCTTTCATATGCATTTCATGTATGTCTTTATTGTGATAAATATATTTTATCCATAAACTGCAGCAGACTTAAATGTTGCTTTTCTAAATCCTCCTAGAGCAAAGCTTGTAGTGAGGACTGTTTTCAGTGCTCTGTATGACAGGAAAAGGAAAAGCTGTAATTTGTATATGAGTAGATATGCATGTCTTGTTAGGGATTATGATTTGAGAGTTCTGGAGAATACGATACTTGCCTTCACTTTGAGCCTGTGTCTGCATGTAACACCACTCACTGTAATTAACATGATATGGGAAAAAGAAGCAAATAATTGAATAACTTTGATTCAATATTCTCTTTTGAGAAATTTATGGAAAACCTTGGGAGCTTTTTATGTCCTGTGAATTTTATCTAGTGAGAAAGTAATTTAACTGTTAGCCCCTGGACATGTGCTTTTCTTCTTGTTCCTGCATGTCTGTACAGTAGGATCAGGTTATACTATCTCACTACTGACTTTTGTTTTCCTCCTTCAAACTGGGATGATTATTAGGGATTGTATTAAATGCATTGGGTTAAAATACTACTCAAGTGTGGCCAGCGTGTTTGACAGGGCTTCCTGACAAATTTACTTTGCCTTTGTGTTGATTGATGCCTTGAATTTTAGAAGCAAAATCTAGGTGATTTGATACTACCTATGCTTAGAAAAATTTGGATCACTGTTGTGAATCCTTTATTACAAGAGGTAGAACAGTTGTTTTTATTGAGCAAAAGTCCTTTTTTTCATATGCTGATCATTGGTTTAAGTCAGTGTCTCAGGACAGCGCTTGTATTTCATTAATGCCATATTCCATGTATTGGCATAAATTAGTAAAGATACGCATGATAGTCATTTTAGCTGAGATCCTGTCAGCATTCTTCTGCTTAAAATATATTGGTGAAATTATTTGGTCAACAAAGTTGAAGATTAAGAATTGGGATGGGTAGTATAATACGAATGAGGTCAAAACTTAACTACTGTCAAGTTTGTCTTTTTCTTAACTTTGATGTTATTATCAGAGGTAGTAGCTGGCACCTATGTTTCCTAGATTGCTCTTTTGTGAAAAACTTCTGTAGTGCTTCTGTATGAGTCTAGTATGTGGTGCGCTAAAGATACAACCTTGAGAACAAGTACAGCAAACCTGCAGTTAAAACAGTGACTGCTTGTGTTCTGGAGCTAGAGGGCAGGCTAAAACACCAAACCTGTGATTACTGAGTACTAAGACCTTCCTCTGCAAACACAGATTGATCTTCTGTGAGAGAGGTTGTTATAGGCCGTTGTGACTGAAATAGAAGAGAGGTACAATGCGTCAAACCAGCTACATGGTTAAAACTGAGCATGCTACCACTGTAGTGGTTGTAGCAAGCAACTATCAAACACTGCCAAAAAAGAACTGTTACAGCCACTGAACAAGTGGAGCGAGTGAGGGAAGCATGCCTACCAGTTCAGAGGGAGATGCAGTCTCTGCCATTTTGTCTTGCTCCAATGCGTAAGTGCATTGTGTGCTTATGGAACATGTGAGGTTTTCCTGCAGTTAGTAGTGAAATTTAAAATAGAAAACAAATAAATCCTTCGGTCATCACCGAAAATACAAGTACTAGTGTTATTGTCAGAATGAGAGAATGTAGTATTTGCTTGGAAGTATTGGTCAACTTGCTAAGTCATCAGCGTCTATATAAAACCCACATAAAATTTCATAGAAGATTGATGTTGCCAACCCCAAGTGCGCAATGAGAATGAGTCACATTTTCCAAGGTCCCAAGATCTGCTTAAAAATCAGAGGCGTTTATTTTTAATTTGGTTTCATTTTTATTTGCCTTTTTGTGTCAAAGCTGATTCATTTTTTTCCACTGTTATTTTCTCTGTGATCATTTCTACCACTAATGCCCGCCATCCTCTTTTNTTTTCCCCCTAATGCCCCCCCTTCTCTTTTTTTTTTTTTTTCTTTTTTTTTTTAAGGTAATTTTAATGAGAATATTGGATATTTCAGGGCATGTAACAAAATCTATGCTGCCAAATCAAGCTGGCAGGTAATTATCAAAGTAATCCACCTTTTAGAATAAAGGAGTGGGAGGTTGCAGAGTAAATTTAAGCTGAAGTTTCATATGTGCTGTTTTGAATGACCACAAGTCACACCCTAGTGAAGTGCGTCATCACTGGAATAACATATTTTGTGAAGGGCTGGGTACAAAATTAATCTGATGAAAAATATTTTGTCTAGTATTTCGAGATATGTGGAAGTTTGTTCCAAGTAGTTTGCTCTTCAAAGCTCTCTTGTATCCCTCCTCCTATCCCTTCACTTTTGGAAAAAAATAAATGAGGAAATCAAGTAAATTTTAACTCTATGCACTTAAAGGCAAAACAGTGAAGTGAAGTGGAAGGGTTATAGACATAGTTTCTTCAGTTTCTCTATGAGGAGTTATCTAACATTACTGAGACTGTACATTGCATCAGATAAAAACCTGCCCCTGATACTCTTGATTTTCTTTCTATTTTTCTGTGCAGACTTACAGCACATACTAAAGTGAGGGGATGCAGGGCATGGACACTTCTTTTGGTTACAAATTTGTGATTTGAATCACAACTTTCAGATGGCATGCCTTTTGCTTTTACGATTGGAAGAAACTTGTGTATTTTTTCTCTTTGTAGCAGAGGTTAATTTTAATTGTGCAAAACAGAATGTGGTGAATTTGAGTGGACAATAGCTACTTGCCATGGTAGCAACAGCAGAATTCTAAATGTTTTTAATTCTAGGTGATGTTTGAAATAAAAAAAACCCCAAACAAACAAAAAAAAAAACCAACCCCAAACCAAAAACTGAACAACCCCACCTCCCAAAAAAACCCCAAACTCAAACAACTCCACACAAAAAAGCTCCAATCCAGAAAAAAAAAAAACAACAACACACATACAAAATCTCCCTGCTGGTATTTATTTAAAGGAAATCTTTTCTATTGGAGGAGAAACTTCAGTTGTCATGTAACCAAACACCATAGGAGGACAGGCCATTTGCATTTATAAAACTTGAATTTAGATTTTCCTTGATACATACTACATCAAGCAGTTCTGTGGGGACATTTATCTCTTGGCTAAAGTTAGTCAACTCATTAAACAGTTGCAGGACAGAGATATTGAAATATATTACTTTAATTTTTTTTTTGTGAAGTGATGACTTCATTTTAATGGTTTTGTTACTTCAAATTAAGGTGGAACCAGCTACCACCTCTCTCTGCATCACTTCTGCATATTCTGAAGAGATACCATTCACCAATGAGAGTGGAATAGTGTTCCAGCAGCTTTATGGGGCAAGGCATATTTCTCAGCAGCTCGAGTTGAAGCCCTGCTCAAAACTTGCATCTAGTCAAAAAGACTGGGAGAACATTCCCTTTGCTAGATCTGTTGCGCAGAATTTGCTACTCTGCGAAACTAACTGTAGATGAGAAACATGCTTTTGGGTAAGTAATTCCATGTGGAGGTTGAAATCTGTCTTTTAACTTGCTGTATAAGAGGATGCTGTATGCCTACTCCAGCTTTATGAAAGGAAAAATACATGCACTGTTCTGCTGATTTATTTTTAATAGCAGTTCATTAGTGAAAGCAGTACTCATTTGTTGTACTTTAGGTATGGACTAGTTGAATTAAAAAATATTTGCACTGCAGATGCCTGTGATCTGTTTTGGGTGGGTTTTGGGTTGTTTGTTTGTTTTTTTTAAAATACTTTTTATCTTTATGTAAACCTCATCAGAGGAATACAAATGCCAAAATCAGCATTTGAACTTTATCTTTTTTTTTCCTGCTGTTCAGATGGTAATCGTGACATTTTCTGAAGGAAGGCTGTAAATGAAAATTCTTGTTAGTAAGCCCACTGGAAGTATGTATTGCTTACATATTAAAATTAATTTGTTTATTATTTGTTAGCATACCAATGGTTCACTGTGAAAATGTAATGCTTGAATATTGTGTTTTTAATTTCCTTTTAGCATTATGCTGCTAAATCCTATTGACTGATATTATATAATAGTTTCAATAACCATAAATAGTATTAGCATTTGAAATAGGGGATGCTTTCATGTGTATTTTAAAGAACAACTTCAAATTATTAAGCTTATGAAATGTTAATATATTGCAGATTGCACTGTACAGCTTATCTGCAATGTTAAAAATATGCATCACGCATTCAGAAAGTTCCTTTTAGGATGCTAGGATGTCAGGACAAAAATTTAAATGCTCTCCCTCAATCCTCAAAGTCTTGTTTATAGTTTGATTACTATCTTGTAGTAAACATTTGGTTTTGTTTGTAAGTTTTTTTTTCATACAAGGCAACCTTCACTGGAGAAGTGTCAGATGTTGAAATAAATACTAATAGAATGCTTATTTGCTGGGAATTCAGTGTTATAAAATCCACTGTATTCTGTGCAAGTATGACCATCCTTGGGCTGTGGCAAATTACATTTCGTAGCATTATATTGCTTTTTAAATTGTTTCACTTTCTCTTTTTTTCACTGAAGACAATATGCATCCACTGACCATAATTTTTGGGCACTGTCACCTTATTTTAACTTTCTAAACATTTTTAAATGGTCTAGGGAGATGTTTCTCTTGGGCATTATTTAGGATTAGTGCAGTATTTAACTTAGCTTCGTTAAATTGCTCAGATTTCAGCAAATCAAGTTTCACGTTTGTAGGTACTTAAAGACTGCAGCTATTTCATAAGCATTTATTTATCATTCTATTTCTCATCATATGTGCCTGTGACATTGTGCTGTGTTTTGTTTGATGATTGCATTTTTTATAATTCTTTTTGGAAGGGAGAGATTCTGTGGTTTTTCTAGACCTTTGCCTTTGTGTATTCAGCCACAGTAATGATAATCATTTACTGCATTATGGAGAAATACATCTTGTGAATGGTTTTAACCAAGAAACCCGAGAGATCTGGAGTTTTGGTTGCTCACCATGTGATTTCAGCATGCTGGATTTATGAATGAATTAATTGCCTCTGAACATGGACCCGTCCACACCTTCCATGTTGCCTTCAGAGTAGTTAGTTAAACATCACTAGTTATTATTTCCCTGTGCTACCATTATTGAAGTAATGTCTAGATTCATAGTTATCTTCGGTTTTTTAGTGTGACTCATCTGACAGCTCATGGACTGGGCCAGGCTACTGTGTGTCGTTCACAGCAAACAGTTACTGGACAGTGCAGTCAAATCAAAAATCCTGGGCTGTTAATGCCTGGCTAGTCACGGCCTGCTGCTTTCGGCCTCTGGATGGCAAAGCCAAGCTGACACTGGGAAAATAGCTTCCAAGATGGAAGAGGGAAGTGAGGGTCCAGAAATTGGTGCTAAATGTTTTGGGGACAGGTGCAGTGATTAAAACAATAGTGTGAAAAATACCAAGAAGCAAACCCACAAAAACCCAAACCCAACCAAGCGAAAAACCTCCAGTTTTAACTTGTGAAGGCTTCTTTATGCAGAACTTGGAGCTCTGTTAAGCTGAGAGAGAGATTCTCTTGAGATGGGAAGCCCAGTAAAACTTGGAAGCTTATGCACAGAAAATGATATGCATTTAGGCAAAATCTGAGCAACTCAAATACAGCCAGATGAGGAAACATGTCTAACCCTTGCTGCTAGTGGTGGTGATTACTACTGATCCTGGTTTTGAGGAAGCCAGCATAGGACTCTGAGTCACAGGGGCAAGATGCAGCAATAAGTGTCAGAAAAGGTCCTGGAAAGGAGTTGTCTGAACTTGCAAGAGGTATCTGGCAAAGGAAGTAATCCGGAACTACTCCACTGTCAGTTTCTCGGTGATAGTTCCTAGTAATATTTAAAACTTTTTCTTCAAGAAAGATGAAAACACGAATTTCAGTGATGGGCACTGGTAATGGGCAGGTTTGTGTTCGGGTAGATGAGTGCATGTAAAGGCTTCTTCATTTTGCAAACATTTATTTGGGTTTGTTTGGTACTTGAGATTTTAGTCTTTGGGGAAAATATGTTTTTATATGCTGTAGTTCCAAAATACTTTGAACAAAGTTTAAAATTGCTATATTCTATATCTTTAAAGAATATTGGGATCTTCTGAAATGAGTTATTTAAATATCCTTATAGTAAATGGTGTATTTGTAATTGAATAAATACGGGAAAGATTAATCTTAAACTGTTCTATCAAGTACTGCTTTAAAAAAAACCCAGGAAAATACAATAATTTAATCACTTAAAGTTACCTAAATCTTCAGGAGAAAAAGAGTTACTACTCAATTTTCAGATGAAAGGAGTGTTTTGTGAATTCATCTGTGTCATGTGTTCATACCTGACTTAAAATGAGCCATGATGTACTGCACTTTCTGGGAGCATTACATAAACTTCCTTGTTCTAAACCACGCTCCAGCTTGAAATATGTAAACAGAAATTAAAGAAACTTTGCAGTAGTTTCTTCACAAGCAGGAAGCCTAATATTTACACAATAATCAATAGAGACAAGCAGCAGTCTCTCCTAAAAAAACCTTGGTTTAACTGGTAAAAGAAGTAGGATACATCTGAACAAGAACTTTCTTTTTAGTTAGATGTGTACAGTTGGGGATAGGTTTGGCTTGAATTCTGTATAACCTTGTTGGCTGAGATACGGACTTGTGCAATTAAAATGAGTTGCTTAGAAGCGTGTTATATTTGGAACAGTTTTCTCCTTTAATCTCTGGAATTTTGATCAGTCTTTCAGTAGCATTTTCATGAGACTTGTAAAGAAGATTAGTTGAGGGGAAAATGTTGATCCTGATACAGCTTGCTTTGGCATAGATAAGAAGCTTCTTTCTGTATGACTTATTTCTGTAATTCTTTGCTGTGACTTTTATTTCTGTTTGTCCTGCATGCCGTTAAGAAGTTCTGCCTCACTGTGGGCAGTTAGGCAAAGGGAAGCAAGAGCACAACTGATCTCAGTGCAACCAGAAAGAGAAGAGACAGGGAACAGTATACTCATTATTTCTTGTTATAGTCTGATCTACAAGGCTAGTAATACTATCTGACAATAAAAGATGACAATTTTCAGTTCAAGTGTGAAGTTACTGCATCCATGAACTTGTTAGTGGAAGCTAGACTTGTCTTGGTTCCTCTTTTCTTTTTTTTTCCCAGTGTCCTTCTTGTGAGGACTCTGAAAAGTGTTGTTTTCCCTAAATTCTGTAGGTAGAGATGATGGCTAATTTCATGTGCTTCCTGCAAAGAATGGTCAAGAGAAAGCCTTCCCTACTCTCATATCCCTGGAGAGGATATGTCCCTTGGAAGGAGAGGAGGTATCCTAGAGTATTGAGGCACAATTGCAAAGTGTTAGAGGTTGGATGTGATCTCTGGTGATCTTTCATTTAGAAGTGTGATATATTTAAAAAGCAAGATCCAATTATTACTTTAAAACAAAGACATAAAAAGATGTTCTGTTGTTCTACATTTCTTGGGTTTGGTTTTTTTTTTTTCTTTTTGTTAGGTGAGATTGTTTGGTGGCTGTTTTGGTGTTTGGTTTTTCGTTTGTTTGGGTGTTGTGGCATTTTGTTTGTTTGTTGTTTTTTAATTTGTCCACCTTTTAAAGTGCTTGAAAATATTCTGGGGTTTCTTTGCTGCTGAAACCAAATTTTATTATCTCTATTATAAGATTCAATTTAAGAGGATTATGTAGGTTAGAAACTGTGTTTGGCAATAACTTCCAAGGCTATTCTGAGGTTGCTTCATGCATTTTGTCTCCTATCTAAAAATTAATATTTGTTGATATTAACAACTGCTCTTTAGTGGTTTGAGACATCCTATATTAATGTCTGTCACTGTATTGTAATGGCACAACTGAAACTTCAATAATAGGTCTAAAAATAGTTATGAAATGTTCTTTGAGAAGTTACTACGAGCTTCCTGAAATGAGACACAGCAGAACCAGAAAGCAGCCCTTACTTAGAATCATAGAATGGTAAGGTTGGAAGGGATCTCAAGGATCATCTAGTTCCAACCTCCTGCCATAGGCAGGGACACCTTCCACCAGCACAAC
>VWZE01004561.1:33305-45515 GCA_013396675.1 Eubucco bourcierii | reverse complement strand
CTCCAACACTTCCATGTCCTTCCTGTGCTGAGGGTTCCAGAACTGCACACAGTACTCCAGGTGGGGTCTGACGAGAGCAGAGTAAAGGGGCAGAATCACCTCCCTTGCTCTGCTGGCCACGCTTCTCTTGATGCAGCCTAGGACTCGGTTGGCTGTCTGGGCTGCATGTGCACACTGCAGGCTCATGTTAAGCTTTTCATCAACCCAGACTCCAAGGTCCTTTTCCTCAGGGCTGCTCTCCAGCCATTCACCACCCAGCCTGTATTTGTGCTTGGGATTGTGCCTACCCAGGTGCAGGACCTTACACTTGGCCTTATTGAATTTCATCAGGTTGGCCTGGGCCCAACTCTCCAGCCTGTCCAGGTCCCTCTGGATGGCATCCCTGCCCTCTAGCAAGTCGACTGTGCCACACAGCTTGGTGTCATCTGCAAACTTGTCATGTGGGACAGAGTCAAATGCCTTACTCAGGTCCAGGTAGATGACATCAGTTGCCCTTCCCTTGTCCACTGTCGCTGTGACTTCATCATAAAAAGCCACTAAATTTGTCAGGCAAGCCACTTCTGGGTGGGTGAGGTTGTTTCTAACAGAGAACTAAAGTGGTTCATATGTGAGTAAATTGTTGAAAGACCATGACTGACTAGGAACCAGTACTTTTGTGCCTTTTGAGGGAGGAATATTAATCTAGCCACAGGATGTTCATTTATGACCTTTCAGAGCTTATTTACTTTTAAAAAGAAAGGATGCAAATCCTAAAGAGTTAGTAATAGTTCAAAGATTTTAATTTGGACATCCTTGTGTACACTACACTGCTCTTCAGATTTGCAGTAAGTACAAAAAAACCTCATAGGAATTTATGAATCTGTCCTGAAAGGTAATGTCCATAGCTAAAGCTCTTCCTAAATCCCTGCACTCCTCTCCCCACCACATTCTTGCAAAACCAAGATGCCTAATTTAGTTTAATTTGAAAGTCTGTCCATTTTCTCTCTGGTAGTCCCAAATCTCTAAAACTACAGATAACTTGGTAAAAGTGCTTCTCTGTAAAAGGAGAATTTGTTAGTTAGAATGCCTGGGAAGAGAGGCCATTTTGGAGATCGATTTTTTTTTTTTTTTAAAGCAAGAAGAAAAAATTTGTGTGCAAAATACTTGCAACCATTTTATTTCTAATGTGCTGTCTTCAGACTGAAGAGAGGAAGAGACGTCAGAACAGGTAGGGAGAGAATTGAAGCAGAAGACTGCAGAAGGGAAAAAAGCACAGAGGACATGGTCAAGATCAGAGCAGGGATATCGCTCATAGTGGGAAAAGAGATTTTACTCCAGTCTTGTTTAGAACTGTAAGACACTAAGGGCACTACAGGTGTGAAAAAAGTAATTCAAAGCAGCTAAAGCTTTTGAAAAGATTATGGAATAAGGGTAGATTCAATCCTAAAGTTTAATTGAAAAATTAATTTCTATGCTTGTGTGGTTTTGATGGAGCTGAAAGGGTAGTTGTTCAGCTAGTAAAAGACATAAAGAATACTTGCAGGTAAAGGATTAGATTATAGATCTCTCTTGCACAGTGTTCTTATAGCTTATGGCATGTGCTGGACTGTAAAGCTGAGTGACCAGGTTTTACAAGATTCTCTGTGAGTGGCGTTCTTCACCCTTAAATTGTTAGTTTGTAATTCTGGTTTTGTTGGAAATTCTGCTTCTCACTGCAGGGGAATGAGGAGTTGGCCTCTGAAGTGCTGTATTACATTTCTGACATGCTTCAAAAACAAACGACTTAGCATCTCCACTGCCTATCAATTGCATAATGTTCTGGAGGTCAGCCTGTCATGTGGCATATGCTTCAGGTCAAGGTGTCTTGTGGCTGGCTTCTCAGTCTTTATTTTTCACCCACATGAATCCTCTGAGGCTAGTGGAATTACTATAGTGGACAAAAGTATAGGAGAGAATGGAAGTATGTGCAGCAATTCACAAAATCTGATCTTTGTGCAGTTTAAGTGAGATGAAAGTAAACTCTTAAAAGGAGAGGCATTTTCATTTTGGTTATGTGTCATGACTGAGTCCGTGAGGAGTGATGTGCAGTTTCAGATTGAGTAGAATTCCAGCTACTGAACAAAATCAATCAGCTTCTCAATTCACGTACTCAGTAATATATTAGATATTGCATGATTGTTCTATGGCTATATGCTCTTTAATTTTAAAATTATGGGAGTTATCACTATTAAAATACATTTTATAATTTTTTAAAATATTAAAAATACAGTTGAAACAGAAGAGAAACTGTTACTGAAGCATGAAAATAAGATGCAGTCACTAATTTTGTTATTCTCTGATCTTCCTTTTGAAGTCCTAGGTTAGCTGGCTTTCCTCCCATTCCCACGAGACACCCTCCTGTTTCTTTTCTGATAGGTTGGTTTGGATATTGTTTTTCTTGATATTAAGTCATAGAATATAATTAATTTCTTCCATCCTATCATTGCTAATTATGCTGTATCAAAGTAAAGGACATTCTTCATTTACACTACTTATGTCTGAAACATTAGTGGGGCAGTGAGGGGTACTGACACTGACTTCTCTTTAAATTGGTCCTAGTCATAGCAGTAGGAGTGCTGTTCTATGGTTGTGTTTAAGGGTCTTAACCTCATTAAAAGACTCCAAAATTATCTATATCTAGTCAGTTCCTAGATACCTTTTGAATGGTTCTTTCTTGCCTGCAGTGGTGTTAGCCTGTGATTCCTGCCTGGTCACTGGATTCATAAAGATGACTTTCAGTATTCTGCCATTTGGTTATTGCAGTTCCTTTGTGTGCAGTAACCTTGGAGTTACTTTTAGCGGCGTACTTTGCACATATGTGGTGCTTTGAAACATTTATTAGATTACATGAAATGTCTTTAAGCCAAATGCTTGCTTCTAGCAGCTGTAAGTGGTATCAATTTACTGTTTTAACTGTCTACTTTTGGGACATTAAGAACACGGTAATTTTATTCTTCGAGTCTCAAAGTTTGGCCTTTGAGAAATAATATCAGATAATGAAATGGATGGGATTCTATTGCATCTTCATAATACCAAAACAAATAAGCAAACATAACCAACCAAATACCTTTTTCTTCCTCTTCAGGAATCCAATTGAGTTAAAAGTAAAGGCTTACTATAGTGTAGTGCAACTTTAGAACCTAATCTTGATGTTTAAAAGAGACATTACTGGGATCCAAGTAGTTTGAATCAAAAGAAAAAATGAGATTTTGTGGACTGGGTGAGTGAACTGACTGCAGGAAAAAGAACCACAAACCAAATGCTAAACCTTCCTAATATTCGGTAGAAATATGCAAGATGCATTGAGACATTTAACATGCTGAATCCATAAACCTAGGGATTTATTTGGTTTGTAGTTGGGAGAGGTAGTTGTAAGATTTGGGAAATCTTTCTTTTACAGCTGTCTGAGAGGTGCTTTGAGATGTAGTTATGCAAGTCTAACAAAAATGAGCATCACAGCACCGTCTTTGCTTTTTAAAATTAAACAAAGGAAAGACTTCTACTTGAAAAAGGAATTGCTTCTTGTAAATTCAAATATCGGGGACTGAAATCCTAGACCCTTAGAGAAAGGAAAGTGTAAGAAATGTTAAGCATAACAAGGTCTCTATGAAGTCACTATTTAATACCCAGTTGTGAGTCATTCAGTACTTCAAAATTATATAATGCTGTCAATTGTGAATACAAATCCAGGGGGAATTTAAAGACCTTTTATCAGAGTTTTAAACCCCTGATACCCTAAGGATTAATTCACTAAGGAAACACGAACATACATAATGAAGTACATGATACTGACTCCTATTAATTTGCATCTGGACTGATTGTTCACACCACCAGAAACAAAAGGATGAAAGGAATTTATTGGAAGGGCATCAAAGGTTTCCTATTTGAAAATGTTGCAAGGACGTGGCATGGTGGCTGTAACTGATTTGCCATGCTCTGCCCAGAACCCCTCACTCGAAGCAGCAATGCAACTTCTTTCTGCCATAAATCTTGAGGGAAAGGTTTCCTGCATCTCGCTTTAACACCAAGGAATATCTTATCTTACAGACTAAGGTGCAAAAACAAAGTATTAAGGTAAATCAGTGTGCTGGTTTGAGGCTAATTGGAATATTTTAATAGAGAAAATTACGCTATAGTCTGTGAAAGAAAAACATGGTGGTGTCTATTTTACTCATAAACTTGCTGAGATTGTTTTTGGAAAAGAAACCAAAACATAGATAAGGCATTTGCTGTCTGTCTCTCTCTGGGGGAACAGCGTGTCGGGCGGTCTAGCAGTTTCTGGCTCTGGGTCTTCTTTGCCAATTAATCTTCACTAACCACTTGTCTTCTAACTCACTTGTCCTATCCTCCTAACTCACCTTGCATGTAAGGCAAACCTTGGGGTAAAGGTACAGGGATGGGGAGAAGGTGGAAGGGTGGTTGGGAGCCCCTCCTGGTGTCTCTGATTTCTGGGAGGGGTGTTGTGTTTCTGTATTCCCTTTAACTTGTCTATTTCTGTAAATATTCCTGTATATAGTGTATATATCTGCTTGTACATTGTGCTGAGCTGCAAATAGAGCTTCATCTCTTAACTTCCAGCCAACTGAGTTCTAGTCTGGGTCATTTTACAAAACGTGGGGGGGTGGGGAGCTCCCAAACCATCACAATCAGCATGATAGCAATTAAGGCTGTAGGTTTATTTAATGCTAGAATCTAGGGCTAGATTATCTGTGGGTGTGTTTGTCAGTATCTTTAGAATTCTTTGTTTTCATAATTTACCTGGATCCTTTCTATATACTCTTCATCTTAAATTAATTTCTTTTGAACTTGAGCAACCTTCTTCACTCACTAATTTATCCAGGTATTTAGAATGGAAATACAGGAAATTAAATCCTAAGCAAAATGGTGGTGTCTTTTTTTCCAGTCTTGTGTGAAACTGTGCTGGTTTGAGGCCAATTGGAATATTTTAATGGAGAAAATTGTATTATAGGTTGTGAAAGGAAAACAATGGTGATGTCTGCTTCACTCATAGGCTTGCTGAGATATTTAAGAAAATAATACAAAAACAAAGACACTCAGGCTTGCATACACTCTATGGCTGTCTAGCTTCTGGCCTCCTCCTCTCTGCCGAGTAACCTCACTAACCACTTTCTTTCTAACTCCCCTGGCCAATCCTCCAAACTCACCTTGCGTGTAAGGCAAACCTTGGGGTAAAGTATAGGTGTGGGAAGAAGGTGGAAGGGTGGTTGAAAGCCCCTCCTGGGGTCTCTGATTTCTGGAGGGGTGTTGTGGTTTGTATTACCTTTAACTTGTATATTTCTGTAAATATTCCTGTCTATAGTGTATATATCTACTTTTATATTGTGCTAAGCTGTAAATAGAGCTTCATTCCTTAACTTCCAGATGGCTCAGTATAGTCTGGGTGATTTTACAAAGTGTGGGGGGGCAGGGAACTCCCAAACCATTACAGAAACTTTGTGTGACAGTACTCCAGGTGGGGCCTCACAAGAGGGTTGTAAAGGGGGAGAATCACCTCTCTCAACCTGCTAGCCACACTTTTCTTGATACAACCCAGGACATGGTTGGCTTTCTCGGCTGCAAGCGTACACTGGTGGCTCATGTTGAGCTTCTCATCCACCAGCACCCCCAAGTCCTTTTCTTTGGGGCTGCTCTCAAGCTGGTCACTGTCCAACCTATATTGGTGCCTGGGATTGCCCCAACCCAGATGCAGGACCCTGCACTTGGTCTTGTTGAACCTAATGAGGTTGCCATGGGCCCACCTCTCCAGCCTGTCTAGGTCCCTCTGGACCAAGCACCAAACTTGCTGAGGGTGCACTCAATGCTACTGTCCATGTTGCCCACAAAGATGTTAAACAAGACTGGTCCCAGTATTGATCCTTGAGGGATTCCACTTGTCACTGGCCTCCCCTTGGACATGGACCCATTGGCAACCACTCTTTGGGTGCAACCATCAAGCCAATTCTTTATCCACCACCTGGTCCATTCATCAAACTCATATTTCAACAGCTTGGAGATAAGGATGTTGTGTGGGACAGTATCAAAGGCTTTGCTCAGGTCCAGATAAAAGATGTCAACTGTTCTTCCCTTGTTTATTGGTGTTGTGACCTTGCCATAGAAGGCCACAAGGTTTGTCAGGCATGATATGACCTTGTTTTAATCCATTTTGATTGTACTTGATCACCTCTTTGTCATCCTTCTGCCTCAACAGTGCCTCCAGGGGGATCCGCTCTGTGATCTTACTGGGCACAAAGCACATGGAACTTGTGTGAACTTAAGTTTGAAATGCACACCATTTCACATTCCTCATATTTTCTGAATATATGCTAATCTTGCAGTACAACTTGTTCTAGAATTTATCCATTTCTTGCTTTATTTCCTTTTGAGTTCTGTCCAGAAATTTTTTTTTCATTGAACAATCTTTTTCAGAAGTGTTACTCCTATAACCTTTCCATATAATCTTTTTCAATAGAAACCTTTTTTTTTCCTTGCCCTGTCACACATTTCTTTAAACTGTGCTTTAGAGAGGGTTTTTCTCTCCCAAGGTGGGAACAATTCCAAATGTATTTGATTTTTAAAAAAGCCAGTGAGACTAAGCTGAGACTGCCACTCAGCTGTTTTTCTTTTCCCCTCGAGTTTTAGCTAATTTCATGGTGCGTGGATTTCTTTCCATTGTATTCAAGCTTGACTGTGGGGGCACAATGGTGTCAGAAATGTCATGATTTTTTTTTAGCAGATTTATCTTCTCCTTTCATCCCTCACTTTTACAGAGGTGTGGAATTGGGTTTGGCAACCTGTCAGAAGTGATGTGCGAGATCACATTTTTCTCTCTGTAGTTGGAGGCCAACATGTTGGTTCAGACTAATCAGAAAGCAACATCTACCACAGTTTTGGTGTGGTAGTGCACAAGTCTCTCTACTAGTCCTGGTGGATGCTCTTCCAAAGTGGGGGTTGCATGCAGTTGTTGTCAGGCATCCCTGTCATGGGTTGTTGATGTCTCTGAATAAGAGGCCATAAGAGGAAAGCACTCTGCCTTTTTGGAACAAATTCCTGTCTTGCTGAGTACCTGCCCAGATGACTTGCTTAAGCTCTGTGATCTGTCTTTAATTGGACAAGTCTAGAGCAGGACTGGCTGAGGCAAAAGTGAGGTTAGCATAATGAAACTCCTGAGAGAGGTTAGGAAGCTTATGGGTGCTGAGATGCTGAATTAAGTATCTGTAATAAACACTTCTTTCATCAGTCTCTCTCCTTTCTCAAGTATTGGAAAAATATTTGCTCAAAAGAACAAGAGAGTAGTTTTATTTCAAAATTTTACTTACATTTTAATCACCTTTGCTGTAGATCGGAGAATTTGTAAAACTAGGATCAATCTGTATGTTTAATTTCAGCTTATCAATAGAATGTTTCCCTCAGCTGGAAACTTCCAAACTACAAAACAGACCTCCCTTGTCATAGCCTACCTGTCCTTTCATATGTTAACATTTAACATTTTTTGCTTCTGCAATCTCTCAAGTCAATTCCAGGCTTCTTAGCAAAAGCAGATTCTGTCCAATGTGAGTAAAAGATCCTCAGTATGAAGTGTTCCTTCTGAAGTGTCCACAAAATCTATTTTGGCACAGAGGTTGGGTTGTTGAAAGCTGTGGATTTGCAAGAGACTTCTATAGAGGTAAAAAGACCCACAAATGGGATGTCAGGGATGTGGGGAACAAAGGCAAGGAGGACTGGAAAAGGGCATGCAGGAGTCTTTCAGCAGGCCAAGGTCTGGTGAGGAGCAAGAAGAACCACCTTATCTCTGTCTTCCTCCTCTTGTGCATTATCCCATACCACTTGTTGCCTTGCTAGAATATTTACTCCTGACTGTGTTGTCCTGCTCTTTATGGGAACAGGCAAGTTAGGGTCAGCTTATGGGGCAGGAAATCAAGGTACTAAAGCTGCTTCTACTGCTGGGGAAGGATCAGGCAGCAACCTCTGGGAGTAAGTTTTATGTTTTTACTGCCACTGAAGCATTGGGAGAAGTGCCACAGTGTCAAGTGGAGGGTGAAGATAAATCTCTTGTATAGGAAAATACTCTTTCAGCTGTCCCTGACAGCTGCTTGCTTTGTCTAATGGTTGGCTTTGCAGACAAGACCCTGCTTTATAGCATTTTATCTCTCATCCACTGTACCAAACCAGGGATAATCTGCTGTTTATAATGATCTTCAGAAATTCTCTGACTTCCCGTGAACAGGATTTAAGATAGAAAACTCTTTACGTGATTCTAATTTTGATCTCATGTGTACTGTACAGTAAAGAGCAGTAGCTGCAGTGAGATAGAATCTGGAAGGTGCCAAGTATCCCAGGGCTGGACTGAGTGTTCTCCATTCCTCTGAAAGATGCCAAGTATCCCCAGGCTGGGCCGAGTGTCCTTCATTGCTATCAGTTGCAAGTTGGATTGTAGTGTGAGTTAATGGATTATGAGCAGAGGGATTCAGCTGCTAATCTGGGCTTCTACTCATAGTCTGTTTAGGTTGTGCTAGAGAAAAAACAGACCTGTACAGCTAAAAGGAAAAAAAATCAAGGAGAGGATCCTTGATTTTTTTTTCTTTCCTAGTTTCTGTGGATGGAGTAACACTTTACCTGAGTTGGTGAGGAAGATGAAGCATGGAACCTCCATTTTGAGGTTATTTACACCCTACAGGCGCATGGTGTGAAAATAAGGTAAGCATTTGGGCTCAGCAGCTGCTGTGTGCTTCAGGACATGGAGCTGGAGGTAAGTTATGCTGTGCTGATCTCTTGTGCCACAAGACTGTGCGATATGTCTCCTCTGCCTTTGTTACCAGTAGAACTAGGGTGGGTAGGAGGAAACATACTTTATTTTTGTCTTTTGGGGTTTTTTTTGAGAAAAGCTTTGATTCAGAAGTTACTATTTATAATAACTTCCATTAAACCCCAAGACTCCATACTGCCAAGTGGCATCCTATTACTAAAGAACAAGCTTTTCTCAAGCATTAAGATTGCTATTCAGCTGTTCTTTTGTCTCCATGGCAACTTTAAGTGTAACAACAAAGCAGTAGGTTGTGTTGTCAGCCAAAAAATCTGTAATGCTCAAGTGATTGTTGATAGCAACAAAATGGATGCCAGTTCAGGGTCAGTTATAGCCAGTAAAAGATACTGAACCAGTGGCTGAAGTATTGCATGTAACATTTTTAACCAGAAAACATACCAGAAAAAAGTAAAGTTGATGTAAGCGACAGTTCTTATAAATTATACATGAGGTAGCATTTTAAAATTCAATAGGAAACTGTGGTTTGCCTTCTGTAATGGAATGAGTTGCATGAAAAGAAAAGAGTTCCTTGTCTATACAATATATGCCACCTGGAGAGAAGCTCAAGTTTTTATCCCAGATTGTTGATGGAGCATAGAACAAATGCCACTTTAGAAAAGTGGGGTCAATTTCCAAAAGGGATAAGGGTTCAAGTTCCTGTCTAGCTTCAGTGCCGATCTGAAAAAGGAAGCATGTTAAGAAGGAAAAGGCAGTGCTTTTCTTATAAATAATAAAAAAAAAAAAGGGAATTGGGAAGAATTATCACAGGTTTTGATCTTAACCTCGTGGTGCTGAGGGTTTGGATATTTTACTGACATGTAAAATTGAAAATCGTTCATGGGGAAAAAGCCTTGAGAAAATCAGACTGAATGCTACTGAGAGTAGTGCTGGAAACCAGCTATGAGAGGAGAACAATTTCAAAAAAGGATACTTAATGTTAAAGCAGGAAGAATAGGATTTAAAGCAGTTTTTGTGTAGTTGAGACATAAGGAAATCTATTCTTAAACAAAAGTAGTGACAAATAAGTGAATGAAAAGAAAACGATGTTATCTTAAATAATTCGTGCCCAATACTTGACAAAACTCTTTGTTAGTGCTGGATGTACTGTGGGAATTCTGCCTCTTAAAATGTATGTATGTCAATGCAGCATGTACTCAGACACCTTTTGGAATATTAAATTAACTGAGTTTGAGCTAATTTAACTACTTTCTCCAGTTAATGTATCATGTTAGTGCTCTGTATGTTGTAAAGGTGTTACCTCATTTCTTGAATCAAGGCTTCCTGACTGTTTGAACTGTTATCAAAGAATACTTTTTGATAAGAAATATGGAGTATGGAGATTGCAACCTGTTGTTTTTCAGTGTCTGACTTGGCAGCATCATACCAACCCTCTTGTAACGCGGGCAAACAGATCAACTTCATTCAATGACAACAGCATAAGATACCATCTGATATCTGTTTTAGACTTAAGAAAAGTCTGGACAGATTCTCATATGGTCCTCAGATACTTATGACTCCAATTACATCTGTTTGTATCACTGCTAAATGAAGATAACAAGTGTACTGTTTTATTCAAATATTTCGGCATTTTTACACTATGAAATGCCAAATCAGAGTGTTAGAAGGTTGGAGGGGACCTCTAGAGGTGGCAACCCCCCTGCCAAAACATGATCATCTAGGTTAGTCTGCACAGGAATGCATCCAGATGGGTTTTGAAGTCTTCAGAGAAGAGGGCTCCACAACCTCTCTGGGCAGCCTTTTCCAGTGCTTTTTCACCCTCACTGTAAGCAAGTTTCTCCTCATGTTGAGGTGGAATCTCCTGTGTTCCAACTTGTACCCATGGTTCCTTGTCCTATCACTGGACACCACCAAAAAGAAACTAGCACCTTCATCTTGATGCCTGAGATATTTATAAGTGTTAATAAGATCCCCATTCAGCCTTCTCTCAAGACTAAACAGCCCTAGTTCTCTCAGTCTTTATTCATAGTGTCATAGAAGAGATGTTCAGTCATCCTCATAGCTTGGACTCTCCAGTGGATCTCTGTCATTCTTGAACTGTTACCTAAAACTGGACAGATGTGGTCTCACCAGGGTAGAGTAGAGGGGAAGGAGAACCTCCCTAGACCTGCTGGACACTTGATTTCCATATTTGTTTTGATTTGTCTCATGTACACAAGCTTTCTGAGCAGTCTTTTGGTTTCAAATGTCCATAGGTAAACCCAAATTATTCAAGTAATTCAAATGAATTAATTTCTTTTTAACATTATATTAGATTTTCTGAAAACTGTTAATTAAACTGAACCTCTATAGTCTTCACCTCTTTATATGCCAACTTGTGTAGCAGCTTAAAACTTAAGCTGAAATATTATAGTAATTATTAGTTTGTTTACTTATAGCTGCTTCTGCTGTATGGTTTGAGAGCAGATGTCCTCCAGGAAGTGCTGCTGTGCTTGAGATGGGAACTGCAGGTTTCAAAGGAGAGTTGTTGCAAGCTATTTATTGCTTAACAGCTCTCTAGCTTTCCTGTGAAAATTCTGGGGCTGGTTTGAAAGAACTAATTAAATTTTTGTTTTGGATATTTTCTCATACATATTTTTAAAGCTTATACAAACAGGTACCCTTACAGACCACTTCAGGAAGTTGTCTGTAGGTTAGCACTGATGAAAGCTCATTACAAGTAACCTCTTCCAGATGAGTGTTTGAACTTATTTTGTGTTAAGATGAAATGACGAAAAGTGGAATGGCCTGCAGGAGCAGACTCTTGGGACAGCAAACTCTCATGGATAAGGTGGGGATGGGAGCTCGAGGCAATAGTAGGCATAGGTGTAGCAGGGAGATACCAGTCACATGAGGAAGAAGAAACCATCTTGTATGTTTTTCCCATTCTGCCATCAGTTCATTGGTGTGATGCCAGGACAAGCAAATAAGAAACCTGTTTGGACATGGATGACTGTCAGCTGAAAAGCATTGAAAGGAAATTCACAAATATGAAGACTTCTGTAATTTTTTGGGTGTAAACTTTGGAAAGTGGCATCAGAATAAAGAGCTGCCACCTGCTCATTCATCAGATACATTCAATAACCATAAAGCAGTAAAGGAAAAGAAACAGAATGGTGGGAATCAAAATGAAAGTGAAATAAACTTGGGCAAGGATGCTTCAGGATATTAACTGGTATGGGTCACTGAAAGTGTAGGGTGGTGGTTGCTGAGTTGCTTCAAATAGTGAGATGTGATAAGAGCAGCACTTGAGAGTGATAGGCTCCTGTTCACAGAGTAGTTAAAACATAATGGTGGAGACTTTTTTGTACCTGTTTGTGTGATGGTTATTAGCAATAAAACAAATTTAATTAGCCCCACATTGGGCACAAAAAAGTAAGATGTGATGGTTTGGG
>VWZE01004561.1:0-33204 GCA_013396675.1 Eubucco bourcierii | reverse complement strand
CACAATATACAAGCAGATATATACACAATATACATGAATATTTACAGAAATATACAAAAATACACAAGTTAAAGGTAATACAGAAACACAATACCCCTCCCAGAAATCAGAGTCTCCAGCAGAGGCTCCCAACCACCCTTCCACCTTCTTTCCAACCCTCTACCTTACTGCAGGGTCTGGCTTACATGCAAGGTGAGTTTGGAGGGTTGGCAAGGGAGGTTAGAAGCAGAATGATGAGTTGTGTTAGAAGCAGAAGGCCGGAAGACATACCGACTCCCAGAGAGAGAGACATTCTCTGTGTTATCTATGGTTGTGTCCTTGTTTTATACATCTCAGCAAGCCTGTGAGTGAAGTAGACATCACCAATGTTTTCTTTACACAACCTATAATCTTTATTTTTTTTTTCATTAAAATATTCTAGTTGGCCTCAGACCAGCACAGTTTGTTTTCCTGAGAACAACAGTTACATATGTGATAGTGCATCTGTCGTATTCTCCTGTGACACTGAAGACCACTAGGTAACTCCAGGCTGGTCTGAAGCCAAGCAGTGTCAGTATCACTTCAGGCTTGATTTTGTACCTATTTTTACAATGGAATTTTATATCCAGTTTCAGTCATTCCTTTTGGTTGAATCTTTTGGGGTATATTTCCCTTCTGATGTATTTTGCGTGTTGAATCTCACTGATTCCCTAAGTGATTTTTAAATCACGTGGAGTTAAACTGTCCCCACAGGTTTAAGGTAGAATTCTTTGATTTCGTGTGGATAGATTGGATGACTTGAGATTGTCTAGCCCTACTTCCCATCACATTATCACAGTGTCACAAAGGTTGGAAGAGACCTCAAAGATCGTCAGGTCCAACCCGTTACCACAGACCTCAAGACTAGACCATGACACCAAGTGCCACGTCCAAACGCGCCTTGAACACCTCCAGGGACGGTGACTCCACCACCTCCCTGGGCAGCCCATTCCAGTAGCCAATGACTCTCTCAGTCAAGAACTTTCTCCTCACCTCCAGCCTAAACTTCCCCTGGTGTAGCTTGAGACTGTGTCCTCTTGTTCTGTCACTGGTTGCCTGAGAGAAGAAGGTAACCTCCTCCTGGCTACAACCACCCTTCAGGTAGTTGTAGACAACAATAAGGTCTCCCCTGAGCCTCTTCTTCTCCAGGCTAAACGATCCCAGCTCCCTCAGCCTTTCTCCATAGGGCTTGTGCTCGAGGCCTCTCACCAGCCTCGTTGCCCTTCTCTGGACGTACTCAAGCACCTCAATGTCCTTCTTAAATTGAGGTGCCCAGAACTGTACACGGTGCTCAAGGTGTGGCCTAACCAGTGGAGAGTACAGGGGGAGAATGACCTTCCTGCTCCTGCTGACAACACTATTCCTGATGCAGGCCAGGATGCCGTTGGACTTCTTGGCCACCTGGGCACACTGCTGACTCATGTTTAGGTGGGTGTCAATCAGCACCCCCAGGTCCCTTTCTGTTTGGCTGCTCTCCAGCCACTCCCACCCCAACCTGTAGCTCTGCATGGGGTTGTTGTGGCCAAAGTGCAGCACCCGGCACTTGGATTTATTGAATGCCATCCCCTTGGACTCTGTCCATCTGTCTAGGCGGTCGAGGTCCTGCTGCAGAGCCCTTCTGCCCTCCAACCCAGCAACATCAGCCCCCAGCTTGGTGTCATCTGCAAATTTGCTGGTGACTGACTCGATGCCCTCGTCCAGATCATCAATGAAGATGTTAAAGAGGATGGGGCCCAGTACTAATCCCTGGGGGACACCACTGGTGCCCGACTTCCAACTGGATGTGGCACCATTCACCACCACTCAGCTTTTCTGTATGACTGAAGGTTGCTGTCACTCTATAGAAATTAACTGTAAATTATTCGTTATATAAATATCTTTCTTTGTTGCAACTTACACAAATCCTAATGTCTCTAAATGACAGTCACTTCTGTTTTTAGCCTATTCAGCTTGTGATGAGTAGCATGCAAGCAAATTGTTATGATAGGTGTATGTAGCTAGCAGCTCTGCTTGGGGTGTTTTTTCATGAATTTAGTAGAAATGCATTATGGAAGATAATTTAAAATCAGATACAGCTTACATTGAGAGATAAAATCATAAGTCTTGTATTTACTGCAAAGATAAGGAATGCTGCTATTGACTATGGTTAAAAAAAGTGTTCCATCAACAGAAGTTCCCAGTTTCATTACAGTTGTGGAACTTTCCATTTCATGTGCAGTGGTAGCACAACTTCATTTTGCAAAAAGTTCCTTTTGCAAAAGCAGAATTTATAGGAAATGGAAAATTCCACTTGCAGAGTGAGAGGGAATCTTAGCAACCGTCTTTTCCCAGAATTTGCAACTGCTACTGTATTAAGAACCACTAAAATGTTTATATTGTCAACAACCAGATTTGACAGAAGAGTCAATGTTGACGTTTTTCTGCTGTACTAATCCGCAGGAATTGGTGCATAACTCCTGTCAGAGTTGTTCTGTTAATGCTTATATTGTTGTCTGCATTTCTAATGCAAAAAGATGCAAGTACCCTAGAAAAATCAAAATGCAAATTTCAAACAGAAATTAGTGCTCTTGTCTCTTATTAAGCTTTGTGCAAATAAATATATAAATACTTCTATCTATTTCTATGTTACAATGTTAAGGTTTTGACAATCCTGTCTGTGGAGGAAGGACCCATTTTTGTGCTGTAGAATGGACATGATAAAATACTCTGCACTGGGGACATCACTGATGTTAGCTTGTAGCACATTTGTGCTTTTGTTTTCTTCTGGTTTTGTTTTGTTTTTTACTTTATTGTTCTATTGACCAATTATAAAACAATTTCTCAAATACATAGCCTCCTTGCAATCCAGGAAGGACAAGTTTCTATTTTATAAAAGAAAAATTGTTGCACTTTGTCTTTAGCAGATTGCAATCATGGCCTGGTCATCTGCTGGTCATCCAATCCTCTTCATCAATGTGGAATTGCTTCTTTTGTACATACAGCACCTTTTTTATTCAGTCCTTATGCAAATGCATGTGCACTTAAGATCCCCAGATTCTCTTTTGAGTTTGGGTTGGTTTTTTTTTCCACAGTCTGGTTCGGTTCAAAAAGGCTGCCCTCATGAACATTAAATATCACTCGGAATAATCTTGGTGTCAAGAAGATTGCCCTGACGTTCAGACCTGTTTTTCACAGTTAGATGCTTTTATTTCAGTTCTCTCTATCCTCCAAACCTTTCAGAATTTGTTACTTTAGAAGTCTTTCAAACACCCTCTCCCCACCTCTTTCCTCTGTGTCTGTCATGTATTGTTCCTAGGGTGTCCAAATTTAACCTTTTGCATTTTCTAGACTTTCAAGAACTTGTTTCTTATATTGCTTTGCCTCAACCTCCTTTTGGTTTGCAAATCCTTTTCAGGTTAAAAGGTACCTGCTGCTCAACACAATAAGCTTTATGAAATAGGGAGTGATGTCTTTGATTCACTTAAGGGATACATTGGTACTTTCAGCTTCATTCCTTGTGCTGTGGCCAGGTTATTAAGCTTTCATACATGACGGCTTTATGCAGAAGAGGGAGCTAAAGTTTTCCCACTCTCAGCTTAATTGCTACTCATGGCAGGTCAAACCCTCATTCTTGCAACTTGAATATTATTTGGAAATACAGGAAATGTTCTTACTATTTATGCTTTTTGCGGTGATGGTTTTGTTTCGGGTTTTTTTTTGTTTGTTTTGTTTGTTTTTGCTGCATGACAAAGGTCATCCTTAATGAAACTTTTCAGACAGAATGTCCAGGTATTTTTAGTTTCTGTAGTTTTTTTTCTAAGTCTTATTTTAACTTTGCAGTACTACCTGATGGATTGATTTATTGACCTATAAACTATATCTAGCCCAACATATGAAGACTAGATGGTTTTTAGATTTTTAGATTGAGTTAGAGTTTTTCCCCAGTCTTTTGTTTGAAAAAAAGAAATTAAAAAAAAACAAACTGGTAAATTCCCATATTGACCAAACCTCTGTTATTCTAGGCAGAGAGGTTTACAATTTCAAAACTAGTTGAAGTTCTGTAAGTTTTACTACATGGAATCAGTCTTCTTCTGTGATTTGTTTCTAATTCCCATGTTAATTTTATTTTACCTATTCTTCACCACGGATACCTGTTCTGTAGGTAATATGACTACTTCTCAGTTTGTGTTGGAGGTTTATTCTATTTTTTTTCTTGTAGAATGGTGGATCTTTCTCTCCCACCCCCCACCCCCATGCTGCCCGGTTTCTCCCTTTCTTTCTTTAGCAATTCTGAAAATTCTGAAAAAATGAAAAATTACATGGAAATTCCAAGGGTGTGGTTAACCACCAGTGGAGGTGAAGGAAGATGTTAAAGATGTGAGCTTCTTCTCTAGGTGATTGAACTGCAAAATACAAGTTTAGAACTGCCTGATTAATCACTGGCTTAAGGAGCTTCAGCTCCTGAATGAAAGACTTTGATAAGAGTCCTTAAATTACACAGCAGCCAACATATTCTGGAGCATAGTTTGGCCCTGAGAGGTTTTATCTGTTGCAGAAATACATGGCATATTTGAAATCCACTGAGGAATGCATGTTTGTGAAATCATGACTGGTGTATCCACAGGAATAGATGTGCCTTGATCTTTAGTAAGGAGCCAATCTTTTATCCCCAAATTTGAAAACTTATTTTGTCAAATGTCATGTGCTACTGTAGCAACTATTTATGCAAGATGTCAGGACATCTGCACAGAACAGGAGTGAGAGTTGCAATGTGTAGTCGTGTCACAGTAAAGGGAGGAGTGGTTAAACTTGATCCTGCCTCTGTCATTCTCCATAACTCACTTGCTGTGATCCTACCACTACAAATGCCGCTGTGTAATGTCATGATTATTTGTGTCTTTCGTTTTGGTGTTCATACACATTGCGTCTTCACTGGTTTTCTCTGTATAACAGTTCCAGAACTATTATGCAAGGAGCATGTAGCAATTTCTCTTTATAAGGCATCAAAGACATGGAGCTGTGCTAATAAACACCATGGTACCTCCTCTTGCTATTGCTTTGCATTAAGAAATGCCAGCCATAGTGTCTGACCTGCCAGTTGTTGTTTCCATACAGAGCTTCTCCTGCTGAAATCAATCGACCAAATTTCACACTTGTACTGCTACTAATCCTGTGGACTTAAAAGGAATGATGACAGATTTTCACCAGGGTAACAGATGCAAGTTTGGACCTTTTGCTGGAGTTTTGTAGATGACACATTGTACCTCCAGTCTTCCTTCCCTCAATTTTGCAAATATATGCAATTAAAAAGGAAACACGAGGTATATTATAGACACTATCTTCTTAAGACTTCTTTGTGTCTAAAAGTATGCTCTTACAAAATGCCTTCAACTGTGACATCAAAATCTTACATGAATAATTCTCTCTCTCTGAATCTGAGTTTCATTTCAGGGTTTTCACTCTTCCTACTGCAGTGAATAGCTCTGAGAGGGAGAAAAACATGGATTTGTAATAGCAGCGTTTTCCTTTCTTGGTGCCTTTTGCCAGTCCTCCCACCTCATATAGACAATGTCAAATTTGTTTGAATTGTGAAGCTTCATCTCTCACTGTTCTGTTTTGAAAAGTTTAGAGGTCTAAAGCCACATTTAAAACCTTGCTTTTCTGTAAAACATGTATTGCCTCTCAATCAGTCTTATCAATTGCGGAGTATGAAGTGAGGTTAAGTGTGTGTGACACTCAGGAGAGTTAAGAAAAATATTTAAACATGAATGTAAAGCCTAGTGATTGGGAGTTTAAGCTCATAAGCCAAGAACTGGGACAGAGGAGAAAGAAAAAAGAAAAAAAAAAAAGTGAAGTGTTCATTCCTTTATTCTTATTTCTCAGAATGATAAGCACAGTTATTTACTGCAGTTTATAATCAGGGATTTACAAAGTGCAAGGGTGATTGAAATAGATCTGCCTGGCTGAAGCTTGTATACTGCTCTGCTCTGTCTTCAAACTAGCATTTAGGATACTAAGCATAAAGTATTGCATTTAAAAACTAAAGCGATATACTAATTTTTAAAACAGGGCAAAGGATATTTATTAAAAGTGAGAGGCAGTTGCTCCTTAGAAGAAATAGTAACATAATAGCTATCTTAAGTTATGCAGCAAAATCCTACTACCCTGTAGTACACCAAACACACAGTAGAGAAAGTAAATTTGAAAGAATCAAGTGAGGGGTTTTTTTTCTTTAAGATACCCTTATCAGGATATTTCTCTTATCAAGCAATACCACAAGGGTTTGGAAGTCCTATTAAAGAGAATCTAACCAGAGCACGATGGTAAACTACCCCATGGTAAAGGAAAAATGGGAAACACAGCAAGGATAACATGGCTAAACTATGGACTGTTTATGGGCTTAAACACAAGAACTGTATGTATAGGCAGGAAATGGAAAGTAGATTGAATTACTAAGGATGACCAAAAAAAAAAAAGTAACCTGAAACATAGGGCAAAATTAATAAATGGAATGGAATCAAAACATACATGAAACTCCAAGAAATCTTTCTGTAAGTGCACTTACAATACCTTCAGAACACCAAAGGAAAAGGTGGGTTCTGTGAATTTGGAGGAAGCCAATAGTTTGGGTTCCATGATGTCAGTTTTGCATTATTTTTCAACAGAAAGATCAGTTGTGTTAAGGTGATAGTTATCAGTATAGATGACAAAGAGCTGCAAGTACAGATCACAGTGTATCAATGAACCTGGAATCTTTAAAATGCTGTTTCTGACTAATGTGATGCAAGGATCTGTGCATGGGAGAAAATACCAGGTCTGACCACTTGTGAAAAAGTCCTGGGACACTAGGATTGCCTATGGGGTCACAGTATTTTAAAAAGTGAATACAGAACAAACTGAGTTTAGAACCAATAGATTATTGAAGAAAGGGACATGTTAATTACACCTGAAGGAAAACAAGAGCTGAGTGATAACCACTGCTGCACATAAGCAGGAATCACTGCTGTGAGAATGTGGGGAAGGACTGCGGTCTATCACAAGCTGCACAACAGTTAACACTGCTGTGTCATCAACTAAGAGAGATACTGTCCTGGGAGATACAGCCAGAAACGTAGTGGACAGGCATGAAATCTGTTTCGTACGCTGCCAGAAAGATGAGATCTAGTTCTGGGGAATCTGGGTGAGATTTAAATCAACTGCCCTTGTATCAATACTGTTTTATGACTGAGTTCAGCTCCAGCAGCTCACTGGTCTGGTTGAAAGCAAATTTATGTTTTGTTGGTTTGTTGCCAACATGTTTCCAACTGGTCTGACTCCCTGTGCAGGCTCAAGGAGAGCATGGGGGTGGGGGAGGAGTGGTGAGGCTGCCCAGCTTGATCACAGTGTGGTCGTGCAAAGTAGATGATGGCTGCACGGCAATTTTCATAAAAATGCTTTCATGCTTTTATTACATCCACTCTCATCTTCTCTTTGTTTATCTTTATTTTCAGTGTAGTGTTTGATTAATTGGATCTAATCTTTAATTAGATTTAATTAATGTATCAAACCATAGTAAAGAGGTATTAACTAGCCTCTGGGAAATGAGAGATGCTTTTTTTGTGGGGTTTTTCTTGTGGTTTTGTTTGTTTGTGTTGTTTTTTTTTTCTTGAAAGGATTACATTAGCTGAAACCTTATTAAAAGTGGGTTAGATTTTTTGTTACAAAAAATATCTATTTTGGTCCAATTTAATCTTAACAGAAAGTTTCTGTTATATACTGCTTTTTTCCTCTTGATTTCTTTAGATGTAGCTGAGGGTAAGGTTACTCAAGTTCATGTTGTGCAGTCTTTGAAAATGTAACAGCATCAAAAAAGTCTTTATGGTCCAGCCTTGGCAGGACTAGTGCACTGCTGCATCCAAAAGCAGAATAAGGTTTCTAGTCAGATACCAGTGTTCAATTAACGCTCAGTAAGTTCATGAGTGTGGTGAGCTATGCTAGCAGATCTGTTAATTTGAAATCTATTGCCTTCATTCCTCTGTATGTAATAGAGGGCACATAGCATATCTTACAGTTTTATTAATTTTCAAGTTCTTACTTATTCATCAGTCCTGATTTTCAGAGTATGTAAAGCAATGTTCAGGAGAGCCAGGATTTGTGGACTTTGATCTTCCAAGTGTCATGACCCAACACTGTCTGTAATCTGTGCTCCAAGGTCTCCTTCTATGAATTTATAAAAAAATTCAAGCAGACTTTTTTTTTTTTTCTTTTTTAATAGAGGTTATTTAAACTACAGCTCTGTAGCAACTAGCTAGTTAGCGATCCCTCTAACTCTAGAAAGAATAGCAGGGAAAATACCACTGAAATATGGTTTACTAGTCTTTTAGGTTATATTTGATCAGATGATGTCAATAACAAGCTACCCTGTCTCTGGAGTCAAGTTGCAAACACTCTCCTGGAGGATAATTAAAACCAAGCAAACAATTACAACTGCTCAGATTTGTTCAGGCTTGCTGGCTGCCCCCTGTTTCATTGCACCCAGCATCACAAAAGCACCATTTTGAAATGAAAGGATTAATTCTGTCTGAGTCTTATGCTATGTCTATGTTTAAATGCTGCAGAGGAGGTGGATTTGTAACCTTGGGGACAAAGGTAAGCATTATTGTACTGATTAACAGTGGGAAGCCTTTATGAAACTATTTAGTCTGTGTTAGTCTAGTTAGTCTCTTGCTTTGCTGAAATGATTTGTGGTTGTGTGGTCATAGCAAAACCCTCTGCATCTTCTGAATACTATGTGACACTGATAAACATGCTGAGTTTGGCTCTTTCCTGTAGGGTGAGGTCTCTGTGCTTCTTGTGTTTCCAGGTACAGTACAACAGAGTGCATTGGTAACTTGTAAAGATTGAGAAACAGAGCCCTGGCTTGTCCCTTGCTGTGATATTTATGAGTGTGGGCTCTGTAAAGCAGATGCAGTTTGGCATCAGGAAAAATTTGAAATCCTCCAGGAAATCCTATAAAGGTGTTCTTGTCCCTTTAGTTAGAGGCAGCAGATAGAGCACAAAGAAGAATCAGTGAAGTTTGGGAAGAAGGAGCTTTTCCTTCTGTCATACTAACTAGGAAATTATTAAATAGTGGTTTGTTTTTGGTTTTGGTTTTTTTTTTTTGTGGTGTTTGGGTTTTTTTGGGGGGTTTTGGTTTTGTTTTTTTTTGGTTGATTGGGGTGTTGTGGGTTTTGATTGTGGTTTTGGTTTGGGGGTGTTTGTTTGTTGGGTTGTTTTGTTGTTGTTGTTTAAAACTACTTCTAAGCCATCCAGGAAATTCTTCGCTAACCAATCAGGTTTATATCACTGAGACTTAAACAGCATGTATGGTAAATTTGCCCACTGTCTTGATGTGTTTGAAGTCTTCTGAATGGATTCTTGTATGCATCATGCCCTGTGTTGTGGCAGAGCAGTTAAATTCAGTGTGGAATATAGACTGTCTGATGGTTTTAAAATCTACCTACCTCATAGTTTGTTATTCTTCACAGGGAGATTGTGATTCTTCTAAACGCATATAGAAAAATGATTGCACCTAAGGAGATCATGACTGAAATTGTGACCTTTTGGATAGAATGGAGGTGAAGTAGGTGTTCAAACTTCTTTCAAAAGTTGTGAAACATGGAAAATTTTCTTTGGAATGAAAACTAGATTTCATTCAGCAGGGATCATGGTTTCTGTTGCAGATAGTTTCAATATACCACTTTCAACAACCTAGGTTAGCTGTTGTTGCAACCTTTTGTCTGAAGGATGTTTAGGGAGAACAGAAGAACTTATGCAAAGAAAACAAGAAGCAACTTCAATAACTAAGGTGATTCTAGAGGTGATGGTATAATATGTGGAAAAAGCAAATGAACCAGGAAATTCTCTGAGCTGTGATGACTTTTAAGAGATTTGGAAATTGTTTAATGGTTAGACACATCTGAGAGGATGCCTGTGGGTCTAGACCCCTATTACCTTTGTGTACAGGCTTGCTGAGCTGGTGTGTTGAACTACTGAAACGGAATAAAGAGAGAGAAGCCAACTAGAAGATGTAATTTCCCCAAATGTAAGGTTAAGGCATAATGGTTTTGATCAACTGATAATGGAACAGTGACCCAGTAGCATTCTCACTGATAGACTTACTTAGTTTTAGTGGATAGCAACTCAGTACCTACCAGAAGTGTGTGTTGAGGCTCACTGATGGTTAGATAAGCTCAGTGGTGAAAGAATTCAGCAAAGAATTGAATTTAGAGAAGTGTCAGGTCATATGAGAGGTAAAGTAATAGCAGATTCTCTAAAAGATAACATAGCTAAATCCTGTTCTCCAAATTGAGAGGTAGTGTAAATTGGATTCTCTTCCTCCCCACCCCTCTCTTTCTTAGTGGAGAATTTTCAATTTTTTATTGAAACATATTGTTAGAACAAAGGGAAGGAAGCGGAGCGATTCATTCTGGGACAGTCATAGGCTCAATGCCCAGCACCTAAGAATGGAGGCTGCATGGAAAAAATAGGGTGACTGGCATGGAAGTTGCACCATGCTCTGGACAGACTGTGCCTTCATTTGGCATGTGGTGATGTCATGGCTTTAGTTAAGGGGAGCAGCAGAAAAGCAAATATCTCTCACTGCACTTCTGTGATAGGAGACTGGAAAAAGCAAGGTTTGAGGGGAGCCGGTTTCTCAACAGAAAAACGATCCTAAGGAATTCAGAAAGATCTCTGTTAGTGCAAATGGCAAGAGAATAGAGCGCTGGAAAAAACAGCTTTTTTTTTTTTCTTTTTTCCCCCTTTTTTAAATTTTTTTTTTCTTTCCTGTCATACTTGGAAAACTTCAAAGTGAAAAGAACTCCAAAGCAGTGTTTCCTAGAAGCAGATAAAAACAGAAGAGAGGGCAGAACTGCTTCACTGGGGAAGTGGATACCAGAGGGAGGGAAGAGGAGCTTCTAAGGAAAGGAAATTGGGAGAGACTGGAAAGCTGACTTTTATCCAGGCAGGAGCATTGCATTTACTAATTGTTGTCACTGATCAGAATAAATCCAATTTACTGAGCTTGGTGGTTTTAAGCCATAATGTGCTACTCTTTCCAGTCAAAGAAATTGTCTCGGTTGCTTTAGAAGTCTACAGAATTAGCGCTTTTAAGAAGCTAATGACAAATATTTCCATACTACCTATAGATAGTAGCAAATCACAGTTGTACTGCAGCCAGGATATTTATTCTAAATATAGTGAAGGATGTTCTGTAATTTATTTAATTACTTAGACTTGACAAGGAGCCAGTGCTAATAAACACTGGAGTTCTGGAGTTCACTTTCCTTGGGGAATATAAATCCTGCAGAAAATGTGTGGGAGACTGTAGCACAATTGCTGTAAAATTTAGGTTGTATGTTGTGCAGCTGTGCAAGTCCTTTCTCAGCTGCTAGAATACAAGAGTGGTGGCTAAAGGAGAACCAGGACAGAAATGTGAGTCACACATTCTGAAAGCCAGAGAGAGACAGGGCAGTTCCAAATATTATGATCAGGCAATTGTAACACAGTTATTTAAAGAAAATGCAAGATAATCTGTTCCAGTTCTGATTCTTGGAGTTATCTTCTCACTCCATCTGTTCTGGTATCTTACATACCAAACCTACTGGGATTCCTGCTGTTATTGCAAACTATTAGATATGCAATGCAAGTGCAAGGAGAATGAGATTTTTTTCTTGATTCATTTTATTCCATTTGTCTCTAAAATACTGAAAGTTCAGTTTCCTATTGTTATGTCTCTACCCTGCCCCTCACCAGGTAAACATCATTATTTATTCTCTGTGATTTTGATGTACTAAATGTGGAGATTAGGAAAATAAATATTGACACAATTCTTTCAAATATTAGTATTATTATAAGAAAGTTTTTCAATATGAGCTTTTCCGTGATTGTCTTCATATCAAGTATGTGCATGGTGTATGATCTGTAGTCTGCCTTTAATTATTTAATGAACAACCTTCAATCCTAAGACATTGGAGATGGAAAATCACAGAATGGTAGGGGTTAGAAGGGACCTCTGGAGATCATCTAATCCAGCATACCCAGCCAAATTGCCTGGAGTAGGCCAGACAGCAACTCATCCACATATGTTTTGAAAGTCTCCAGAAATGGAGACTCCACAGCCTCTCTGGGTACCTTGTTCCAGTGCACCATCAACCTCACAGTAAAAAAGTGTTTCCTCATGCTGAGACTGAACTTCCTGTGTTCCAACTTACATCCATTGCTCCTCATCCTATTCCTGGACACCAATGAAAAGAAACTTGCTCCTTCTTCTTGACACCCACTCTTAATATATTTGTAAACACTGATCAGATGCCCTCTCAGACTTCTCTTCTGCAGGTTAAATAGCCCAAATTCTCTCAACCTTTTCTGATAAGAGAGATGTTCTGCTCCCTTACTCATCTTCATAGCTCTCATTGGATTCTCTTCAGTAGTAGGAAAATAATTAAATAGCAGAATATTAACAACCCATGGAAGTTAAAGTAATTCCAAACCCAGTCCCTAATATTTCAACAAGGGTTTGATATAGTGAAAATCTGCTTATATGCAAGTAGGTTTATATTTTTGTTTTTAGTAGTATTATGTGAAATACATGCAATATATAGCTTTATTTCTGGTAATAAATGAGCAATATATAATTATTAATAGTAGCTAAATAACAGTTGGTGGGTTTGGACTGATTAAATGCTAGAGCTTCCATTTGTTTCAACAATTTGGTTTTGTTATTGACCTAATTGGTGGACTCCTACATGTATTTAAAAAAAAAAAAAAAAAAAAAAAATATATATATATATATATATATATACACCTCATTTCATGGTATCCGATTTTATATAAAAGAAGAATATGATTTCTGTTAGCACACCTTCATAGAACACTTTTCCCAAGGTGGATAATAATAGAAATACTAACTTAATGTTCCAGTATGTAGTATATACAGTTTTAATTTGTAGGGAGAATGTTATTTTCATAATTTGACATGTTTTTCATATCAGTCATTCCTAAGCATGAAGACCTTAAGTGTTCAATATAGCCAAAATTTGTGTGTTGCACTGAAGTAGCATCAAATGTTTCTGGGGTTGCTAAAACTTTTACTGAAAAAAATAAACTCAGAATGGAATCCAAATTATTTGATCTATCGTATTTTCTCCACGTGTTGCTATGGAAAGCTAGATGTGGAGAGGTGCTTTCTTAACTCTTGACGTGTGTTAGACAAAGTGGTTCTTACTGCTGTTGAGTATCCATAAGCTCTGCAACTGTTCTGGTTTCCTTTCCTTGTGGCTTCTGGGTGAAACAAACAAAACAACCAAAACCAAAAAACTAACACTTGCTTTGAGTATTTGCCCATTTTTAGTTGCCAGATGTGGGAGGATGTGTATGATTTGTGCATTTTAAATCCACTAATAAGTTGATGGAAGGTCTAGCTGCTCAGTTGATATCTGAATAATGTTGTGCTGGTTTGAAGCTAATTGGAATATTTTAATGGAGAAAATTATATTATAGGCTGAGAAAGGAAAACAATGGTGATGTCTGCTTCACTCATAGGCTTGCTGAGATGTTTAAGAATAAGAATACAAACCAAAGATAAGACACTTAGGCTTGCAGACACTCTCGGGCTGTCTTGCTTCTTGCCTTCTTCTCTCTGCCGAGTAACCTTACTAACCACTTTCCTTCTACTCCCTCGTCCGATCCTCCAAGCTTACCTTATGCGTAAGGCAAACCTTGGGGTAAGGTATAGGGCTGGGGAGAAGGTGGAAGGGTGGTTGGGAGCCCCTCCTGGGGACTCTGATTTCTGGGAGGGTTGTTGTGTTTCTGTATTACCTTTAACTTGTATACTTCTGTAAATATTCCTGTATATAGTGTATATATCTGCTTGTATATTGTGCTGAGCTGTAAATAGAGCTTCATTCCTTAACTTCTGGATGACTGAGTACAGTCTGGGTGCTTTTACAAAGTAGAGGGGTGGGGGGAGGGTAACTCCCAAACTATCACAGAGATAGTAAAGAGATACAGATTCAGTGCCCTCTTGGAGTATTTAAAGATGCATGTGTATCAGTAACTGATGATAGTCATATCAACTCCCAAAGGAGCTGCATCCTCCTTCATTAGTGCTCAAGTTTGTATGGTGCCCTGGAGACAGAGAAGTTCTTAGCATGTTTCCATTGTTCCCCAGTTCACCTGGGGACTATGCCATGTCTCATACATGCAAGGCTTCTGCTTTGAGTTATTTTTAAAAACAAGTTGCCCAGATAGTGAGGTATCTCTTAGGATCATGTTAATTTGCCACATGGGAAAAATCTGTTGAAATAATGGTCTTATCTCTCCTTGACTGCTTTACTTTCAACAGACTATAATCCCTATGGGTGTTTATCATAGTACCATATTATAAGGTAGCAATGCTTGTTCTGCTGAGTGAATCCTGGGGGAAAAATATCTACTAAAATGCTGTGTTTATTCATATTGCTTTTTATTTGAGAGGAGGATATTTTAGGGTTCAGCTATATAAGTATGGAGTGCTTCCAGAATAGGCTTTTCCTTTAAGCATTTTGATACCAATTGTTGTTCAGTAACTTGGAATTATTTGACTTGCCCTTGACTTGTTTTTAGCATTTTTTTCTTTATCTTAGCACTAAACATAAACACAAAGCATTCTCTAATATCCATGTGTAACTGTAACTTAATGAAATTAGTACATTTCTGAATCATGTAAACTGATCATATTGAGAAGGAAAAGAGTAGTATTTATATCAAGTGTTGGGAAAGATCTTAGGGGCTAATATTATATATATACCTAAACTACAAAATGCCACGACTTGCAATTGATTTTTTTTCCTGTTACTTATGGGCAAGAGCAGATCTAGGGCATGATGCAATGGGGACATCAGAGATAGGGGAAGAGAGGTATTCATTTTTTGTGGTGTCCGTAGTTAGGTGGAGGGCTTTATTAACACAACTTTATTGTATCAATCTTCACATAAAGCTGCATATCAAGCAAGTGTAGGAAAGCCTTGTGCAAGTTGAGTTTTCCTGTTGGTAATGAGTTTGTTATTTGTTGGGGGGTTTTGTGTGTTTTTTTTTTAAGGTTTTTACAAGACATAGGCAAGAGGGCTGAACAGACTTTTATTCAGTATGAAAGCCTAGGTACTACCTCTGGCTCTAACCTGTTTATAAAACTGCTTTTTGAGCCACGTGGTGAAGTAAATATTTCTAAGTATGTTGAAAACATCCACTGACAAAAACAATAAGCTACTGAAACTGTAGGGTCTTGGGAAAATTTCATAGATGAACACATGCTGAATTACCTCAGAATCTCTCCAGAGAGCTATTTTATATATGTCCTGCCTCATCTTGATCTTCTGGAGCTCTGATGAAAAATGCTATAAATGGAGATGACAGTGTAAGGTCTAAAGCCAAGTGGCTATGCATGGTGTGGTCTAAAATTTGACCAGCATGGGCAAAGTGAAATGGACAACTTGTCATTCATTCTTGAAGGTATACTACCAGTTTAAGCAGTGTCTGAAAAACATTACATTAAAAATGTTAAAGGAGGAGAAAGCTCATAACTGTCCCATCTTATTAGTTATGTTGGCGATGTTTCTTGGTCAGATGAGACTACTCACCATAGGTGTAGAAAATAAAGGTTCCTTATAGCTGAAATTGGTCAGATAAATCTGGGATGGAAGAACTGGCACAGCTTGTCCATAAACTCATTGTAATGTGTGTAGCTGTGACTGAAAACTCGTTGTACTGTCCGTAATCATTGGTGGGTGCAAGCAACTCAAACATGGTCTCTTTGACATTTTCCCAAATGTTGTCCGTGACTCAAGTTAAAACAAAGATAACCACATTCAATCTCAGGTGGATCTAGGTTGTTCAACTTACTGAAATTTGTCAGCTGGATGTTTTTATTCAGTCCTGGTTCCACTTCAGTTACTGTTCCACTGCTCTTGTTCTGAGTGAGTTTCTGTGAATTGTAGGATTAAAACATTGTAGTAACATCTACAGGTAATAGAAAAAGGAGAGAGACTTGAGTGTGGCTTTGAATTACTCTATAGTTGCCTTTAATGAAGAGCATGCTTTCCAGTCTGAAAAGTAATTTTCTTCAAGTATGCTGAAATTGCTCTTAAAGTGTATTTTAGATGAGTAAGTTTACATGTAGTAGTTTATTACCGACCCAAATCAGAGGAATTAATATGCAGATAGTGCACATTTTTTGTGTGTTTTTCAGTGATAAGGAAGAGCACTTACTGAGAAAATCATAGTAGTAATACTTTCACAAATAGTTTTCATGAGAAATTATATGCTCATATTCAACTGAAATTGATAATGGTCTTAATGAAAAAGACAAGTAATAAATATTAACCGTGGTCAAAGTTTACTGTGATTGCCTCTGCCAAAGCTGATATATTGCTAGTTTCTGTGTTCTGTAGTTTCTACAGTTTCTGTGCAAAAGAGCAGTGTGTAGTTGTTGGTAGAGCCTCCTTGAGTCCTCGTGTTGCTGCCCCTTTCTGGTGCATAGGGAAAGCATCTTACTGGCCTCAGGACTCACTGAAAGAATAACCAATACAAGACCTCCTAATAGCTCCCCTTTTTAACAAATGGTTAGGTAGTGATTAAACTTTGGTACCGATGACAACTTTTCATAATTTTTCAAAAACATCAGTGTTCCAGTGCATTGGGGTCCGTATGAAGCCACGTGTACATGGCTAAAGAGAAACAGGTCCTGTTACACAGGGACTTGTTTTTCAGATCAATATATATAGGAGGAAGAAACTTTTTTTACAAAATTACACATTTTGATCATCTACTCAAATTAAAACTTATTTTTCTTGTTTTAAACAAAGGTGGAAGGGGCCAGTGAGGTTCAGTGCCTTTTGGCAAAGTCTATCTGCAGCTTACATCTTCAGTACATAGGTAACTTTTGCTGTAGGAGTCAAGAAAGTTATGAAGATAAAGTGTTGTTTAAAAATTATGAAGCTGAAATGAGCAAATGAATTTACAAGAAAAATCAGTCATATTTATGCCAAAGAGTTACAAGTAGTCTTAAACAATCTATGTTTGACATGGTAAATTGTCATTAAAATGCTAATTAAATGGTAAGCATCTGTTAAATTTATGAAGATAATGAAGCTTGTCAGCTACATCTTCCTTGTGCCAATATTCCTGCTCATCTCAATTCTGCATACAGATTTGGTGGAGTGGTGATGAGAATCTGCTTGACCTTTTGAAGCAATGCCAGTGTAAAATCACGTCCTGTTCAATTTCATTTGGTGATTTAGTCCTGAAATGCTTCTGCTTGTAGTTTCAGTCATCTTTATCTGATCATTCTTGTAGAGGCTTTCAAAGGTGAATCTGAAAATCAATTTTCATTCAAACAGGGTCACTGGTATTTGATTGGCAATAGTAGAAATAATAAACTGGCAAAAGGAACTGAAAAACTCCAAATGTATCCTAGTCTACTGGTTATATATTACTCTGGCAGCCTAAACACCATGGACTGCAAAACTGGTGGCAGATTTCGAATATCTTTGTTTCATAAAATGATCCATCATCATCCAAGGGGCACAAAGGAGGTTGCATTGTTAGCAGGAGGATGCTGGGCTTTTTAATTGTTAAAACTTTTATGCAGAATACTTCCTACACCTTGTTAAAGACAGAAACCTAGCTTAAGTTTTATTGCAAATGTCAGCCACAGTTTAACTCTGTTCTGTTACAAATTTTCTGTAAAATTTAGTTCAAATATGCAACCGTAGCTTTCATTGAAGTTTGTGTATGTGAAGAGAGGACAAGTCTTTTTTCCCTTCATGGATCTTTAATTGCTTAAGGACTTCAAGGAAAAACTTGTAAAAGTTAGATTGATGAGTCCACTTACGGGCTTCAAGTAATTGAATATAACACAGCTGCTGTCTGAATAAAACTTTGAAATCCAAATTATGTATATCTACACTTTTACAACTAGCTAATAGAAATAATCATAATTTTTGCCATTTAAAATATTTTCTTTGCATAAATCCTCTGATACACTGCTTTCCAATTGATATTTTTGTTGTTGTGGCTATGAGGAAGAATCTATAGACAGGTTGGCCTTTAGCTTTTTGAAATTTGTGACTCCATTTGCATAAGCTTACTTACAGTTAATTAAGCACAACTGCCCATGAATTTCATGGGCTTATGAGAAACAAACCTTACTTTTACAGAAACATATTTTTCCTTTCAAGTTGTGCAGCTCAGCTGACATGGTGTCCAAACAGTTCTTTCTCTGTATTTGACAATAACCTATTTTTGTGTAATCATCACTCTTTTCCTATAGAAAAAATGGATAATAGATTATAGCCTGCTATTCATCTGCTAGACTGTAATATAATGTTTGCTGTGCTGCAGCTATGATCAAGATGACTGTCTCTTCAGAATATACAAAATGTGAGCTCAGGGCTAGTTACAAGTGTTTGATCATCTCAAAAAATAGCTGTGCACCCCCATCTGGCTTCAGAGCTTAGCTTTCCTCTTGGATACTCTTAAGATGGGTTCAGAATTGGTGGGAGGATGATTAGATGAAAAGGGAGAAAATTTCTACTCTGTTTTTGACTGCCCTTAACAGTGAGAAAGGGAGATCCCTTGATGGAACACTGGTACCCTGGCAGCCCATATGAATTGCCTGGCATCGTGCAAGTACATGCAAATAATTTGATTTGATGGGAGAAGAAAGGGAAAATAACTTGGGTGTTTTTTTAGTGTTTGTTTGTGAGGTTTTTTTGGTTTGTTGGTTTTGTTTTGTTTTGTTTTTAACCTCCCATTCTTGACTGGTTTTAAAAGCTGAGATGACTTCTGTGTGAAAAGGCTGAGGCATTGTGTCAGCTGTGCTAGAGACTAGAGAAATTCCTAAGAGGACTGTTATGCTCCTCCACCTGATGTGCTGGCTACCAGTGAGTAGGAGGAGGAGATGATTATGGGAAAATTCTGGCAGAGATAGGAGAGACAGAGTGATTCAGTCTCCTTTAGAGTTGTGGGACATGTGTGTTCCAGTGCTTGCTCCAGTCAGCGTTGAATTATTTATTAAACTCAGGAAGGAGAAACAGAGATTTTTTAATTTATTTTTCCACTTTTTTTTTTTTTTTCATTTCTTACTTCAGTGAGGGCAATTTTATTTGAAATCAATTTTATATGGTTTCATGAAAAACAACATTTGCACAGGCATAGCTGGAAGCTGTCTACTAGGCATACTATTGTGTGAATAGGGTAGATAGCTAGTTAAAAGTGAGTATTTGGACGTTCATTTCCTCCCATTCCTTTGGGGTCTTGCTGGAGAGTGATTCTCAAGTGTATACAGAAAGAATTTCTGCATGTAGATTTCTGGAAAGCTTTTGCCTGGAGATAAAGGTCTGAGCTCCAATTTAAGAAAATGCTAGTTTGCATTGAATGTAGAGTTGTGTTTGTTTATGTGCTAGCTGATTATTTAATTGTTGTCTGTTTTCTAATATACGCCTTGTACTGTAAACCAGGAGGAATTTTTTTAATGTTAGGTGAAATGGTGTTTTTGAAGCACCTGATAGGTACTGTCAGGTCAGAAGAGGAAACAATAACATTCAACTCACTATTTGGAAAGTAACCTCAGGATTTTAGCCTGTATGTGTTGTCTGTGCTACCTGATCTAATAGGCAACCATGAACTTCAAAAGAAAATCTAACTTTCATGGATGTTCATCTTGGCTTTATTGGCACAGAAGAATTTTTTCAGTTTTAGAAAGGATTTATTCTACCTGCCAATGTGATTTGCATACCATATGTCTCCTCTTCAGCATCTGAGTATTCATGACCATGGGGAAGTACTCTGCTTCATCTGTGGCATGTGGAAATGGGTTTCCTTTAATGGTATCAATTCCTACAGAGCCACTTTATTATCTCCCTGTATTATTTTTTCTTGGCAGTCATGTCAGCTATACTGTGTGTGATGTGGAAAGGAGAATACTATGAATTTCTGGTTTTGTTTGCTGTTGGCAGGCACTACTACACTTCCCACCCTTGTGCGCACACCTACCTTGATGATGCAGCCTTCCCTGGATATCAAACCCTTTATGTCCTTCCCTGTGGACAGCAGCTCTGCTGTTGGATTCTTCCCAAATTTTAACACAGTAAGTAAAGGTATTTCCATATTTAGTTGCAGTGTATGGTTTCCAACCCAGTGTGTGCTTTACATATCCAGTACTGAGAATGCCTTAAAAGAGAGTGTCACTAACACAGTTCTAGAGAACCTTTTTTGTCTGTGCTGTAATGGTTGCCGTTCCCTTGTCTGGAAGGCTCAGAGTGGTACCCAACCTTCTTAGTGGGAATAGCGTTGATAGTTTTTTAGCTTGATCTGTCAGGGTGGTGTTCACACGCTGCAGAACAAATCAAATGTGATAGAGAGTTGGTGAGTGATAGAACAATTTTTGAGAATTTGCCTGGTTGTGTGCATTTCCATGAGCTATAAAAGAGGAAAAAACAAAAGCTGATGGAAAAACAGGTATGACAGGTCAGACCTAGATCCTCCACTGAGTCAAGCTGTCTACTACAGCCGGTGAAGCAACTTGAGGATTTTGTTAATTCTGTAGAATAGCAATAAAGTCTGAAATTGTACAGCCATGGAACAGGAAAAATGTGAAGCTGGTGATTTTAATTTGTATTAAAGCATCTTGGATTAAAAAAAAATATATATACTGTCACAACAATGCTCAATGCTTCTGTAGTTCTCCATGTTTATTAGGACAGTAAGATCAAAAATACCTACTTCTGTAGTTCTCACTTCTTTAACAACTTGTAAAGTGATTCTGAATGTTATCAAAATGCTTTTTTTGGTACTACATGCTACCATTTCTTTAATTATCTTAAATGCATTGGATACACCAAAACCAATATTTTGCCACTCACTTTCCCTGTGTAGAGGTTATTCAGCATGGAATGAGTAGGGAAGTAGTAAGCTAACATTAACAGGGAGGAAAGTGCTCTGGGTCACTACTGCCAAGTGAGGATGATCTGTTTCTTACGTGACCCTTGCCTGAACTCCAGCATCACTGGAGTTGTGGGGAAGGTAGAAGAGGAAGCAGTGTCACCACTGCCAGACAGTGATCAGCCAAGTGTTTCCTTTCACAAATTCACATTGTTTGAAGTTAAAACAACCGCAGTGTGTTGGTTTTTTTTCCTCATGACTTTCAAATATACCTTGCTGAGAGGCCTCATGCTGCAGCATAAGCAGCAAATTATGCCAATTGACTGCAAAATGTGTATGTGATTATTATGTGTTTATGAGACTGGTATAGGGGTGTGTATGTGTATAGATTGGGAGTGTACATTAAAGTGCATGTGTGCAAAAAAAAGATTTTTTTAAAATCCAGGCATGTGTAAAGTGCAAGGCCAAAACTCAAAATTTTTAAGGGAAAAAAAAAGTGTCATTTTCATCTTCTGGACATCAACCAATTCATATTAATTTTCCATCCTCTTTCTGATACATTCAAGAATTTTGTTACTGATTTTTCTGATTTTAGTTGCACTGGTTTTATAGGTGAGCTTTTTCAAAGAAGTGTGCATAAGACTCAGAAAGCCTTTTCCTTAGGGATGCAGTAGTTGTAGAGTCAGCCAACGTTATTTGTTTACTGACAGAATTATTGAATTTCTGAGTTACTGTAGCTTCTAGAAACAGATTAATGTGGGTACTTACACTGGTTTTGCCTATGTACGCTAGCTTACATTTGTCTGATTTACATTCCAAATGTTATTTAATTCCCAGATTATTTATCCTTCAAACTTATCATTCTTCTCCAAATTTTTGCAGGTTTTATTTAAAAAAAAAAAAGAAAGAACACTGGGCTAATCGGCACAAGTTGTAGGATCAGTCTACTTCCTTGCTTGAAACTCTTGATAGTTATATAAAATCACACAGCCATGCACCACAGACACCACATTCAGGCTCTGATGTTTGAAGAACAGTGTTCAGTACTGCTCTATTTCTATTTCACAGATTTTGCTATTTATCTTCCAGGTATTGATTTTCCCTAACGGTCTTTTATAGTGGACTTTAAAACTCATTGGAAAACAAAAATCATTCATGGTTATCTCCTGACAGGCAAAGTGAACACCAGCTGTCATGCACTTCCTTTATTTCTAACTTAGCATAATCTTTGCAAATGTAAAGTTCTGTGTCTGTGTGTATACAATGTGTTGGGTTTTTTGGTTTTCACTGTAAAGATGTGGGGGAAGTATGTAAAAGTTTACAACAAGCCTTTTTGCCAGAAGGTGAGTTTGAGTGAATAGAAGCTAGATCCAGTTGACCCAGTTGTCACCCAAAGTGCCTTTATTTTTCATCTTTGTCAGGAACAAAATATTGGAATAACTTTTTGTCCTTCCCCCCCCGCCCCCAAAAATGCCATCACTTGCCTTATGGATCATTCAGGAAATCTTTGCACTTCACTCACAAGAGGAATTGTCAAGGACTGCAGACTGTGAAACCTCTAGTGTGCAATACTCAATCTCTTTCTTTTCAGTAGGACTAAGGGGACCCTGCATCATGTGCCAGGGCTGCTCTTCACGCTTGCATGTGTTCACTGAAGGTAGTGAAAAGAACGTGGTCTCAAGAGAAGATCTCTTTGGATGCACCTGTTCATTTTCAGTGACAGTCAGATGTAGAAACACTTTCCTCAACCTTGCCAGGAGGTGGTTTCTAAATTAAATTCAGTGGCCTAAAAAAATTTAAAAAAAAAAAAAAAAGAAGAAAAAAAAATCAGCATAGGAGCTTGACACAGTAACTACCAGAGCCTGAAAAACAAGGTGAAAAAATATTAACTACAAACATGTTTAAAGGAACACCCCCTACAGTGTTTCCAAAAATAACTTTTCTTATTTATGGAAATACATTTAAAATCTAGGGTAAACCTTTTATTATACAGTTAACTCTGACATTTTCAATTCTGAAAACATCTGTGATGCTCCAGATGAAACATCAGTGTTCCCATTTCATTTGTGAGAGTGTTCTGATCACTTGCTTCTCTCCACGTGGGGTATGTTCAGATGAAGCACTGAGCAGGCCCTTATTTTTCAAAAAGAAATGCCTACCTCAAGTATATCTTATTTTCTTGACAGAATTGTGTTAGTTTAAAATGCCTTCCTTCTGCTTCTCCTAAAACATTTTAATAGTTCTAAAAATGCTGTGAATGTATGAACAGTACTTAATTTGTGCCCCAATTAAATTTGTCTTTGTTCCTTAGAACTTGCTTATTCTATAGGAAAAATTAATTGGGGAGTGATTGCACTAACAGCTTGGATACTTGCCTTTGTTCCTCAGTAAGGATACCTTTTTTTTTCAAACAGATCAGCCAGAAAGGGATCTCCTAAGGGCAGAATGAAGGATTCCAAGCAAAGAGGTATTGCAGAATAGGTGCTCTGTGCTTCCTTGGTCTTTCCGCGGCACCAGCAGATTGTTTTGTCAGGACAGGATAGGCATGATCATGACCCTGTTGCACAGAAGGACAAATCCTATCTCAGAATTACTGCGGCACCATATATTTGTCCTGCCATCAATTTATAAAAGCTCTTGCTTAGCTGCTCATACCCTCCGTCTGAAATGCATAGCTTGAATTAAATTCTTGGCCGGAAAGTCCCTCTTCATAGCATAATAGGAGGCAACGTTATAGGAACTTCTCAAAGTGATATCTCTAGTTTGAAACAGAAATTGTATGAAAAGAAATTGTTTAAGCTGAGATCTTGTTTAGCATGCTAAAATGATTCCTTAGCGTGTCATATCTTGCATTTAAAGATCTGTAACACTTTAAAGTCAAGTGCATAAAGTCAGAAGAAATCAAAGCTGATTACTGTGGTCCCCATTGTGCTTTTAATGTAAACATCTCCCTATAAAGAATGTATACTCCCCAGGAAAAAAAAAAAAAATCTCAAAACTCCAACGCTTTTTCCTTTGTCCCAAAGGGATAACAGTGCTACCTGATCGAAATTTAGTTGAAGTGGTACAGCCAGGCCCACATCAGTCTCCACAAAAGCAGTATCAGCAACTTCTCAGATTCTGTCATCACACAAAATAATCAAATATTCATATGCTTCCTTCTGAATTTATGGCCTCAGGGGTAATCAAAGATTATGGTATCTCTTGTGACTTTAAGGTTAGTGAAATATTTTCCACCTAACTAGCCTACAATTGGTTTCTAAATGCTGGTTCATACTTACATCCTTTGGAGGACACAGGGGTTAATGTGACCTAGTTATTGCTTCAGTATCTATTTCTTTTCAAGTAGGTTTATGCTGATTCTTTATATTAGTTACCTCAGTTCCCTTTTGAAGTGAACCAGAAGTATTTTACATCTGCCAGTGAAGGTAAGCCAGCTGGACTAGCATACAGGAAGGGAAATAGGAGCTGACTAGTAACTTAGAAGTCTGGCTCTTCTCCATGATTAGCCTTGCCTGGACTAAGTACCCCTGGCCTTCCCCCAACTACCAAGAGAGACTAATTTGCTCTTTCCTCTTCTGCATTTTCAATCATGCCCCTCATTTTTATTTGCTACCTAGCTAGTTCTCATTCAAAGTTCCCAGTAATCAGCCAAGGCAGAAGGGCAGGTCTGTAGGTAACAGCACGAGGTGCTCATGTTGCCAGCTTCGCTCATTGCTTTGCGCCAACTGCCTCTCCTGCACTTGGCACCACGGGTCAGGAGCTTTCTGTTTTCTTAGCAGGGTCTGAATTCATCCACTTAACGCCCTGCTGCAGTGCCAAAGTATGCTCTGGAGCCCGGGACTGTACACAGGCAGATCAAATTGCAGATGCAGCCAACTGGATGATGCCAAGTTCTCATCTATGGTCCTCTGTATCTAAGCAGCTTGTCCCTGTCCTTTGATTTCCCCTTTCATGAAGTGATTAGAGTGATTTAGTGAGCAGGTGAAGTTTTGAGAGCACTATACTTTACAGTAGCTAACAGCGTAGAAAGGGAATGTAAGCAATTGATGTAAGGAGAAGAGATGTTTTGTGGGGTAGCTGGTATTTAGTTTGTTTGGGTTTTGGGGTTTTTTTTGTCGTTGTTGAGGGGGCGGGGTGTGTGGTTTGTGTTGGGTTGTGGGGGGGTTTGTTTGTTTTAAGGAAGAAGTGGCAACAATTGTTTTTTCTTACAGAGATTTTGTATTCTTTGTAGCCATGAAGGCACAAAACACACTTCGTCTTTGCTGCCTTATTCCTGTGTTGAACATTTTAAAACATTCTTATTTCACTTTTTGTTATGGATGTTTGTGTTTTCCAAGTCATAGCAGAATCATCCAAAGTACATGAAGAATCAACCTGTTACCTTTAATAAAGGAAATTGAAAGAGAGTAATAGGGTTTTTTTCTGGCCCCAGATAGTTAGAGATGAGGAAAGCAGAGATTCAGGAATTACATGGCAAAGCACAAATAAGTAAACAAATAAGTAAAGCATATACCTCTCTGCTCTGTGGCTAGTCTTCTGATTTCTCCTCTGACTCTTTCCTCTCACAGTACCTGCCTATAGAGCCCTCTTACACTCTATCTCTTCCTCTTTTCAGTGTTCTGTAGTTCCTTTTTACCCTGTCCTTACTTTTTTTTTTTTTTTTAATACTAATCCAGGAATTCCTTCTTATCTTTCTATGGTTTTGATGCAACACCAGCAAAGACATCTTTCAACTGTGGTAGCAGTTTTTGGAAAAAATCGTAGACGCTGGAGCCCCTGAAAAATGCTTATGGTGGTATATTTTTCTCACAAAACACTTCACCTGAAGCTTTCAAAAAAATGAAACACCTGGTAAAATATGTAGAGTTAGATATGGGAGCGAAGAAATTTGGAAAAAAAAATAATAATGCTGCCAAAAGCAGAAAGTTGTCAGACAGTCTTTGACAGCTTTTATAATTTGTGGTATTTTAACACAAAGATGAAATTCCTTAGTTCCTGTCAGGAATCTCATCAAAGGCCAGGTCTTTATTAAATCAGTGATCCTAAACAATACGTTTCTGACTGGTTTCCAGTCTTTAATTTGTGTTATTCTCAGAAAGGGAAAAAGAAGAATCTGATCTTAAAATAACCCAGATTGGCTTTCAGGGAGAATCTCTTCAACATTAATTATTGTATAAAGTTTCCTGTTGCTTTGTATTTTCTTTTCTCAAAGAAGAACTGGATGGATGATCTTCCTCCTCTCAGTTCAGATCAGCACCTGGATAGGAAACCTTGTCTCAAAGGAGAAAATACATTGGCATGAGGGGATCTGATCAATGTCTATAAATAGCTGAGGCTTGAGTGTCAAGTGGATGGGGCCAATTTCTTTTTGGTGCTGCGCAGTGATAAGACAAGGAACAATGAGTACAAACTTGAACACAGAAGGTTTCACTTGAACATGAGAAGAAACTTCTTTACAATGGGGGCGGTAGAGCACTGGAACAGACTGCCCAGAGAGGTTGTGGAGTCTCCTCCTCTGGAGGCTTTCAAAACCCACCTGGATGCATTCCTGTGCAGACTATCCTAGGTGACGCTACTTTTGGCAGGGGGGTTGGACTCAGTGATCTCTGGAGATCCCTTCCAACCTCAAACATGTGATTCTCTGACACGAGGTGAGAAACAGAGGTCATCAGGTGTGGAAACCTTTGCTTCCTGCTGTACAGGAGCTCAGCATCCGCAATCCTGAAAACTGGATCCTACATTGCTGAAATACCTCTGTTATTGTGCATATAACTAATTAGGTCATCAGCCTAATTTTTTCAAGAAATACAGTTTCTGTATACAAATCCTACCATTTGCTGAGTTGTCCAGAAAATATGTTCCTTGGCTCTGTGTTTTATGTGTTTTTACAGAAAACTTAGTTTCTCCAACACTTCACCAGTATTTATTTCTTTTTACCGATCAGCATAGGGGAAAGCTAAGTCTTTATCTTAATTGAATTGCTTTCGTCTCAGTTTAGTAATATGTTCATGACACAAGGAAACTGGTTAAAGAGAGAGAGCCATAAATATTTTAGGCATTAGACCAACAAAGGATGTTTTGGAAATAGACTGTAAGGAAAATGTCTCCTCTCACAGCTTGCAGCTGTAAAAATCATAGTTCAAGGCAAATAAGACACATGTTGCACTACCGTGCTTCCAAAGGTTTTTCTAGTTTCTAACTGTAAGTCTTGTCCTAAGCAAAATTTAAGCTGCTTTTCTGACTACAAGCCCCTAGACTTGAAGGTTTTGGCAGGGTTCTACAGAAACGTAATTTTTCATATTTTACCTGTTCATATTATTTTACTGTCAGGTGGTAAGAGGTTGTTATTACAAGAATAACTTTGCTCTCAGAGTATGTTATTGGTTTGATTGTCAGCAAATCTCAAACTGTAGTATGTTTTTATTTTTTGCTGTATCTGGAGGCAAGATGATGTTTTTGGTAGTGCTTTTGGTTTAGCTGAACACAACTGAGTGTTCTGAGTAGCAACAGTCTTAAACAGCAGTTAAGTAGCATCTTCCATTAGGTAATGTTTAAGAGCTGTAAATTTGTTATTTAGGCCTTTCAGATTTTTTGTGAGATTGTAAATATTTTAATCCCCATTTTACAAATGAATAATATAAAGCTTGGGTGAAGCGGTTCATATATATTCGTGAGACAGAAAAGCCACAAAGAGAAGGGAATTGTTTTATTCGTTGATTATTAATTTAACTATGGGATTTGTACTTCACTTTGCTCTTTTCCTTCAAGTTTGGTCTGTAATGGTCCTAAAAGCTTATCTCACAGGTACAAAGTCTTGAGTTATGGTAGAGAAGTAATCTGGATGGATTAAAAGAGGAGCTACTGATTGTTAAAACTGTTTCAATTTAATCCTATATGTATAAAAACTCAGATTCTTTCTTTTTATTCTTCATTTCCCATCTGCTTGGGGGAGGAATTCTTTTTTTTATCCCAAAGTACTTTCAGCAACTTTCTGCTTCTTTATTTCACACACAAAAATACCAAGACTTGTCTGGAGCAGGAATTGATATTTTTCTGCCGTAGAGGTTAAATCTATTGTTGGTGTTCACACTGCAAGCACAATCATTTTATGTATTTATATCCTCACTTGAGAATAAACCTTATAAGGAACTCAGGCTAGATTCAGAATATTCGTTTCAATTTTGTTTTTTTCTTTTGGGTTTGGGTTGTTTGGTTTGTTTGTTTTTTTTTGCTGTGATGGCTCACCAATTCATTCTTTCATTGGGTTTGATCTTTCCATGGGAATCAAATATTAAATTTTAATGGCCTTCTATGCATCAATTTCTGAAACACTAGTTTTAACAAAATACTCTTTCTAAGGCTCTTCTAATTACCATTTACTAAACCAGAAACTATTTCTAGCATGAAATAAATATATCTATGGATAAAGGGAAGGAAGGGCAGAGGAAATAAATAGTTCCTGCATTGAAAAAAAATATAATTAAAAGATGTTTTCTCAATTCTAATTTGATCTCTTGACTTAATCATATTGCACTATAGAGGGAGAAGAGAAGAGTAGGAAGAGATTAGAGTTACTTAATTTTTTTAAACGAGATTTTCTTGGTTTAAGCCAAAGAGTTGCAAAGACAAAGGGGTACAGAAGAAAAAAAAGATTAGCAAAATCCTGATTTTTATTTCCGTTAGACAGTATAGAATGTGTTTTATTGTGCTTATCCAGTTTAAGAGAAACAAAACTCTTTTGAGGAGGCTGGGATTCATCCTTGGCCTGCTTTGCTTGGTCTGGCAGTCATGGAAATTAGACTTTCTAGATTAGAAAAATCTACTGAGAGCAGTGTCTCCTTCAGCATAAGACTCTCATGTGGTGCTGTTTCAGCCAACTTCCTCTCCCAGGCTTGGTCAGAACACATCCATATATTGAGAAGGATATGCGATGGTGAAGTTATTTGCTTTAGCACACAAGATGGATAAATGGGCATGTCAGTCAAGAATCAGGCTGTGTTTCCCAAGTTAATTCTGAGGAAAGAATATTAATGCAATTCTTGCTAAAACAAAAAGGATGTAATTAAGCAAGTGAAGACAAAGCATGTAATTCTTTTATTGCCAGTGTTTCAATGACATATTCAGAATCTGAAAAGGAGTCCAAGAATCATGTTTTCATAAGTGAGAGGCTTAATGAACTTGCTTTCTCAAAGAACAGGTTATGAGCTGATCTTAATGGAGAGTATGAGTGCCTAGATTAGGGTGACATTCAGTACAGAAACACAACTAGATTTTGTGTGATTTGTAACAGACATGGTAAGCATTGCTTCCCTAGTGATGTAAATTAACTTAGTTAGAAATTTTAGATCAAGCTATTGAAGTTTTTTCCCAAAAATTTAGGCTCTGTTTGACCACCGATTATCAGAATTCATCATAGAAAGGGTCAAAACTCTCCAGTGAATAAAAATGTGTTGTGAATTTTTCAGAAAATCAAATGGTTCCTTCCAAGCTAAAACAAATCTGTAAATTGCTGCAGATATTGCTTTCAATATTCTGTGTGATTGTGAATAGAGGCACGTAGTAAAAATAATTCTTCATTTTACCATGTAAGCTATACTTGAAAAGGGAACCATGCAAGAGGGTAGCATACCCAGCGGCTCTGCATTATGCCATGGCACTAGAGATAAAGAAGTAGGGAGGGAAGCCTAACAGAGAAAATTGATCTCCTAAATCTAGAACTCCAGCCCTGCAACTCTGTTAACAGAATTCATATGGAANCTTTTTAAAAAAAAAAAAAAATGAAATTAAAAAAAAAAAAAAAAAAAAAAAAAAAAAAAAAAAAGTTAGCTGAAACTTAATCTCTACAAGAAAAATGAAGAAGCTGAATTTATTACTATTTCACCCCTTTTAAGGCATAAAGGTTATTCCTAGCTCTGGATGCACTTTTAGTTGTACTAAAAATGAAGTAGAAATGTAAACTCCAAAGATGTATCCCTTTTAATTTTTCAGGTACTCACTGGTATTTCAACAACTCTGTAGCTGTAGTATCTGACATGTCAGCAAGTGAATTATAGCAAGATTTTTTTTTGATTTTAAAAGCCTCCAGGCTGATTTCACTGACTACCAGTAGTGTGTGGAGGTCGCAGCCATCACACCCACTGCTTTCCTTAAGCCACAGCTCGCAGTCAAATACATCAAGAGTATGAGAGACAAACACAATGAGAAGCTGCATTCGGAGAGATTTTTCTTCAGAATGCAGTGTTGTTGTATTTTGGGAGGCATGTGGAAAGGAAGGGAGATATTAATCTCTCTGGTCTGAATTCTTAGTGGATGCTTATGGCTTTTTGAACATGGAGAAAGATATCTACTCAGAATTTAAAAAAAAAAAAAAAAGAAAGAAAGAAAAATGAAGTCACAGACTTGTTGCAACTTTTCAATGAGATCCACATTTCATGCTCTGTGCTAATGTGCATTAAGAGAGCCTATTAAACAACAAAAAGTGATTAAAGCAACCTCCAGTTAGACCACATGATTATGGTAAAAAACTCCACCATCTTATAAATTATTCTTTCTATTCTAATTAAACATTTGCACAAGCTTCTGAATAAGCTGCTGGATATGTAACAGAAGCCCTCCTCTGATTTGGTCTGACCGTTTACATCTTGGTTTTTTCAAACCCCAAAGTGTCGTAAAGAACTTAGAGGTAAAGGTGTGGGGAGATGGTGTTATAGAACTGCAGGTTCAGCATATAGAAACACATCTCTGGGGACGTGCTCTGTGCTAGTCAAGGAACCACAATATTGAGGGAGCACTGACAGGCATTCCCACCAGAAAAAAAAAAAAAAAAAAAAAAAAAAAAAAAAAAAAAAACCCCNAAAAAAAAAAAAAAAAAAAAAACAACAAAAAAAACCCCTTTTATAATTTAGGTTGAAAAAGACCCTTAAAGTCATAGAGTCTTACCATAAGCAAACACTGCCAAGTCCACCGTGTCCCTAAGAGCCACATCTACAAGTCTTTTAAAAATACCTCTGGGGATGGTGGCTCAAACACTTCTCTGAGCATGCTGTTGTAATGCATGACAACCTTTTGCTAAAGAATTTTTTCCTAATAGTCAACCTAAACGTACCCTGACACAATTTGAGGCCATTTCCTCTCGTCTTATCACATATTACCTGGGAGAAGAGACTGATGCTCACCTCACTACAACCTTGTTATTCAGATAAAGCTGACTCAAGTGTTCCTGGTGATGAGAAACAAACAAGGAATTCTGTAACAGTATAGCATTGACTTGAACAGTAAATTCCATTTAGCATTAACCAAATGAGAAATATGTTCCTTATGGGACAAAAGCAACACAAATGTAGAAAGAACAGATTGTTGTTAGTTTGTATTGAAGAACTGTGCCAAGTGTTGCATCACAATGTCAGTGTTTCTAATTTTATGCTGGACATTTTAAATATGTGCTCTGTTGAGTATGTGTATTTAATTCTGCCACTCTTTTAGTCATCATAATATGTATAGTTATGGTAGGAGGCTGTGTATGTATGACAGAGTTTGTGATAAGCTTCAGCATATGGTCATTCTCCACAGTGGCAGCACGCTCAGCTTTCCTGACAACTGGAACTTGAACACAGGAGGAATTCATGCAGGCCTTGTGATCTAGAAGGATGTTGAAAAGATCAATCTACAGAATGTTTGTTGCTGTTCACCTTCCTACACTGTCATCATCATAATGGTACTTGCCCAATGGGCTAAAAAACTCTCAGACCTTACTTTTTCAGAAGCTTCTTAATGCCCTGTGGTTAAGTGAAACTCAGTTAAATCTCTTACACCCTTTTACCAATATTCTTATTACAAATGCTCACTTAGCAGACAACTCTAGAGTTGACACAAGAGTTACATTATAAGTATCTGAATTGAAGGCATAAAACCTTTGTCATATTTAAGGTTATGTTGTAGTTATGAGAAAAAAGATCTTTTGGATGCGGCTTTTTGTTTGCAGTGGTAGCAACAGCATGTGTGACACTTCCTTAATGTATTTCAATAGAAAAGCAGATCAAAAAGAGAATGAAAGCTTAGAAATTAGGTCATTAGGCAGAAAAGGCAAATGTAAATCAGTGCACTACCACTAGCTCAGATGTGTAAGCAGTAACATAGTCCCAGATGCTATGCAAGTACCAGAAGCTTCAGCCCGGATAAGCAGTTGAATTTATCCAAGCTTTTAAGCAGGAGATTGCACCTGATCAAAAACTAGTACAGATATCCTGGATTTCCAGCATCACAAAAAAGCTTTTCTTGCAATGTGATGTCAGCTCACTTAAACAAAAGGCTTAGATACGGTACCTAACCTTTCTGTTTGCAGCAGCTTACCTTTTGACGGGATCAATGCAATTTATTAAAGTCTCACAATTTGGCATTTGTACTGTCTGCTACGTGTGAAGGGATCATTTAAATTAATTAGAACTTCAGTTTCACTGAAGGAATTCCCTTGATGCTTTTGGTGGTTTCATTTTTGGTGTGGTTTTGGTTTTTGCTGATTTTGTTTGTTTTGTTGTTGGGTTTTGGTGTGGTTTGGGTTGGTTTGTTTTTGTTGGGTTTGGTTGTTTTGATTTTTTTTTTGGGAGGCGATTGTTTTGTTTTGTTTTCCTTTTCTTTTTTTTTCCTCCTTATGTCTATTTTGATGTCTTCTTGTAGTTTGTTTCAGATCCCAGAAGAATCTGTAATGACATACAGCAGGGCTGGTAGAGTTTCTAGTAGAAAGAATTATAAGAAAATTCAGGGATTAATTTGTTGAATTACTGATGTTTATGTGTAACAGTTCATATAAAACTGTTTTTGTACCTGTAGACTGACAGATGGAAGATGTGACGCAAGTTTTTAAAACACGTTCCATGGAGTACATTATATTTTGGATGACATATATTTGCCTAGCAAACTAATAGAAACCTCAGTGAGAATAGTATTGGAGGATTCTGACATGCCAGAAAGATCTCCCACAGCAAACTGCTGGCTAAGCTGTCAACTCGTGGCTTGGATGTCAACACTCTGCACTGGGTTAGGTACTGGCTGGAGGGCGAGCCCAGAGAGTGGCGGTGAATGGTGCCACATCCAACTGGAGGCTGGGCACTAGCAGTGTCCCCCAGGGATCAGTGCTGGGCCCCATCCTCTTTAACATCTTCATTGATGATCTGGATGAGGGCATCGAGTCAGTCACCAGCAAATTTTTAGATGACACCAAGCTGGGGACCAGTGTTGCTGGGTTGGAGGGCAGAAGGGCTCTGCAGC
>VWZE01004560.1:18195-31578 GCA_013396675.1 Eubucco bourcierii | reverse complement strand
TGCAGTGAGGGTGGTGAGACACTGGCACAGGTTGCCCAGGGAGGTTGTGGCTGCTCCCTCCCTGGAGGTGTTAAAGGCCAGGCTGGATGAGGTCTTGGGTGAGCTGTACTAGTGGTAGGTGTCCCTGCCTATGGCAGAGGGTTGGAACTAGATGATCCTTGAGGTCCCTTCCAAACTTACCTTACCATTCTATGATTCTATGATTCCTCCACATCAAGTTTCTTCATCTGCACAAGAACAAACAGGCTCCATCCCTCTTTTCTCTTTTAAAAAAGCCATGATCAGAGTGTCTTCTAAAACTCTCCTGTGAGCTGCAGATCTGTTGGAAGTAGGGTTTGGTTCCTGTAGCAGCTGTGTGTTCTGCAGTTCCTTCTAACTGGGCTGACGAAACTTTCCTACTGTACCACAACAATCTTAGCATCCTACTTTTTCTTTACATTGCTGCTGACTTGAGAAGTTCTGCAGATCTCTTTGATGTTGCTGTTGGCTTGGGAGTGTCAAATGTGCAGAAGGAAGCAGAGGACATCTTCAGAGATGTTCACAGAGTCTCAGAATGTTAGGACTTGAAAGTGACCTCAAAACATCATCCAGTCCAAACCCCCTGCCAGAGCAGGATCACCTAGGGCAGGTCACACTGGAAAGCATCCAGGTGGGTTTTGAATGTCTCCAGAGAAGGAGATGGGGATGGAGGAGGAGTGGATTTTGTTGGTGCTTAAAAGAGGCACCACACCTGAGATGTGTGGAACATGAGAGGAGAAATGTTCAACAAAACAATCACTGCTGCAGGACTATGGGTCTGAAGCTCCCTGGGGGTTCACTGAGGATTTGCTTCATTACTTTTGGATGCCTTCATCAGCTCAGAAGCCTCCTCACTGGGAGCACAGTTGGCAAAAGTGGACCTCTCTGGCATGTGCTTTTTTTTTCTTACATCCAGGTGGATCCCAGCCAAGCACACAATCCCATCATTATTTCAGACATGGGTTATCAGCAACACACACACAAAAATGCAGGGTTAGAGGAGCAGTTCTCAGAAGAAATATTGCTGATAAACCTGGAAATACTCTTGGACCTCCCATGGCACAGGAACAGCCAGGAATAGTTAAGCAAGTGCTGAAGCAAAACCCTTGACCTGAACGACTGCAGATCTCACAGACACTTACACCAAGAGCTCAGCCTGAACTCAGAGGCATGAGAACAGAGTAGAAAATTAGGCTGATATTAACGAGGCACCACATGGGGCTGAGTTTAGTTCAGGGGGGAGGTCAAATTTTGGCACCTTCCCGACTTTTCTGGAATGATTTAATTTTGTTTTGCTTTGTCTTGGTAAACTCTAACTCGATCAGAAGGACCTATGAGGACAGGCTGAGAGAGTTGGGGCTCTGCAGCCTGCAGAAGAGAAGGCTTCCAGGAGACCTGATAGTAGCCTTCCAGTATCTGAAGGGGGCCTATAGGAAGGCTGGGGAGGGACTATTGACAAGGTCTTGCAATGCCAGGACAAGGGGCAATGGGTTTGAACTGGCAGAGGGGAGATTTAGACTGGATGTTAGGAGGAAGTTCTTTACAGTGAGGGCGGTGAGGCACTGGCACAGGCTGCCCAGGGAGGTTGTGGCTGCTCCCTCCCTGGGGGTGTTCAAAGCCAGGTTGGAGGAGGCCTTGAGTGAGCTGTGCTAGTGGGAGGTGTCCCTGCCTATGGTAGGGGGTTGGAACTAGATGATCCTTGAGGTCCCTTCCAACCTTACCATTCTATGATTCTATTATTCTATGACTCAGTGGGCACCTCGAGCTTGTTCTCCACTCATAGCATCCCTCCCAGCTATAGCATCCTGCAGCAGCCTCATTTCTTGTGTCAGCTGGGGGGAATAAAAGCAGAAGGGACAATTCCATGCTGATTCTTTTTTTTTTCCTCCCACCTTTCTTCTCTAGAGCCTGCCACCGATTCTCTTTCCTCCCCCTCTCTTCCCTCCCATTAAAGCAAAACATCTGCCACGGTTTTAAGATGCTTTGGCTCTCGCAGGCCAAGACAGCACTTGGCTGGGAGGGAAGCTGAGCAAGAGCCACAGCAGGTGAAGGGTTTTAATTCCCTGTTACTGTATCAGCTGCCACAACCACAGAGCATCCGCAGGAGGCAGAGGGAATGATTTCCAACCCAAAAGCAGAGCTCTGGCAGGCTGGGCTGGGGCTTGGCCCCCATCCCTCAGGACTCTGCAGAGCTCAGCTGGTGACTAGTCGCTGCGTCACTCCTTTCTGATTAAATTCCCATCAAGTTTAAAACAATAATACCTCCTTAGTGGAATGAGAAATTCTGGAAGAAGAAAGGGAAAAAAAAAAGAATTAAAAAAATAGTCTTTGTGAGGTTTTTTTTTGGGTTTTTTTTTTTTTTTTTTTTTTTTTTTGGGTTAGCAGTGAGCTAAGGGCCAGCCTTGTAGAAGCATATGGGAAAAATAGGGCTAGGACCACACTTCTCTTACAGTGAAGGGCTGACCCTTGTGTTGTGACCACAAATTCCAGGCTCCTGGCTGAACTAAGACAGTTTGAAGACAGATTTGTCTGAAGTTTAGAGAACTCTGACAAAGGAAAATGCTGGACAACACACAGAAATGACCATGTGTGAACTCCAAGAGAAAGAAGCACCCAAGTCTTTCAGCAGAAAATTTCTGTTCAAGGTCTTTGGTAGTGACTTTGTGCTGCTCTGCCAAGACCTCACTGCCAATACTGCATAAGAAGGACACAGAGCTGCTGGAGGGAGTCCAGAGGAGGGCTGCAAAGATGAGTCAAGGGCTGGAGCACCTCTACTATGAGGATAGGCTGAGGGAGCTGGCGTTGTTCAGCCTGGAGAAGAGAAGACTCCAGGGGGGACCTTAGAGCTGCCTCCCAGTAGCTGAAGGGATCCTACAGGAAGGCTGCAGAGGGACTTTTCATCAGGGTGTCTAGAGACAGGACAAGGGGGAATGGTTTGAAGCTGAGGGAAAGCAGGTTTAGACTGGAGTTTATGAAGAAATTCTTCAGCATAAGGGTGATGAGACTCTGGAACAGGCTGCCCAGGGAGGCTGTGGCTGCCTCCTGCCTGGAGGTGTTGAAGGCCAGGGTGGATGAGGCCTTGAGCAGCTCAGTCTACTTAAGAGGTGACCCTGCCCATGGTGGAGAGGTTGGAGTGGATGATCTCTGAGGTCCCTTCCAACCTGAGCCACTCTAGGATTCTATGGTTCTATGATTTGGCTCCCGCAGCTCTCTGACCCTTTCTTCCATTATCTGTCTGCTTGCTGCCTTGTGTGAGTGCCAAGCAGATGGAGCAGAACCAGATGCTCCCTTCCAACACTCCCCGCCTGCCCCAACCATTCTGTGATTCTGTGGAGACAGCAGGTATTTTTCAGCCTCAGCCACACTAGCTCAGAATGAGAAAGAGGTCCATGCCAATAGGACCCCAGGCCAGGGAGCTACCACCAGCTTACCACAGGATTTTCTCCCACACTCAAAGGCCACTGGTTACTACTGTAACAATAACTGTACTAAGAAGACATCTTTTTGGTTTACTGTCCTTCTCATTTAGGTCATTGGGAAGAGAACACTAGCCTGGGTCCAGCTCAGTGATCATATCTTACTTGGCTTAGCACTGAAATGGAAGAAGTAATGTTAGAAATTTTCATTAGTTAGAAATTTTCATTACATATGAGATAAGATTTTTCACTTCACTTGGGGGCTATACAATCCTTTTGGATAACCTTTTTCCTTCAGTTTTAAGTTAACTTCTGGAAGCAAAGCACTATGAGAAACATTCAGAAAACAAGGAGATGAAACACTGTGGCTTTTCCATGGCCATGTTTTGGCATTTAAGAAACACCTTAAGAAAATAAGGAATATTTTCCAGGGCCAGCATTCTCTCCTCTCATGGAAACTGCTGATCAGACTTAAACTGCTTCACAGTCTTTCTCTTCCCAAAGCTTCATTTTGAGGGATGAACTTAGGGTAGAAATTTCTCCTGCTAGCCTTTGGAGTTATAACTGTCCCAGACAAGGAGCAGATGTGGCTGAGCCACTTAGGTCTGCCCTCTGTGAACCACCACCTCCATCACTTCCAGTGTGATCTGGTCTAGGTGATCCTGCTCTGGCAGGGAGGCTGGACCAGATGAGCTTTTGAGGTCCCTTCCAGCCTCTGACATTTTATGATTCTATGATCAGATCCTCCCAGATTTTTTTCACAGAACAATGGAGGAGATGCTGAAATTGCAGAGGGCAAATGGACAGTGATGCTCAGCTAATAATGCCAAGCTACCTAATGCTTGGGTCTAAGGTGTGCAAGCAGGCAAAGGAAGTGTAAAGACTCTGACAAATGCCCACTTCTGCTCATAGCTGCTCTTTTGGGTTCCTTACTCATAGCTAACGCATGTGAAGCTCAGGTTACCTGGCAAAAGAAGAAGTAATGGAAACCCCATCCCTGGAGGTCTTTAAGGCCAGGCTGGATGTGGTTCTGGGCAACCTGATCTAGTAGAAAGTGTTCCTGTCCATGGCAGGGGGGTTGGAACTAGATGATCCTTGAGGTCCCTTCCAACCCTGACAATTCTATGATGCTATGATTTAGAGATCAGGTTGAATCCCTCAAGAGCACAAGTCTGGAACCAAATCCATGAAAGCAGCATGTAATGGCCTTACTTATCATCCCAGTGCTGTATCCCAAGGTTATTAATGGCCTCTGAAGTGCAGTGACACTAACATCAGCTTGAGGAGCAGCCTAATATAAGAGGCTCCCTGTTCCAAACAGCTCAGCCAGGTCACTTGTAGGCCTCACACACTCATTCCCACCTCCCAAAGACACGATTTGCTGCTCATCTACTCTTTCCACTGCATGTTTCCTCCATCAGCATGCCTACAAGGACATTCATGGCTCCTGTGCTGATTTGGTTCAGATTATCAAGGTGCTAGAGAGTAAAAGAAAGCTCCTCAAAGCCATGGGAAACTCTGCTTGGCACACACGGAGGGGCTGATAGCGCCGCTCTGTGTAACATGCTGACAGGGGGTAGAAGGAGCTGAGCTATTAATCTTCTGTAACCTAGCTGGAACTAAGTGACAGTGATGGAGCACTTTGTAATGGACTTCCTGAAGCCTCATACAAATGGAGGAAGTGACCACCCTTGACCAGGTTTCTGCTCCTTGTGGCCTGTTTCCCTGCTTGCATTGCATAGTTTTCCCTTTAGCAATCAGCTCCGACCTCATTTTAATAGGGCTATGGAATTAATTCTCAGCCTGCCTGCCTGTGAAATCTAGGTGGGGGGGGCGCTCCCTGGTCAGTGACTTGCAGGGTAACATTATGCCTAAGAAAGGTCTCTGGGGTACCATGAAGGCAGCTCTGGGCTGGACAGCCCCAAGTCCCCATTGCCTGAAGAAATCTGACCAGTGGTCTGCCGAAGCTCCAAGCTTTCCTGGACACACCAAGAAATGCTGCCCTTAGGCTGTCCTCATGAGAGGGAGAGTGTCTGGCGTTGGTGGTGGCTCTGGTCCCTCCTCAGCAGCACAGATGTTGTTCAACAGGAGCTGTGTAGGAGACACTGGAGCCTTTCAAGTCTTGCATCCTCCAGGCTGCGCTGGGGAGAGGGTGGCTTTATTTTGGGAAGGCGTCAGCTGAGCTCTGTTTTCCTGGCATATTCATGTAACAAATCCACGTTGGGGACCCATCCCTGCCTCCTGGCAGGCTTGTGTAACCCTCCAGCAGCAGCGGTGTCGAAAAGGGACCATGACCTTTCCTTTGTGGAGCTGTATTGCATTGCCAGCCGGGAGCTCTGGCAGACAAGCTCCAGCAAGCTTGTGAGCTCCCTGTCTCCCACCCAATGAGCTGGCCAGGAACAGACCCTGAAGGCTCATGTTGAAGAGTCAGTGTGAAACAAGAAAGAGACCACAGAATTAGGGCCCGTGGGAGCTTCAAACCATGCCAGCTGTGAGAGCCAATGGACACTATAGCCATAGAAGGGCATAGTCAGAGTCAGTTCCCATCATCCCAAGCCTGGTTCCAAGCACTGGCTTTGGAAGTGCAGTCAGTCTGGCAGTCTGTGTGGGCTCTGCCTCTGGCATCAGGGCTGGCAGGAGAAGGGAACTGCAGGACAAATAAAGCTCAGAGAAACTTCTTTGCTATTCTGGCCCCGGGAGCCTTGCAAGCAGAGAAACAAAGTCCTGGGCTGCAGTGAGGTAGCTTCAGAGAGGGAGTAGAGGTGACCTCAAGGAGACATCAAACAGCATAGTCTGATGGGCCATCCCAACCCCCATTCATATCACCAACAGATGGGCAGCAAGTTGAGGGAGGGGACTCTGCCCCTCTGTTGTGGTGAAACCTCATCTGCATTACTGTCTCCAGCTCTGGGGTCCTCAGCACAAGAAGGACAGGAGTTCGTTGGAGCAGGTCCACAGGGGTCTGCAAAAATGATCACAGGGCTGGAACCCCTCTGCTGTGAGGACTGGCTGAGAAAGTTGGGGTTGTTCAGCCTGGGGAAGGGAAGGCTCAGGGTAGGCCTTAAGGTAGCTTTCCAGTACCTCCTTACTTCTATTACTTGCCATAAGAAAGATGGGGACAGTCCTGTTGCATCAGGACAAGGGGTGATGGTTTTAAACTAAAAGACGGGAGAATTAGACTGGATCTAAGTAAGAAAATCTTTACACTGAAAGTGGTGAAACAAGTGGGGTCCAGGTTGCCCCAGAGAGCTGGTTGATGCCCCATCCATGAGAACATTCCAGGTCAGGTTGGATGGGGTTCTGAGCAACCTGATCTAGCTGGAGATGTCCCTGCTGGCTGCAGAGGAGTTAGACTAGAGGACCTTTAAACATCCTTTCCAACCCAACCTATTCTGTGACTATTATTTCAGCTTAGCTGCAGACTTTGATGTTTTCCTATTTTCCTTCATCAAACTCCCAGGCACTCTGAGTAGGAGGGAACTTTTGAGAGGTCCATCCCTTGACAGAAGCTCTGGATTTGACCACTTGGCCCTGATGTGTTTTCAAACAAAAAAAAAAAATCACATTATCAGTGCTCTTCCATCCTTCTCCTTCATCCTGGAGCCCATCACTCAGCAGAGAGCTACCTCTGATCTTCACAGATGTGGATTCGCTCACACTGCAGGGGAGGGTCAAAAACAAGCACTCAGGTTCCTGCTACCCAATGGTCCTTTGCTACCTTTCTGGGTGTTTTCTTCTTTTTCATCTTCTGCTCTTCCCTCAGCTGGTTATAAACCCCCACTTGCTTGCTGCTGCCTGAGGTCTAAAGATTTAGGAAGGAGTCCAGGCTACGGTCCAGTGTTTTTTTGTCACTTACTTGTCTAAATAAGGCAGGAAAAGCTCCTGCCTTGCAAGCCAGGCTCGCCACCAAAGGTGTAGAACAGGAGAGGTGTGAATGGAAACCTTGGTGGCATTAGGTGTTGTTTTTCTAAACATTCCCCATCAATAAGCTCGCAGCCTCTCAGCCCTGCAAGGTCCCACTGAGGTCTTTAAATGGTATTTCTAGGATTTCTCTAAAGCAGGGGCCTCAAGCTTTTAAACACAAAGGGAGCTGGGGAACAGGCCTCTTTAGCAAGAGATTTGAGCAAATCACTGTTTTTTTTCTTTACTTTTTTTTTTTTTTTTTTTTTTAAATGGACATCTGCTGGGGTTTGTATTTTTCGAGTCGTGGGGGTCGAAGGGGAAAAAAGAGGTTTGCAGACAGGGGTGAGCACGAGGTACACTGGGGGAAAAAACCCCAAAAAACAACAAAACCAAAAACCAAACACTCCCCCTGAAAAAAAAAAAAAAAAATCCCGGATGCTATAAATGGGAGCCCCCTAACAGTGCAGCTCATCTGCAGCAAAATGAAAATATCAGGCGTCCAAGAAACATATGTGCAGATGGCTTAGAGCCCAGGCCCCTTAAGCAGGGCTCTGCACTGAACACAATGCACCAGGTCACGTTGCTATACGGACACAAGAGATTGCTGGGCGCAGTGTGCAACTCCTCTGCGAAGCTCAAGCGATTGCAAACGCAGACCTTGTTTACGGAGCAGCCAGCGCAACGGCCCCGGCTGGCTTAGCTCTAGAACTGGGGTCAGGAGGCTCCTGCTCTGTGAGGTGTCCTCGCAGGCACTGCTCAGAAGGAGAGCAGACTCGACAGGGCCATGAGAAGCGGAGTCCGAGAGGGCTATCGCCGATGACCTGCGCTTTTTGAAGGGTGGTGTGAACCGAGGCAGAGGCTGGGCGAGACCTGGCGGCTGGGGCTTGCGCTTTCAGCCAATGTCAATTATGTCATTCCCGAGCCTGCAGAAGCTATTACTAATGTTACTTTTACAGTTCACTGCCGACCAGAGAAAAAGAGTTTTTCACACTGTTGTCGTTTTGTTGGAGCAAGACTATACGAATTGCAGATGGCTTCCTCTGCCAGATGGAGCCTCGCAGGACGGGGGGTTTGGGGGTTTACAAGGGGTTTAATGAAAACTTGGCCTCCTTCCCGACTTTCGGCGAACGCTCCGGGGTTGTCAGCTCATGTGAGCAAGTTGGGGTCCTGAAAAACGCCTAATGAACTTGTTCTCACCGAATGAGGAGGTGAAAAATTTTACCTGAGAAATGTGAAAAACTACCTGAGAAACAAAACCCAAATGAGTGAAGCAATGCTCAAGTAACATGTGCTAGTGGGAGGTGTCCCTGCCTATGGCAGGGGGTTGGAACTAGATGATCCTTGAGGTCCCTTCCAACCTTACCATTCTATGATTCTATAATTCTAAGTACACCCGACCTGAACTTCACAGAGTCACAGAATTAACCAGGTTGGAAAAGACCTCTAGGATCATCAAGTCCAAACAACCCTTCTAATTAACTAAACCATGGCACCAAATGCCTCACCCAGCCTCCTTTTAAACACCTCCAGGGATGGGGAATCCACCACCTCCCTGGGCAGCCCGTTCCAATGCCTCATCCAGCCTCCTTTTAAACACCTCCAGGGATGGGGAGTCCACCACCTCCCTGGGCAGCCCATTCCAATGCCAATCACTCTTGTGTCAAGAACTTCTTCCTAACATCCAGTCTGAACCTGCCCTGGCACAGCTTGAGGCTATGTCCTCTTTTTTTGTCACTGGCTGTCTGGCAGAAGAGACCAACCCCACCTGCCTACAGCCTCCCTTCAAGTAGTTATAGAGTGTAATGAGGTCTGCCCTGAGCCTCCTCTTCTCCAGGCTGCACACCCCCAGCTCCTTCAGCCTCTCCTCACAGGGCTGTGCTCCAGCCCCCTCACCAACCTTGGTGCCCTTCTCTGGACACCTTCAAGCACTTCAACATCTTTCTTAAATGGAGTGGCCCAGAACTGGACACTGGACTCATGGTGTGGCCTAACCAGTGCTGAGCACAGGGGCAGAATGACCTCCCTGGTCCTGTTGGCCACACCATTCCTGATACAGGTCAAGATGCCGTTTACCTTCTTGGCCATCTGGGCACAATCCTGGCTCTGTGACCACCGTGGCTATTGAGAGCTCTCACTCTGCACTGGGGCTGTTTCCATGTCTTTGCTCTTGCTCTTGGGGGGCCCAGTGCAATTCTGCTGACTCCTAACACTGATGATGAGTGGTGGGGAGAAGTGCCATCCAGGTGTGTCAAAAATCACATCATCCTTGCTTTGATGTCTACTGCTCTTTTTGTTTGCTTGTTTGTTTGTTTTTCCCACCCAGTTGTGACTTTGCTCTTTGTTGCTTTGTCTTGAGCTGAGACTTCATTTGCAGCCTTTCCACTTGGTTTGTTTCTTCCTTAGTCAGGGTTAGTCTCCTCTCCCAAGGAACCAGCAACAGAACAAGGGGAAATAGCCTCGAGTTGTGCCAGGGGAGGTTTAGGTTGGCTATTAGGAAACATTTCTTTGCTGAAAGAGTGGTCAGGCATTGGAACAGGTTGCCTAGAGAGGTGATGGAGTCCCTACAGCTGGAGGTGCTCAAAAAACATGTAGACATGACCCTCTGGGACATGGTTGAGTGGGCATGGTGGTGTCAGGTTGACAGTTGGACCTGATCTCAGAAGTCTTTTCCAAACTTAATGAATCTGTGATTTATGATTCCAGTGCTACGAGCAGTTCATTAAAATTGTGCTAAAAGAAATTCTCAGGTGTGTGCTTTCAGGTGTAGGACACCTCCTGCACTCAGAATCCCCAAATGGTGCAGAACTAACCACCAGCTCCAGCTGCAAGCTGGAAACTCTTCACTTGGTTTGAGTTCTCAGGTATATGATTTCCTTTCCTCTGTTTGTGCTCAGCTAGACTTGGCATAATACTATGTCATTTTAAACAGAACACTCCTCAGTTTGTCTGTCTCCCCATTTTCCTTTCCCATCACCTTGGCCTGACATCCATCCCGGGCTAAACTCCCAAATGGAGCCAGCTGCAGAGATTTGGCAGCGCAGTTTCTTCAGTTATGGTTTGGATAAGAAATGAGTACTTAGGTCTCGGTAGCCTCAAAATGCTTCTCAAGGGTGCAGTGAGTGAAGCAGTGGGAGGGAGCACCAAGGTGCAGACTTGAGCCATTGGAAAAACCACCTCCAACAAACAAATCCTGAGCCATTATTCACACCGTGTCTCAAGGCAGTGGACCTGTCTCACTTGTGGGCCTTTAGCAGTCTCCCATAACCAACTGCCTTTGCCTCAGCTTGTCTTCCTGTCTTTAAATACCTTCAGCCCAAGCCTAACTCAAAGGGTACTTTTTTTTTTTTTTTAATCACCCTTGGTGCACAGAGTAGAAGATTGAATTCTCCAGAGGAAGAAAGAGGCAGCACTTTTAACATCCATGTGGCAAAGGGATTAACAAAACGCCTGGAGAAGTGTAACGGCGGAGATGTCATCCTTTTTCCACTGACTGAGGTTTGGATGCAAACCTGATACCTCCTGCCCTCCTTAGCACTCCTGTGGATCTGTCTTCTTCACAATCACACTTTAACAGGGCTCTTCTGATTTTTTAAAATTTTTTTTTGGTGTGTGTGTGTGAGGTGCTCAGAGACTTCACAGAAGTGAAGCTCAATTACTAAGATGCAGCTTGAAGCAACACGCCTGAGACAAAGCACACCGAGCACCATGGGCCTCTCTTTACTTTGTATGATGGAGTAGCAGACCACATCAGGGAGACTATAATGGGGCTGTAAATCTTCCTCCCTCTTCCTCCAGAAAAGAAAACTATAGGTGTCAAGCTTTCTTAAATGAGGTTTTGACTAATTTTCCCTTTTATAGAAGGACTTTGGAGAGGATGTGAGGAGGAAGTTCTTCACCATGAGAGTGGTGAGATCCTGGCATGAGTTGCACAGGGAGGTGGTTGAGGGCCCATCCCTGGAGGTGTTTAAGGCCAGGCTGGATGAGGTTGTAGACAGCCTGATCTAGGGTAGGGTGTCCCTGCCCATGGCAGGGGGGTTGGAACTAGATGATCCTTGTGGTCCATTCCAACTCTGACTGATTCTATGATTCTCTGATTCTAGGATTAGAAGAAATCAAGTGATTTGTGCTGACTAGTCTTTAAAAAGACTAGTCAGTACAATTTCAAGCACAAATCCAGGCTGGGTGGTGAATGGCTGAGAGCAGCCCTGAGGAAAAGGACCTGGAGGTCTGGGGTGATGAAAAGCTCAACATGAGCCTGCAGTGTGAGTGCAGCCCAGACAGCAACCGAGTGCTGGGCTGCAGCAAGAGCAGTGTGAGCAGCAGGGCAAGGGAGGGGATTCTCCTCCTTTACTCTGATCTCCTGAGACCCCACCTGGAGTACTGTGTGCAGTTTTGGAGCCCTCAGCACAGGAAGGACATGGAAGTGTTGAAGCGAGTCCAGAAGAGGCCACGAGGATACTCAAAGAGCTGCAGCAGCTTTGTTATGAGGACAGGCTGAGGGAGTTGGAGAAGAGAAGGCTTCCAGGAGACTTTGGAGTGGCCTTCCAGTATCTGAAGAAGGCCTACAGGAAGGCTGGGGAGGGACTATTGACAAGGTCTTGTAAAGACAGGGTGAGGAGTAGTGAGTTTAAACTGGCAGAGGTTTAAACTGCATGTTAGGAAGAAGTTATTTGCAGTGAGGGTGGTGAGACACTGGCACAGGTTGCCCAGGGAGGTGTTCAGGACCAGGGTGGTTGAGGCCTTGAGTGAGCTGTACTAGTGGGAGGTGCCCCTGCCTATGGTGGGGGATTGGAGTTGGATGATCCTTGAGGTCCCTTCTAACCTAAATCATTCTATGATTCTATGATTCGGTACTGGCTTGCTGGCCTGGGAGGGCTATTGAAGCATAGAATCATAGAATGGTAAGGTTAGAAGGGACCTCAAGGATCATCTAGTTCCATTGCTAATGGAAGACTGCAAAGCAGCATCACAGTCCTACTTTATGCAACTGAAGAGACTTAGAATAGCAGCAGCCTGGCTAACATTCCTAGAACATGCCCAGTTTGAAATTAGCTTCTCTAGGGTAGTAGATTTTTCTCTGCAGTGAAATTCTGAGCATCATTATTCACATGATATGTTACACCTATCTATCTGTTCTGCAGATGCTCCTCTGTGGATGGCCAGGGGATCTGGTCTTCACTGAGTTTTGAGTAGGGTTGAGCTCAGGGGCAAGTGCTGGCACTCTGAAGAGTCACAGAATCATAGAATGGCTTGGGTTGGAATGGGCCTCCAAAGGTTATCTAGTCCAACGCCCCTTCCCCACAGTCAGCATCCTCCACTAGACCACCTTGCTCAGACCTGACCTTGGATATCTCCATGAAGCCCAGAGGTGTGGGAGATGAAGATTTAATTCCATTTTGCCCCCTAAACGTTTGATATGGGCTCTCAACTACGGCAGATTTCAACTCATTGCTCTCAGTGAAGAGAGGAAAAAGACTCCAGAGCACATTGTGATCTGCATCATGGGGGTGCCAGTGTCTCTTCTTGGCTAAGAGGGCAGCTAACTAGTATGGGTGGTTATGGGTAGGTGAGGTGACTGCTGTCTCTATGATAAAGTTGGCTTTTTTCCTTCCTCCCTTCCATAAAATAGAAATTCATTTATCTCCAGCTGACAGACCTTACAGAGAGGGAAGTGCTTAAATGAGCCAGCAAGGCAGTTGTGGTAAATACCTACATGCAAGTGTGTAGGCTTGGTAAAGTATAACATTCCCTAGCAAAATCACAGCATTATTAATTTTGCTGCATTATATACCTCTGGAAGGGTAAAAGGGAGAGGAGAAATCTGGCCCAGCGATCCATCATCATCTGAGGCTTTGAAACAGAGCCAACTCCAGTGAAATTCGAGTGAGCCCTTCGAAAGATGAGGAGGGGTGAAGCAACAAGTGCATTGCACTGAGCTATGATATCATCCTCTCTCCATTTCTAGAGGGGAAGCTCTCTGTCGGATGTGTAGGAGAGAAGAGTAGCAGAAACACACACACACACACACACACACACACATATATAT
>VWZE01004560.1:1351-17877 GCA_013396675.1 Eubucco bourcierii | reverse complement strand
GTGCTGGGCTGCAGCAAGAGCAGTGTGAGCAGCAGGGCAAGGGAGGGGATTCTCCTCCTTTACTCTGATCTCCTGAGACCCCACCTGGAGTACTGTGTGCAGTTTTGGAGCCCTCAGCACAGGAAGGACATGGAAGTGTTGAAGCGAGTCCAGAAGAGGCCACGAGGATACTCAAAGAGCTGCAGCAGCTTTGTTATGAGGACAGGCTGAGGGACCTGGAGAAGAGAAGGCTTCCAGGAGACTTTGGAGTGGCCTTCCAGTATCTGAAGAAGGCCTACAGGAAGGCTGGGGAGGGACTATTGACAAGGTCTTGTAAAGACAGGGTGAGGAGTAGTGAGTTTAAACTGGCAGAGGTTTAAACTGCATGTTAGGAAGAAGTTATTTGCAGTGAGGGTGGTGAGACACTGGCACAGGTTGCCCAGGGAGGTGTTCAGGACCAGGGTGGTTGAGGCCTTGAGTGAGCTGTACTAGTGGGAGGTGCCCCTGCCTATGGTGGGGGATTGGAGTTGGATGATCCTTGAGGTCCCTTCTAACCTAAATCATTCTATGATTCTATGATTCGGTACTGGCTTGCTGGCCTGGGAGGGCTATTGAAGCATAGAATCATAGAATGGTAAGGTTAGAAGGGACCTCAAGGATCATCTAGTTCCATTGCTAATGGAAGACTGCAAAGCAGCATCACAGTCCTACTTTATGCAACTGAAGAGACTTAGAATAGCAGCAGCCTGGCTAACATTCCTAGAACATGCCCAGTTTGAAATTAGCTTCTCTAGGGTAGTAGATTTTTCTCTGCAGTGAAATTCTGAGCATCATTATTCACATGATATGTTACACCTATCTATCTGTTCTGCAGATGCTCCTCTGTGGATGGCCAGGGGATCTGGTCTTCACTGAGTTTTGAGTAGGGTTGAGCTCAGGGGCAAGTGCTGGCACTCTGAAGAGTCACAGAATCATAGAATGGCTTGGGTTGGAATGGGCCTCCAAAGGTTATCTAGTCCAACGCCCCTTCCCCACAGTCAGCATCCTCCACTAGACCACCTTGCTCAGACCTGACCTTGGATATCTCCATGAAGCCCAGAGGTGTGGGAGATGAAGATTTAATTCCATTTTGCCCCCTAAACGTTTGATATGGGCTCTCAACTACGGCAGATTTCAACTCATTGCTCTCAGTGAAGAGAGGAAAAAGACTCCAGAGCACATTGTGATCTGCATCATGGGGGTGCCAGTGTCTCTTCTTGGCTAAGAGGGCAGCTAACTAGTATGGGTGGTTATGGGTAGGTGAGGTGACTGCTGTCTCTATGATAAAGTTGGCTTTTTTCCTTCCTCCCTTCCATAAAATAGAAATTCATTTATCTCCAGCTGACAGACCTTACAGAGAGGGAAGTGCTTAAATGAGCCAGCAAGGCAGTTGTGGTAAATACCTACATGCAAGTGTGTAGGCTTGGTAAAGTATAACATTCCCTAGCAAAATCACAGCATTATTAATTTTGCTGCATTATATACCTCTGGAAGGGTAAAAGGGAGAGGAGAAATCTGGCCCAGCGATCCATCATCATCTGAGGCTTTGAAACAGAGCCAACTCCAGTGAAATTCGAGTGAGCCCTTCGAAAGATGAGGAGGGGTGAAGCAACAAGTGCATTGCACTGAGCTATGATATCATCCTCTCTCCATTTCTAGAGGGGAAGCTCTCTGTCGGATGTGTAGGAGAGAAGAGTAGCAGAAACACACACACACACACACACACACACATATATATTTAAATATTCAAAACTGCCCCAGGAAAGGGTTTAAAATCTGAGGTCATTTCCTTGATGAGCTTAAAAAACATTATTTGTCATCCTCACTGAACCAGAGGAAATGCAAGAAGGATAGGGAATGTCTGCAGCACCCTTGCTGTTTGTGGCTGGAAGGGGAAGGTGCTTGGTTACAACAGCCAGTGGCCAGACCTCGAGGGTGTCCCTTTGATCTGCTCCTGCCTGACTCCAAGCATCAGAGTGGCAAAAATTCCTGGAGGGGAGTAGAGGAGGTTTGGCAAGAGCGTGGCACCACCTGGGACTGGTTTACATTTCCTTAGCATCACAGGCATTTGTCAGAGCCTTCAGCCAAGTGGCCTCAAAGGAATGAACTTTTCTTTTCTCTAGGCTGTATATATTTAGAGGGAAGCATTAAATTGACTCCAGAGAAGGCAGAAGGAGCAGATCAAACCTGATACCTCCATGGGACTGCCCAAAGGAGCTTTAGTAGTACATTAAGTGGTATCTTATTGGGGGTTATGAGTCAATTTAATAGGTTCCCCTGCACATCAGTGCAAAGTGGGTGTAAATAAGGTGTCATTATATAAAGTAAAAAGTGGAGAGTGGAGAAGCAGCTCTTGCAGTTCTGATCTCATCCCCATGCTGATCATGAAGAGCACAGACTGGGGAGCCCAGGGGCAGAGCTGGAACAACTCATGGTGAGTTGTGCACAACCTGAGTGGTGAAGGCTGAGTAACTGGAAGACAATACAGTAAGTAATTCACTAGGGACTCTGCAAACGACTTGGGGTCCATAAGCTGCCTCATGACAGTATCACTTTGTATCTTAGGCACCCCTCATCACCTCACAATGGGCTTCACAGTGTTCACAGTAGTGGCTGAGACCCTCCAGAGCATCCACACTTGAGAAAAAAGACCATAAAGGAGACCTGTATGTGCATCATACAGAAATCCCTCCTGTAGCAAATGATCTAATTTCTCTAATTAAAATATTCCAATTAGCCCCAAACCAGCACATCCCCAAATGTAACTGCTCTGTTATAAGTAAGCCATATGAGGTTCAAGAGTTTCCATGGGGGCTTGGCATGGGGCAGAGGAGGCCTTATGTGACATTCTGTGACCACATTACTCATCTCCTGGAAGGCATTTGGGTGTTAGGACACTGTGGACTGCAGGACAGAGGTGAACATCAACACTGTCAGCCTTGGCTCCAGCTCAGATGATGGTAGTCTTTAGTCTTCTACTACATCCACAGACTCCATGATTTTACTTTACTCTGCTCTCATCAGACCCCATCTGGAGTCCTGTGTACAGTTCTGGAGCCCCCAGCACAGGAAGGACATGGAAGTGTTGGAGCGGGTCCAGAGGAGGCCACAAAGATGCTCAGAGGGCTGCAGCAGCTACAAGAGTTGGGGCTCTGCAGCCTGGAGAAGAGAAGGTTTCTAGGAGACCTGATAGTAGCCTTCCAGTATCTGAAGGGGGCCTACAGGAAGGCTGGGGAGGGACTATTGACAAAGTCTTGCAATGCCAGGACAAGGGGCAATGGGTTTAAACTGGCAGAGGGGAGATTTAGACTGCATGTCAGGAGGAAGTTGTTTGCAGTGAGGGTGGTGAGGCACTGGCACAGGTTGCCCAGGGAGGTTGTGGATGCTCCCTCCCTGAAGGTGTTCAAGGCCAGATTGGACGAGGCCTTGAGTGGGAGGTGTCCCTGCCTATGGCAGGGGGTTGGAACTAGCTGATCCTTGAGGTCCCTTCCAACCTTACCATTCTATGATTCTATGATTTGAGCTTTCTTCTGCTTCTGCTGAGCTCCCTGGAGGAGTGTTGGGTAGCCCATGTGAAGGTAGATGAGCAACATGTGAGTAGTTGAAAAGAACAAAGTAGTGCAGGCATTGGTGGGACTCTCAGTTCTGGTGATGTTTAATTTGTTTGTATGGATGCAGCTGAGATAACCTGGAGGTGACAAAGTCATAGAGAAAGCATCTTCCTCTGAGCACCCTGACCCTGGTCAGCAAGGCAGCAAGTGGCTACCCTGAAGTTTTTTTCCTCCATTTCATCTGGCCCTTGCACAACATGGTGAGAGTTGCTCTGCAGCAAACTTGTGGTCTGCCTAGAAGCACTGAACTGCCCTTGGGTCTGCAGCTGCTGCTTAGCCTTTGGATTGCATCTCTCCAGACATATCATCCATTCCCTGTTATCAAGGGCTCTGATTCAGAGCCCAGGGAAACATTGCCATTCCACTTTGGGGGGAGCTGTACATTTCCCCCCACCCTCCCAGCTAATTTTACTTGAGCCACATCAGTCTTGTAAAAAATTAGAGTATCTAAGCGAAGACATGACTGCCAATTTCAGCATATTTGTCTGCTGAAAAAGCTGCACTTCCAGCATCTCATGACTCATCTGAGGGAAGCTTCATTGTTTCTTTGTAAGAGAAAATTATACTGATGGTAATAAGGCAGTATGTAAGATATTTCTCTTTGCTGGAACTTGGGCTGAGCACCAGAAGATGCTGCACACAAGCCAGTGAAGCAATGCTCGTGCTTGCCAGTGCCATCCTCACCCTTTTTCTGCAGCTTGCAGAGCCCCACACATGCTGTTGCTGAGCAGCACAGCTGAGTTGCAGAATCACAGAATCAAAGGATGATTTGAGCTGGAAAGGACCTTTAAAGGTCACCTAGCCCAACCCCCTCCTTCTTATCCCCATCTTTCACCCCTTCTCCTGTTGTAACAGACCCTGCTAAAAGGTCTGTCCCCATCTTTCTTACAGGTCCCCTTTAAGTACTGAGAGGCCACAGTAAGGTCTCCCCATAGCCTTTTCTCCTGCAACCTGAACAACTCCAACTCTCTCAGAGGTGTTTTTGAGTGGCTCTGCAGCCTTCCCACACCGCAGGAAGAGCATTCAGTCATCAGTCCTTGCTGGCAAGTAAACTGAGAGTGAGCAATTTCTGTTTGTCTGACTGCTGTGTGCAGCAGATGGAAAAACAGCAGGGAAACACTGGTCAGCAAGGCAGCAAGTGGTCTGTAGCTCATCAGCACCAGGAGGCCTACAGGCATTACTATAAACCAATAAATGCTGCCAGTTTAACACTGGCAGTGAGAGGAACTGGCTGCACAAAGCCACAGGGGTGTGAACACTCCATGGATACTCCCCAGGCACATTTCAGCTCATTGCAGCTTTCTGGAGTATGAAGAGGGGAAAAAATAGTTCTTTTAAAGGGCTGTTAATCCATTTTAAGGCCAGAAGGACCCTCCAAGACAGTCACTTGCCTTACATGGACCATCCAACTACTCTCAGCAGCATCAGCATCAGGCCCATTAACTGTTGGTAGAGCAAGAATGTCATTTTCATCACATGTGGAAAAGATTGGCTTCTTCCCTGCTTCCCCATGCTTCATGCTATTATTATTATTATTATCATCATTATCATTATCATTATTATCAGTAGTACCACCACACAGATGTGTTCTCCTTAACCCCAGTAGCCCTGTAGAAAGCAATGATTTCGTAGGCAGATTTTTGCCTCATCTGTTTGTTTTGGGTTGGTTCAGTTTTTTTTCCCTGAGACCTGGATGCAAACTTGATTTTTAAAATTCATTTTCTGTTTTGCTGTTCTAGCTCCTTCTGTGAGGAGGACAGGTTCTCTGATGATCCTTCAACAGGCCAGTCTGCAGCCAGTCCATGGCCACCCAAGGTCCTTTGGGGTACCCAGAGGCCATGCATCTCCCCCTCTCACTGAGCATCATGGTGTTTTACTGTGGCTGAGACCCTTCCATGCAACACTGCCCATGCTTTTGGTTTGACCTTCGTGTCACAGTATCACAGGATGTCAGGGGTTGGAAGGGACCTCCGTAGATCATCAGGTCCAACTCCCCTGCCAGAGCAGAACCATAGAATCTAGCTCAGGTTGCACAAGAATGCATCCAGACAGGAATGCATTCCAGAGAAGGAGACTCCACAACCTCTCTGGGGTGCCTGTTCCAGTGCTCTGCGAACTTTACAGTAAAGAAATACTTCCTTATGCTGAGGTGGAGCTTCCTGTGCTGTAGTTTCCATCCATTACCCCTTGTCTATCCCAGAGCACAACTGAGAACAGTTTACCCCCTTCCTCTTGAACCCCAGCCCTCAGATATTTATAAATATTGATTAGATCCCCTCTAAGTCTTCTCTTCACCAGACCAAACAGCCCCAGGTGCATCAACCTCTCTTCACAGGGCAGCACTCCAGCCCCTTCATCATCTTCATAGCCCTCCCTTGGACTCTCTCCAGTGGATCTCTGTCCCTCCTGAACTTGGGAGCCCAAAACTCAACACAATATTCCAGGTGAGGTCTCACCAGAGCAGAGGGAGAGAACCTCCTTGGATCTGCTGGACAGGTTCTTCTTACTACACCCCAGGCTCCCATTGGCCTTCTTGGCCACCAAGGCACATTGCTGTGCTACGGAGAGCTTCTTGCCCACCAGCACTCCCAGTTCCTTCTCCACAGGGCTGCCCTTCACCAGGTCACATCCCAACCTGTTCTGGTGTCAATAACCTTACCAGGCTGGTTCTGGGATTTGTCAGGAGAAGGAGATTTTCTCTATGCACAACTTAATGCTCTACTTGGACCATCCAGAACTCATTTCAGTCTGACATTTTATGCAGTCTGAGAAATCCTTGTGGTCTGGGATGGAATTAAAGAGCTGATGAATGATGTTATGAGTAGAAATTAAGTAGGGTCAGGGTGAAAAAAAAAACCACCACAGAATCACAGAATGGTAGGGAAGGGACCTCCAGAGATCATCCAGCCTGGGAGATGCTGCCAGAGATCATCCAGTCCAATCACCCTGCCAGAGATCATCCAGTCCAATCACCCTACCAGAGATTACCCAGTCCAACCACCCTGCCAGAGCAGGATCACCCAGGGCAGGCCACAAAAACTGTCAAAAGTCAGTTTAAACAATAAAACCAGTTGTTTTGAACCAAGACAGGACTGGTCTACATCATAACATAAGGTTCATCCAGGTCAGGTGTGGTGGAGGACAGAGCACTGCATGGCTCTTCCTCAGCTTATCAACAGGAAGTTGTCAAGCATTCCTCAGACAGGCCCTGGGATGCACCCAGTGCTCCCAAGGGGAGAGATTCTCCAGACTATGGCAGATTTCAGGAAAACACAGCAGTAACAACAACAACAACAACATTAGCATCTAGCATTTCAGAAATACCAGTGCAGTTTTGAAGGCAGAAGGCAGCAGCCTGGAGTTCAGTTACATTGTCTGAGTGATTAATGTGTTATTTAGGGAACAGACAGAAGCAGGGAGCCTGAGAGAGGTCTCCTCCTCTCTGTGCCTGATTTCTAGTGTTGGAAAGAAAGGAGAGGAAAAAGTGCAAATGTAATGTCCTGTAAGGAGGATTTGAGGAACAGCATACTGAAGAATCACAGAATGGTTAGGAGTTAGAAGGGACCTCAAAAGATCATTTAGTGCAACCTCCCTGCCAAAGCAGGTTGCACAGGAACTCATCCAGGTGGGTTTGGAATGTCTCCAGAGAAGGAGACTCCACAACCTTTAAGAGTAACCTGCTGCCGTGAAAAGTATGCATGATGAGAATGGAGAATCCAAACTGCTTCAGGTTTTGTACCATAAGACACCAAACCTCCTTCCCTATCTTCTCTTTGTACAACAGAGGTGCCTGAAAGAAGAAGGACATTTGAACCAAATGTGAGTGCTCTCTGATGGTAGAGACTCAGCAGAGCTGCTTGGCTTTGGAGTTGCAGAGGAGAACCCTGTGCAGTCCATCTGTGGATGCCCTGAGCAGGTGCAGGAAGGAGCTTGGTGGTTCATGTCCACATCCAGCACCAGGAATGGGAAACCCATATAAGGGTTGCCTCCAGCCTGTTTTTACCCCTGGGTAGCAGAATTGATAAATACTCTGCACACCAACTCTCAGCATTGTCAGACTGTGCTGCCTAAGTTGGAAGTAGGAACCCCTGGGTGCCCCCTGGGAGGTTTTCTCCCTGGAAATCAGTGCCCAGGCCTCGGCTGTGCAGACCTAGCATGTGTGTATTACAGAGCCTGTTTTTCACCACGTAGGTCCCTTTTGCTCCATCCACCCTGCTCCTTCCTCAGGGAATATAGTACAGTTCACACATTTGACATACTCTGCAAGGTATAAATAAACCAACATTTTGCTGGGTCAGCCCTGTGTTGGCAACCTCCTTCTACTCTGTCGCTGGAGGCCACAACTCTACTTAAAGTGGCCATTTTGTCTTGGCAGGACTCGTTCACTCACTCCTCAGCTCTGCTGTTTGGTGCCAAAGCACAATGAGAACTCCTCAATTGCCCTTGGCTTCCCCTCTGCAAATGTGGGGATAGCCTGTGCCACAGAATAGGAAAAGGGAAACAAATGCCCCTTGCCAACACCCAGGAGAAGAGAGGAGGCAGATATGGTCAGGTTCTGTTCAAGCATGGCTGATGGGAAGAATTGTGTAGGGTGTTTAGAGCTCCCACCATTGGCTTCCACACTGGGTTTAGGACACCCTTACCCAGGAATTGAGATAAATCTCTTTTGGCCCTGATGAAAAGAGAGAGGCATTTCATAGGACAACCATGGTTGCTCACATTTCCCACACTACTGACATTCCTCTCTTTGTGTCCAGAGACTGAATGGTCTCATCTTTTCTCCTGCACTCAGAAGCAGAACTGCTTTCCTCCCCCTTCTCACTCTTGATGGGTTTGATCTTTTTCAATGTTGCATTGATTTTTTTTTTTTTTAAGTGTAGAATGCCTGAAAATAATTAAAAAAAAAAAAAAAAAAAAAAAAGTCACAGATGTATGGCTGCCTCTCAGGTATGAGCAATGGGTTCCCCATCAGTGGAAGGTGAGACCTAAATATGAGGTCTTTACATTTAAAGAGGGAGACTGAAATTCGGGAAGTAGATTGGCTGAGGTGCAGCCTCAAAAGAAGAAGTCTCAAAAAACAAAACAAAACAAAACAAACCAAAACAAAACAAAACAAAACACCCCAAACCCCAACCAAACAACCAAAAAAACCAAACCAAACCAACCAACCAACAAAACAAAAACAACCAAAAAACCAACAAACAAAACCAAACAACAAAACCAAACAACAAAACCCAACCCAAAACCCAACCAAATCAAAACTGAAACAAAAAAAACCCCAAACCCCCAAAAGCTAAAACAAAAATCCAAGTAAACAAACAAACAAACAAAAAAAACCCAAACAAAAAAACCCCCCAAACAACCCCAAAAAAGCCCAGCCACCCCAAACCAACAAAATCATGTTGTTCCCAAACTGGACGTTGCTCTGGAAAGCATCAAAAATCCTTGTGTTTTGTAAACAGGAAGTCACATTGTCTGGAGAGGATATTTCCCCCCTCCCTTCAATAGTTTCACCCAGCTCTTCTTACAGTATTTCAGGATGGAAAAGTTCATTTCCCTCTCACAAGCACACAGGAGAAGGCAGCTGCCACCCAGACATGCTTTAAACAGGGCCACATGGAAGCCACTTGGGCTCCAAAAATGAAAGCAAACCACGGCGCTGTCATCACTGCACGGCACCGTCAATCAGAGCTGCTCACAGCCCTCTGCACCCTGCCTGGCTCACACCCTGGTCATCAGCAGCTTAGGCTGAGGCAGAATAATAAACCAGAATCACAGAACTTTAGAGGTTGGAAGGCACCTTCAGAGATCATCCAGTCAAACACCCCTACCCAAGTCGGATCCCCTAGGGTAGTTCGCACAGTAATATATCCAGGTGGGTTTGGAAAGTCTCCAGAGAAGGAGACTCCACAACCTCTCTGGGCAGCATGTTCCAGGGCTCTGTCACCCTCACTGTAAAGAAGTTTCTCCTCATGTTGAGTTGAAACCTTCTCTATTGCAGTTTGTAGCTGTTGCTCCTTGGCTGAGCACCAAAAAGAGCTTGGCCTCAGGCGTTTGACACCCACCCCTCAGGTATTTGGACACACCGATCAGATCTCCTCTCAGCTTTCTCTTCTCCAGACTGAACAGCTCCAGGGCTTTTAGTCTTAGTTTGTAGGGGAGGTGCTCAAGTCCCCCACTCATCCTCCCTATTTTTTTAATCCCTATGGGTTTAAACTGGCAGAGGGGAGATTGAAACTGGATGATAGGAGGAAGTTCTTTCCAGTGAGGGTGGTGAGACACTGGCACAGGTTGCCCAGGGAGGTTGTGGTTGCTCCCTCCCTGGAGGTGTTCAAGGCCAGGTTGGGCAAGGCCTTGAGTGAGCTGTACTAGTGGGAGGTGTCCCTGCCTATGGCAGGGGGTTGGAACTAGATGATCCTTGAGGTCCCTTCCAACCCTACCATTCTATGAATCTATGACCCTCATGTTTTTCTGCTGGACTCTCTCTGGCAGGTCCCTGTCTCTCTTGAAGTGGGGAGCCCAAAACTGGACACACTATTGCAGGTGTGGTCCCACTAGGGCAGAGTAGAGGCAGAGAAGAAGTCCTTCCTGGAACTATTCCAGGCCAGGTTGGATGGGGCTCTGAGTTGAAGATGTCTCTGCTCAGTGCAAGGGGCTTGGACTAGATGACCTTTAAATGTCCAAATGTTGAATGTTAGGAACAAGTTCTTTACTATGAGGGTGGTGGAGCACTGGAACAGGTTGTCCAGGGAGATGGTTGAGGCCCTTTCCCTGGAGACATTCAAGGTGAGGCTTGATGGGGCTCTGGGTGACCTGGTCTAGTGGGGATGTGCCTGCTGACTGCAGAGGAGACAGACTACGCCAATTTTAGAGGTCCCTTCCAACCCCAGGGCTCTCAGTCTCTGTTCATAGGGGAGATGTTCAGGTCCCTCATCATCCTCATGGCTCTCTACTGGACTCTTTCCAGCAGGTCCCCGTTTCTCTTAAACTGGGGAGCCCAAAATTTGACACAGTATTCCAGAATATTGTGGTGTGAGGTCTGAATCAGTAAATGAGGGATAAGCAAAAATCAGAAAGTTCAGACTCGCCTCTTTTCTGGCTGTGAGGGTTGGTGAGCATAAATTCCTGTCATATTTAAGTGAGGTGTTTCTCCCAGCTTCACCCTGACCCTGACCTTGTTGTGTGTAACCTCTTGACAAAAAGAGGTTCATTTTCATGTTACTCCACTGAGCAAACACAATGACATTATTCTACAGGCAAGTTTAGCAAAATGAGTTTGCTAAGGAATGCTCCTTCACAGTGTGGACAGAGGACACTGAGGTGAGGCATGTCATAGAATTATAGAATGGTAAGGTTGGAAGGGACTTCAAGGATCATCTAGTTCCAACCCCCTGCCATAGGCAGGGACACCTCCCACTAGCACAGCTCACTCAAGGCCTCCTCCAACCTGGCCTTGAACACCTCCAGGCAGGGAGCAGCCACAACCTCCCTGGGCAACCTGTTCCAGGGCCTCACCACCCTCACTGGAAAGAACTTCCTCCTAACATCCAGTCTAAATCTCCCCTCTGCCAGTTCAAACCCATTGCCCCTTGTCCTGGCATTGCAAGACCTTGTCAATAGTCCCTCCCCAGCCTTCCTGTAGACCCCTTCAGATACTGGAAGGTTACTCTAAGGTCTCCTGGAAGCCTTCTTTTCTCCAGGCTGCAGAGCCTCAACTCTCTCAGCCTGTCCTCAGAGCAGAGCTGCTGCAGCCCTCTGAGTATCTTCATGGCCTCCTTTGGACCTGCTCCAACACTTCCATGTCCTTCCTGTGCTGGGGGCTCCAGAACTGCACACAGTAATCCAGGGTGGGTCTGAGGAGAGCAGAGTAAAGGGGCAGAATCCCCTCCCTTGCCCTGCTGCCCACACTGCTGTTGATGCAGCCCAGCACTCAGTTGCTGTCTGAGCTGCATGTGCACACTGCAGGCTCATGTTGAGCTTTTCATCACCCCACAACCCCAGGGCCTTTTCCTCAGGGCTGCTCTCATGATGGTGTTCCAAATGAGAGAACAATCTGGATCTTGCTGCAGCTGCAGAGCCCCTCCTACTGCCTCCAGTGAGAGACCAGAATTATGGAAATGAATGATTTTGCTCATGAAAAAATCAATCCTACAAACTTTTATAAACAGTGAAAGAGTGTAAACTGATATACCAAGGCTTCAGGTCAAAGCAAAGTGGTTTGGGTTTGGAACTGGCCATCTTCCCTCACTGCCACAAGCACAGTAGCTGTGACACCTGAAGGAACTGAATCACAGAATCAAAGATTGTCAAGGGTTGGAAGGGACCTTGAAAACTCATCCAATCCAAGTCCCCTGCCAGAGCAGGATCACCTAGACCAGATCACATAGGAACACATCTAAGCATGTTTGGAATATCTCCAGAGAGGGAGACTCCACAACCCACCTTGGGCAGCCTGTTCCAGTATTTTGTCACCCTCACAGGCAAAAAAAATTGCTCACATGTTTACATAAAGCTTCCTCTGCCTCAGCTTCCGCCCATTATCCCTTGTGTTGTCATTGGGCATCACCCAGCAGAGCCTGGCTCCAGCCTCCTGCCACTCACCCTTTACATACTCATAAGCATTAGCAAAGTCAGAACACCAGAACAGGTTGGTCAGAGAAGTTATGGAGTCTCCATCTCTAGAGACTTTCAAGACCCACCTGGGCACATTCTTATATAACCTGCCTAAGGTGAACCTGCTTTGGCAGATGATTTGGACTGGGTGATCTCTGGAGGTCCCTTCATGGAGCTTCCATCTCTAGAGACTTTCAAGACCCATCTGGGCACATTCCTGTATGACCTGCCTTAGGTGAACCTGCTTTGGCAGAGGGATTGGACTGGGTGATCTCTGGAGGTCCCTTCATGGAGTCTCCATCTCTAGAGACTTTCAAGACCCATCTGGGCACATTCCTGTATGACCTGCCTTAGGTGAACCTGCTTTGGTAGAGGAATTGGACTGCATGATCTCTGGAGGTTCCTTCCAACTCCTACCATTCCATGATTCTGTGATTTGTGGTCCAGTCATGCTGTTACTGAAGTAATTGCTAGGTTGGCATGGATGTCTGTGGGAGCAGACTTAGGTATGGACCCTGAGTGCATTAATTAGGGAGTGGTTAGCAGAAAAGCCAATCCCCAGCAGCTCAGGAGACTGTTTAGTGGTAGAGCAATGTGTGTTCATGCCTTCTGTTGTTGAGCTGCTCTCATCCTCCCTGTTCTGTCCTAGTCTGTGCTCCTGGTCTTGTGTAAGGAGCCAGCAGGCAAACATGTTCCTGATGAGGGCCTCGTGGCTGGCTTAGCACAGCAGCACGAGCAGGGAGTGCTCAAGCACAGTGACAGGGGGAAAGGAGACTTGTGCACACCACAGATGCATCTTTGAAGGCAGAACTTGGGTCATGTCTTGGAATGTAGGGACTGTCATATAGGAACAGTTTACTTCTGGGGTAGAGAAGTAAATCTTTAGATTTATAGATAGAGAGATAGATCCTCATCTGCTACCTATCACATTACTGCACCACAATATGCCACAAGGAGGTATTTTTTGACTTGATCTTGGCTCTTTGCCTTGCATTTTTCTCCTCCCTGGTAAACTTAGGTGTCCTTGCCTATGGTAGGGGGTTGGAACTAGATGATCCTTGAGGTCCCTTCCAACCTTACCGTTCTATGATTTTATGATTCTATGAAACTTGTAGGCATCATCTCTATTCTTATGCATGCTTTCATGCATAGATTGCTTTCCCAGGTTACCCTGAAGCACCTCACCTTGCTGAATTCCAAACCAGACCTTCACTCTTAGTATTTGCATTTACCTTGGCTGTTTTCTCTAGGGCAGAGTGAAGTCCAGGCAAGGCTGAGGCAACTGGGGTACCAGCACTTGAGCGGCTCGGCAGGGATTTCCCTCCCACATACATGTTTCCAGGACTCAGAGCCTCCTTTCTTTTAGCTGTGACATACCCCAGCACAATTTATGGATGTCTAGGACACAGGGAGCATCCAGGGGAAAACCTCAACCCAGAAGGCTCTGCCAGTTGTGGTGGCAGTAGGCTTCACTGAGCTGCACATCAATTAGCTGCTGAGATGAATGTCCTTCCAGATATACACATGGAATTAATTAATTCAATGAAGGCTGTTTTATTGTTACTGTTTCCTGGAAACAAACATTGCATTTTAGCTCTGGGACACACTATTATTGCACAAAGGGAGGAAAAAACAGAATCACAAGGCTGAATTTTTTTTGTCTGGTGGTAAAGACTGAAGCTTTCAAAGTGGATTAGTGTTATTGCTGGGTGGTGGGAAACATGAGACTCACCCCAGTCCAGCCAGGAGTGCACTCAGATTTGCCAGTCAGGCAAACCTAGGTTATGGCTGTACATCAAAACCGTGGTAAGTGCTTGTTAAGCCTTGGTTGGTTCTCACACGTAGCCAGGAAAGCAGGACAGTGGGCTGGGATCTGCTCCACTTTGGGTTAATTACACACAGAACATATGTCCAGATGTGCATGCCACTGCTCAGTGCTGTGGATCCAGAGGACACAGCTCTGGGAAGCTCAGCTGTAACCCACAACCTCTGACAGTGACTTTTGTTGTGGAAGAGTTCTTTCTTTTTAATGCTATGTTGTGCACTGTGTGTTTTTCCTCCTCTGTGTATTGAGACTTATAGAATGGTTCAGGTTGGAAGGGATCTCAGAGATCGTCTCCTCCAATCTCCTTGCCACGGGCAGGGACATCTCTCAATTAGACTCAGCTGCTCAAAGCCTCATCCAATCTGGCCTTGAAAACCCCCAAGAAAACTGCCACAGCCTCCCTGGACAGCTTATTCCAGAGTCTCACCACCCTCACATCAAAGAACTTCTTCCTAAGCTCCAGTCTAACCCTACTCTCCCTCAGCCTCAAACCATTCCCCCTTGTCCTGTCTCTAGACACCCTGCTGAAAAGTCCCTCTGCAGCCTTCCTGTAGGATCCCTTCAGCTACTGGAAAGCAGCTCTAAGGTCCCCCCAGAGTCTTCTCCAGACTGAACAACCTCAGCTCCCTCAGCCTGTCCTCACAGCAGAGCTGTTCCAGCCCTTGGATCATCTTTGTGGCTTCCTCTGCACTCACCCCAACAGCTCTGTGTCCTTCTTCTGCTGAGGACACCAAATCTGGATGCAATATTGAAGATGAGGTCTCAGCAGAGCAGAGTCAAGGGGCAGAATCCCCTCTTGCCCCACTGGCCACATTCATCACCACCCTGGCAGCAAAGAGTCACAGCAGCAATACTACAATATTTACCTTTTCCCCGCTTACCAGATGCTGTTCCAGTGTTGCTTCTGCCTCGTGGCAGAACACTTAAATGCCCATTCCATGCCATCATTTCACATGATGCCCCTCATGAGCAGATCTAATTTTACCTTAACATCAGCTTCAAAACCCCTTTTGCCGTCATGCTGAGGCTCTTTGTGATCTTAATGCCTTCATGATCTCAGGGCAGCTAAAGAAAAGTGATTCAGAGTCCCAGGTGGTGTGAAATCTTTGTTGGCACCGAGGTGTTTGATCAGAGCTTGGAAACTCTCAGGGGATTGAGTGTTTTTTGCTGTGTTAGCTAAGGACTGTTGTCTTTCTGTGCAACATGGGGCTTTTTGCCCCAGTGGTGTGGAAGTCCTCCTTCATCCTGATGCTCCCCAGGGGAGAATGGGGCCTCCCTGCAACATCCTGAAGTCCTCAGGGTTAGCACAGGCTTGAAGTGAGGCACATTTTGCTACCGTCAGGAGTAATCCTTCTGGGAAGACAGCAGCACAACTGTTTGTAAAGGTCTCGTTCTCCAAATGTTAAGTTACTCCCTGGTTGAGCTTCTAATATCACAGCTGGCTCCATGCTCTGCTCTGTGCTACAGAATTATCATAGAACCATAGAATCATAGAATGGTAAGGTTGGAAGGGACCTCAAGGATCATCCAGTTCCAAACCCCTGCCATAGGCAGGGACACCTCCCACTAGTACAGCTCACTCAAGGTCTCCTCCAACCTGGCCTTCAACACCTCCAGGCAGGGAGCAGCCACAACCTCCCTGGGCAACCTGTGCCAGTGCCTCACCACCCTTACTGTAAAGAACTTCCTCCTAACATCCAGTCTAAATCTCCCCTCTGCCAGTTCAAACCCATTGCCCCTTGTCCTGTCATTGCAGGACCTTGTAAATAATCCCTCCCCAGCCTTCCTGTAGGCCCCCTTCAGATACTGGAAGGCTACTATCAGGTCCCCTCGAAGCCTCCTCTTCTCCAGGCTGAAGACCCCCAACTCTCAGCCTGTCCCCATAGGAGAGCTGCTGCAGCCCTCTGATCATCTTTGTGGCCTCCTCTGGACCCGCTCCAACACTTCCGTGCCCTAACCCCTGTGCAAGACGCCTGGTGTAGAGGTGTCCATGTAGTGTTCAGTTCAGGTTGTGAAGATGCCTCTGTTTACAGCAGAGGGGAGTGGACTAGATGACCTTTGGAGGTCCCTTCCAGCCCAGCCCAGTGTGTGATTCTATGATTCTGTAATTCTATTGTTCTATGATTCTGTAATTCTATGATTCCATGAATCCATCATTCTGTGATTCTATGATTCTATTATTCCATGATTCTATGATTCTATGAGTCTATGATTCTGTGATTCTATTGTTCTATGATTCTGTGATTCTATCATTCTATCATTCCATGAATCTATCATTCTATGAGTCTATAAATCTGTGATTCTATGATTCTGTGATTCTGTTGTTCTATGATCCTGTGATTCTATGATTCTATCATTCCATGATTCTATCATTCTGTGATTCTATGATTCTGTGATTCTATGATTCTATGATTCTGTGATTCTGTGGTTCTGTGGTTCTGTGATTCTGTGATTCTGTG
>VWZE01004558.1:0-12608 GCA_013396675.1 Eubucco bourcierii | reverse complement strand
ATATCTGGCAGGTTAAAGTCACCCACAAGAACAAAATGTGATGATCTTGAAGAGAATTTATCCTATCAGAATGTCAGCGTAATCCCAGAACACTGATTTTAACCATTTTATAACTTATAGTTGTAATAAAACTTTGATACTGAGACCGTATGTGTTGGTTTGAGGATAACTGGAATATTTTAATGGAGAAAATTATAGGCTGTGAAACAGAAACAATGGTGATGTGTACTTCACTCAAAGTAGCTTACTGAGATATATAAGAACAAGAACGCAAACACAGATAACACTCTCTCAGACTGTCCCTCTCCAGCTGTCTAGCTGTTTTGGTCTGCTGGTCTCTCTGCTAATCTGACTAACCACTCTTCTTCTAATCCCCCTGGTCAATCCTTCAAACTCACCTTATGCATAAGGCAAACCCTGGGATAAGGTAGAGGGTTGGGGAGAAGGAAAGATGGTTGGAAGCCCCTCCTGGAGACTCTGATTTCTGTGAGGGGGATTTTGTTTCTCTATTACGTTTAACTTGTATATTTCTGTAAAAGTTCCTGTATCTTGTGTATTGTGCTGGTTTGAGGCTAATTAGAATATTTTAATAGACAAAATTACACTATAGGCCGTGAAAGGAAAACATCATGATGTCTACTTCACTCATATGCTTGCTGAAAAGTTGTTTGGGAACAATAACCAAAACATATCGGTAAGTCGGTCTCTGTCTGTCTCTTGCTGGAACAGCAGCTGCTGGGGCAGTCTAGCAGTTTCTGGCTCTGACTCTTCTGCCGATTAGTTTTCACTAACCATTTTTCTTCTAACCCTCCTGGCCAATCGTCCTAATTTACCTTGCATGTAAGGCAAACCTTGGGGTAAGGTACAGGGGTGGGGAGAAGGTGGAAGGGTGGTTGGGAGCCCCTCCTGGGGTCTCTGATTTCTGGGAGGGGNCCTCCTGGGGTCTCTGATTTCTGGGAGGGGTGTTGTGTTTCTGTATTACGTTTAACTTGTATATTTCTGCAAATATTCCTGCATATAGTGTATATATCTGCCTGTATATTGTCCTGAGCTGTAAATATAGCTTCATTCTTTAACTTCCAGCCAGATGAGTTTAGTCTGGGTCATTTTACAAAGTGTGTGGGGGGAGGGTAACTCCCAAACCAACACACTATACTAAACATTTCGTATGTATGTACTGCTAAATTGAATTTATGCGTGCCTTTTCAATTTATCTGCTTTTGTAGCAAAGGTTCTTTTAAGATAGTGTCCTGCTAGGGCATAAATCCTGCCAGGCCGGTTTAAAGACTTGCTCTCCTCCTCCTGTTGTGGGTCTGGGAGTTGAGTAGATTGAGCAACCAAAGCCTTGAGACTAGGAGCTCAGCACCATGTGTCATGTGAGGGGCTGCTGCTGCCCATAAATGTGCCTGCATGGTCACACGAGGCACAAAGCTTTGAATTCATTGGGCAGGACAATATGCTAGTGCCTACTGGCCAGTTTAATTTTCAAAACGGTCTATTTAATGGGGGGTGATTTAGAAGCTGTGCCTTTCCTGCACTGTTGCCTTTCCTACATAGACAGCTTTTCCTGCATCATTGCCTTTTCAGACTGCTAGCCTTTCTGCAGTACCGCTTAGCAGCTAGTTAACCGGGAATTGTTCGTGGCCACGTGTTTGCAGCTTACACTGGCTGGCTCAGCAGTGGTTCATCTGCAACTCGGCTCTCTCTTCCCCTCTACCTGGAATATTTTATATTTTACTGTAGGATCATTATTGCGAGTTTTGGAAGCATTCTTGTACGGGAAACAGGGATCAAGGCATAATGAGTACATATGCTAAAGTCGATATTAAGCCTCTGTAAGCACAGTTAGAATTTTTCCTGTTTTCTTGTTCCTATTTTCCAAGTTCTGATTGTTTAAACTCTTTAATCCTGTGTTCCCAAATATCCTTTGTGCAACTATTTCCTGTCAACCGAAAATTCAAATAATCTTAGGGAATTTCCCCGATTTTTAAAATATAAAATTGCTATCCGTGCAAATATTAGTAATTCATAACTGATTAATATAACCTTAGATAGGAATGGGAGCACCTTCACAAAACCATTAACGCATTAAAATTAGTAAACCCACTTTTTGCTCATCAAAACCAAGAAAAATTACAAGAACATCATCTCACCTGCATCAGCTCTGGATCGCTGACCTGGTGATTTTCCAAATGGGGTCTTCATTCATCTGTGTTTAAGTGAGCAGCAAAGCTGCTGTACTAGGGTGAAAATCCAGTTCTTCCCAACTTCGTGGCTATCTTCTTAGACTTAGAATAAGATAGCTACTTATTAATCCACCATTCAATCATGAATTTGTCCTTCCTCGAGTACAGAAGATGCGCTTTCACTTACAGTACTCTGAAAAACAAAGCAAGCAAAGTGTTGGTGGTTTGATTTGAGACTTGATTGAAGAGAAGCAATAACTGACTTAGTTAGGTAAGACACAAATATTGGTTCAGTGTAATGTTCACCTTCTTACTCAATAGGAAGTTCCTTTATATTGTTACTCTGAAAGTATTTAGCAAACAAAGGATATGTAAGCAAGAATATAGCAAAACAAATATTAGGGCTGCTACTTTCCCATCATATTCACAAGGAAGTTCCACATAACAAAGTCACATATCTAAACAAAAGCTTCTTAAAACCCACTGTATTTAGTACAAGGAAGAACGACTACTAGCTGGAAAGGGAACTGCACTACCTTCAGAGGTAAAGCACAAATTATGTATTTCCAGTTAAGAGAAACAAAACACTCTCACAAACTTTTTTTTTTAAACCCACATCTATAAAGCAAAAAAAAAAAATCCAACATGAAAGGTTATCAAAATCACCAACTCCACTGCAATGACTGCTGACGCCACCAGTTTGTTGATGAAGTTACTGATTCCTAGAAGTTATGCAGAAGGTGTTGGTGACTCTCTACAACTGACCTCAGATTCTTAAAACATTTAGTGATCACATTTCTCTATAGTGGGAGACAGGTGCAAACAACTTAAGTCCTTTTCAGGATTTAACTACAGAAACTTGTAGTCACCTCAAAATTTGAAGACTTGCAAGTCATCTTATTTCATGCTAACATTTGTAGACAGAAAACGTTTATCCAGATGAATCCATTACTTCACTGCATACAGTAAAAGTGAGGTCACATTACTTTCTTAGCCTCGTTTCTTTATGAAATGCCATTGCTATCACATTCTCTGTAATCTGTTAGAACCTGCTGTCAACGTTCATACAGTGGTTAAAAAGAGAAGAATGCCACTAAATAGTGACTCACCTGAGGGGAAAATAGAAAATGTACCTTATGCTCATGCCTTACTGAATAGGGTAACACAAAAGAACACGCCTGAAAGTAAAACCCATAAGGCACAAAAATGCATTTACATCTAACAACACTTGTCAACTCTCCCATGAATCATACTCATTAACTGTTAGAAAGATTGGAACACCACAACAGAAATACCTTACTAGGGAAAAAACCCAGCAACTGGGAGACAAAGTCAACAACTGGCGGTTTTTAGAAAGTACTGTTTGGAAGAGCTAACTTAAACATTCACACTAAGGAAGTTAAAATTAATTTATAGGAACTTAGTTTCTATCATCTCTCCCTAAAATCCACTGGTGTATAAACAACAATCCTCAATGATACCAGGGCAACACTAGTTAACATTCAAAAGTTCCTGAAGACAAAATAGGAAACCATTGCCCTGCTTACACTACCTTACCATAACAAGGTTTGTTTACTAAACTGAAAAATACGTTATGGATTTAAATGTTAGTACAGAAGCACCACTGATTATGAAAACACTCTGAATAGAGAGTACTTGCTGTGCTATGCTATCAGTCTCATTTGCACTGCATTAAAGAAAACATTCTTCTTCTCCAGAAGAGGTAGTAGTTATGAGCAAATGGTGACTTAGTGTTGCATTATTCCACTTTAAAAAACACCACAAAAAATCCTCACCACTTAAAACCCCTCCAAACCATAAACCACATAACTCCCTCCCAAATCACAAACTGTTTTTACCTTTGGATTTTGAAACTAGTCTTCTGAAGTTAAGCCATTCAAAAAGCTGTAAATATTTCATAGTACCTGTGTGTATCACATAGTCCCACTCCACTCCAGTATCTCAAATTCATGGCAAAAATAAATTACTATATAGATATCTTTATTTCACTGGCTGTCAAGCAGTTATGTTTACAAAGTCACAGCTTTTGTAGTATTTTAGCTTCCTACCAATTATTTCTCTCTTATGGTATGTCCTAAATCATTACTATGTGATACATTTAAATTCATACTTCTAAACGAGAAAATGACCTCCTAATCTTTTTCATGTCCTAATTCATCCACTACTGCTTAACGAAGTGTTTCACTGTGCTCCTGAACCTAAGTACATAAGTCTATCAAAGTCAGAACCTAATTCAGCTGTTCAAATTGATTTTCTAGAAAGCAAGCCAGTAACTTTTACTAGTACAAAACCTCACTGAAAATTTTGCTGACAGCAAATTAAACTGAAGTTTTCCTAAAATCAGCATTCTGAATTCAAGCTACATTTCAAGCGCAGTAACTGTTCTGAAGATAGTAATGAGGGATAAATCCTCCATTTTCAGACAATAAACTAATGTACTTTGAGCACATCTTGACTTTTATGACATCTGTAACTAAGTATCACTTAAGAAGAAATCAAAACCAGTGGAACTTAGAATTCTTAAATGCGATTAAATAGATTTAGTCATAACGCAAATGGATTAAACTCTTAATATGGACAATCCCTAAAAAACTCTCAAAATGCATAACTTTATTACAAAATTTTACTACATGTCTTGAAGAACATTATCTTCCACATAGAAATAGGAAAAGCATAACCAAAACATGACTTTAATACACCCAGCAGCAATAAAATACGCCCTTAGGAAGAGTAGAAATTCCATGTTTGGATGTATGTGAGTCAAGACAGACTCAACAGCAGCAGATACAGCAAAACAACCTAAGTAGCTTTTTTAGATGCAAAGTGACACATTCAAAACAATTTGTACTAGTTTTTACAGACTGTTAGAACTTAGAAGTGTCACTGCCTACCAGTTAGGCACCTATTTCCCTAACACCAGACAGCATAGGTCACTAGCAGTGCAGCTACAGGTTTCACAAAGACAGGCATTCTTATGATTTGTCATTAACTGAAACTACTCACCAGTCCAAGTGTTTTGCCTGCTTTTTGTTATTATAAGCCTTCCTAGATTGCAGCACACTTACAACAATGTGAAAATCAGAAGACTACTTTGATAGCTTTCTAATTATTGTTGCATGTTTCATATAAAGTTGTTAGCCTAAAAATGCACATCACATAAAACGTCAGTCATACTGGTTTTAGTAAGAGTAGTACAATCATTCTGTTTAGAGTAGAAAGGAAGATGCCATATTAATACAGAAAAAAATTATAGCTGTGTTAAAATTTAAGTATAAAGGCAAAAGGAAAAACTGGCATGCACATACAGGGTAGCTTTCACTGTAGATCAGCTTAACTCCCTCTACAAACTTACAAAAATATTTAAGCTTTTCCCCTATAAAGCAAGTGTAACTACTTAATGCAATTTTCTAGCTTAGCTTATTGTTAACAATCATGCTTGTCTTCCCACCAAATTATACGCACTTCACTGCAACACACAGCAGAATGTTATTTACTACATTCTAGTGAAAGCTTCATGACCCTACTGCCCATAGCAATTCAGTAGTACAGAAAGGTAGCAATTATAGTAACTAATGGCACCATAACCAGAAAGCGAAGTGCTTCATTCCTACACACATATCTAAATGCCACCATAATGAACATGAAGAAACAGTACCATACTATTTGCTGAGGCATTGCTTAAGGGTAAGAGTTTGGAAGGAACGGGAGGTATTAAGTAATAGCATGCCTTAGGAACACACTCACATATTCAGAGTACACAGCCTTTGACATTAATTGCAGGCTTGCATTTCCTCGGATGGGGCTACCAGTGAGCAGGTCTTCTGGCATCACCTGGTGGGATCCAACATTGTCACTTTGGTATCTAAAATACTCCCTTGCATGCACCTCCCCACCTCTAAGTCTGCATAAGTCTGCATTGGTAACTGCTGGTCAGTAGAGATCTGCACATTACAAGACTGTTCAGCAGAAGGAGAGGTTCTAAAACGAAATGCAGTGGTTGAAGAAATGCCTTGGTAAGTAGCATTTTATTTCCACATGTTTCAGTTGAAGTAGCACCATGGGTTTAGCACCAACAAGTTATACAAAGCAGGTTATGTTGCTCAAGTTCCATAATTCTAACTATATGAACAGAAGAAGTCATCCCATACACTGCTCCTCAAAGGGAACCTTCATGGTAAAATATCTCATAAACAACATAGGGAATATAACTATGTCTACATCTATTTTGTGTTTCTTTTTCCTCAAATAAAACAGAAACAAGCAAACAACAAAACCACCACCACCACCATACTACACAAAAAACACCCCACCTCAATTACCACACTAGAACTTAAAACCTGAAATACTTTCCTGTCGTGAAGGAATTCAGCTGCTTAAATTCCGTATTTGCTTTCAAGTATCCTAGAGGCTTAACTGTTTATGAAGAACATTATCCTATCACTAGGATTGTGTGCAGGTAGCAAGAGCTGATGTCTGAGAAAGATTACAGTATGTGAACTCTGAACATGAAAGACATTTAGAGGTGACAACTAGGAAAAACAATACATTTCAACTACAGATTTATGATCTGAAAGACCTCTGTGCTGGTTTTAGGCTAATTGGAATATTTTAATAGAGAAAATTATATTATAGGCTGTGAAAAGGAAAACAATGGTGATGTCTCCTTCATTCATAGACTTGCTGATATGTATAAGAAAAGAATACAAAACCAAAGATAAGACACTCGGGCTTGCAGATACTCTAAGGTTGTCTAGCTTCTGGTCTCCTCCTCTCTGCCGAGTAACCTCACTAATCACTTTTCTTCTAACTCCCCTGACCAATCCTCCAAACTCAGCTTGCACATAAGGCAAACCCTGGGGTAAGGTAGAGTTAGAGGGGTGGGGAGAAGGTGGAAGGGTGGTTGGAAGCCACTCCTGGGGTCTCCGATTTCTGAGGAGGGTACTGTGTTTCTGTATTATCTTTAACTTGTGTATTTCTGTAAATATTCCCATATATTGTATGTATATATCTGCTTGTATATTGTGTTAAGCTGTCAATATAACTTCATTCCTTAACTTCCAGCCAGCTGAGTCTAGTCTGGGTGATTTTATAAAGTGTGGGGGGATGGGAAACTCCCAAACCATCACAACCTCCAATCAAGTACTACTACACCTTTCCTTACAATACCCTTTGCATTTTCCTCCATCAGTGTATTATTCGTCTGGCACTGTGTAGAAACAAGCAGCAGTGTCATGCAGCTGTGCACATATGTACACACACATACAGAACTGCAACCTGATCTAGTGAAAGCTGTCTCCAATGATGGCAAGTGGGTTAAACTAGATAATTTCTAAAGGTCACTTCCAATGAAACCACTCTCATTATTCAGCAGAAGGCTGAAAAATTTTGATTATTTGTGCAAACTACCTCTTGTTCACTTAACAGGATTTCTGTTCACTGCAAATATTGTAGAGCTGCTGTTAAAGAGGAGGCACTTGATGTATGCACTTGAATTCTAAGAATTCTAGAAACTGCAGTGTGCTAAGTAGTTAGCTATGAGAAAGTTCTAAAACACAAATGGATGGATGACACCATACTACAGAGCAAAAAAGAGTTTGCTGATATACGCTAAACCCAAGAAATTCATAATACAGCATAAAACCAAGGAAGATGTACAAAACTAATACCCTTTGTAAGCTGTCTCAGGTTTTGAATATTTTTGTCTCAGTTTGAGTAATTCTTTTCTAAATCGTTGTGAGAGACTAAATCTTGTCTCCCTTGTACATGTAAATCAACAAAGATTAAGATCACCTTTGCTCCTCCACGGCAACAGCTGCTCAGGTAGTTTGCCTGAATGCTCAGGGATGTGTATTGAAGTGAGTGACTAGACGAAAAAATCCAAATCTGGCAAACAAAGACAAGGTCATCTCTACATATCAGCTACCATAAAAAGGGAAGATGGTTTAAAAGGCTTCTGGACTATGTAACAGATTTGCCACCTGGACTGACAAGCTTCAGATGTGTATTTGGTGTACAGACAGGTAAAAGGCACCAGAGAGGGGGGAGGTCCTCCCTAGTGCCCAACCCCTGCAAATGTGTGAGAATACACAGGAAGATTTCCTGGGGTGTNTGTGTGTGTGTTAAATCTGGACACATACCCAAGACTGTGACTATAAACTGTATAGAAAGACTTGAGCAATGCCTGCTCAAGAAAGGAACTCCACTGATGAACTCCGCTCACTGGAAACATCCACATCCCCGGGCAACACAAAGCGAAAAGGACTTGGACTTTGGAAACCCTTTCTATTCCCTCCTCTGGTCGATGGTAATATAAACCCTTTTCTGCTTTTCTCCCGTCTTTCTCCGTTTTTCTCTTTCTCCACCCTTTTCTCTTTTTTCCTCTGTTTCATTCACTTTATCCTTTACTAAGTAGTCTCGTTTTTTATTTGGTCTTACGTGTACCTTAATTTCACAACATGAGAATATTTATGAACAAATCTCTCTCCTCTGGTTGGAGACTTTTTTTGTCTCTCTACTCTGGACTGAGACAATCGTCTTTCAGCACTTGCCCAGTATTCTGCACAAGACATGGAGTATTTTACTAATGCTTCAGGCTAATTATGTAAGTTAGTTCTACAGGAATGCATGCAGATGTTAGCTCTCAGAGACTGCATTCAAAATGTTCACATAAGCCAGGGAAAGGGGAAAAGAAAAAAAGAGAGAAAGCCTGGAAGTTTAACTTCCAAGGTTTCCTACCCATCTCTGGCTTTTCCCCCTCTTGAATTAGCAAAAATTGAGACAATAGAATAGTTTGTGGTTTCCATTGCATTACCCTCCCAACAAACAATAAAGCAGACTGTCTCACTAAATCCAACATAGGTAGTGCTTAGGAACTCTTATTTTTGCAATAGACACAATCTGAAATACAATTACAGTGTACAATATCGCCACTTAAAGGCAGCAGTAAGAACTTCATTACACATCATTTAAACGAATTTGCCTGTCTTTAATTTCGAGGATTTCATGACCATCCTCCCAACACTCCAGTATCAGCTTTCAATATTAATTTTCAGAACTCCCACATGACAGCTGTAACTTGTAATAAGCACACGAAACACAGAGAACAGGACTCTCAGCCCCCATGTTCAAATGCATCCACTTCTAATTTTTAAATAAATTGTTATAGGTTAAATGCTAGAAAAATACATTTTTCCTCCAAAAGCTTACACATTTAGTCCTGTTTTTTATCATCCTTACACTTACATAAGTTGTTAAAGTGCATTCTTGTGTGCATCAGAGCACACATCCATCAACACCCTGAAACACAAAAAACCCCCCCAAAGCAGTATTTTTCACTTTCTATGGAAAAAATACCAAACCAAAACCCCCAAATCTAAATAACTGTGTAAGATACTACTTTGGTGGACAACTACTCTAAAATTACAGAAAGAACACAGTATATCCCACTGGGACATGTTCTGCTGCACCTGCTACTTGAAAATCCCTGGACTGCTAAGAGAGATCAACTTCAGTTAAGGTAGTTCTAAACACTCCATAATAAAGGGTAGGGCATTTTTGTTAAGCATGCACAGAAGTATACAGGATGTTTCTGCAGCATGCTTATGTATTCTATTCTTAAAATTCTTATGCAAAAAACTGTAAATGTGAGAATTTTCTTAATGTTTTCCAGCCCAAGGCAACAGTCAATGAATCTAATTAGCACCACATCAGTGCAATTGATTACTGAAGTTTGTCTGTCTAGAAATCAAGTACTGAAGGTGGCAAAATCTCTCCAGAGAGAAGTACTGCTTTGAAAATGTAGGTACCTAGAATCAAACTTCTGCTTCTTGGAAACAGAAAAAGGTGGCATTTTCTACAATGAATCTCAATGGAAGGCTTATTTCAAACTTTCCAGTCAGCTGCAAGTTACGATGTCATCTCATCACTCCAGTTTGATAGTCCTTAGTACATACAGTACAAATTCCATGTTCAACATGAAAGTGGGTTTCAAAAACTAACAGTCTCTTTAAGTGGCACACCATAAACACTGTTTCAAGGGAGTTCCATGAAACCCATTGCCATTTACACCTATCAAAGATTCTACCCAAAAGTGGAGACAGAGACTGAATACAAAACTGCCCAAGATAAGTTGCTCAAAGACTACTCAACTTGCAGGCCAAATGCTAGCCTAGAAAAGCCTTTTAACAGCTATCTGACCTACAGCTATCAGAATATCTGTAATACTGAAAGCAGAGAAATAACCTCAGTTATATTTCAGTTTACCTTCTCTTTTTTCCAATCCAGCTTAAAGCCATTACAAATACTTAGCAGTAACTTTTGACCATAATAGCAGTCAAAAATTAGGTGCATGTACTGGAGTGCAGCCCATATGGTAGTTCAGCCTGTAGACCCTCCGTATTATTTGTTTCCTTCTTGCTCACTCAGTTCCTTCCCAATAATCTTCATATATATACATGTTGGCAAAATACCACTGTTTTCATCTGCCAGGTATCCACTAATGGTGTCTAGCTTTCTTCCTCTGCAGAACCTTTCATGTTGATGACAGCATTTTGAGCATATCTGAACATATGACTTCATATTCTACATGCACATTAACATGTTGTAAGAGAACTGGCAACCCTCAGTGTTACAAAGCCACAGACTGCATCAGGTTAGCTTTTTCTATTCCTTGTGGGGCAGGGAAAAGAGCCCTTAGAATAAACTAAAGTAAAATTTTATTTCAAATTCATCAGAGACCTGGAAGTTAACAACTTCCTGCATATAAAAGCCAGGTAGGAGTATTAACATAACATGTAGGACTGCCATTACTAACCCTCCACTATCTAAGAATCTGACAAAACCTTGCTTCACAACATACATGTTAAAGCTGTTAAGACTGTTTTCCTTTATTGCAGCAAATTTTGTGTTACTAAGAATGCCGTAAAGCACAGCCTATGATCGAGTCACCCTATGAACCATTGCAGCCAAATATGTTGAAACTCCAAGATAACAATGCAGCTGAAGTTAAAATTTATTTAGATTTCATCTTTCAGAGCAATAAAAAAAAAATCTTCTCAAAGAAGTTCCAAACTAAACACAAAACAAAGAAGCAGTGTGTAATACAGTGCATCCGGAAAACAGTCTGAAATACTTGATCCTTACCTAATAACTATGATTAATACAGATATCAAAGTCTGAAAATACAAAATTCTACCTTTTTTTTTTTTTTTAAATACAGATCTTCAAAAGTTAAAAAAGGCTTGAAGTTTTTTTGCTTTTAAAACTTTCTCTACATTCTGGAAATGTTTCTCTTACTCTAAATAAATCACTATGAATTTTTATTCCACTTGGAATTTGTCATCGCTATGTCAGCTGACAAATTTTAAAGGTAAAGTGACACACCAATTATATTTGTTTCATTCTAATCACATGCTTTCTTTAGAAAAGCCCAACCATTTCTGTGTTCTTCAGAGTTCCGTTGTTCTCACATTTCAATACAGTAAGTGCATGGACAGTAATTGTTTTAGAGGTGAGGTACCTTTATAAAGCACACAATAGAAGTACTATTAAAAGAGCTTCCATTGAGGCTATCAGGTTAAGAAGCCTGTGCCACTGTCATTATCTAGCTTGCCTGGCTCTGCCCACATTTGTTACTTACCAGTTATTCTTCCAGACTGCCTAAGCCTCTTTACTTGTCAAAATCACTTGTGACTCCGCTGTCGCTCCTAAAGCTATCTGTTACAACGTAATATTGCACTAAAGCAAACCAGGAGCTCTTTCAGTTCTTTTTAGCTTTAATATCATACTTCCTAACCACTGCCTTACACTTTCTGCATTACCATTCTGACTTCAGTCTCCAGGCTTTCTTGTACTTCTGTTAAGTCATTTTACCAATGTTTCACAGAAAAATTACCCCAGTCACCTGACAAAGACCACTTCAATCACTCTTTTACATAGTTCCTCATACTCTCTTGGGATCACCGCAGAATAAGAGATGCAAGTCTTAATAGCAGTCAAAAGTAACCACAAAAAAGCTCTTCCGAGGACGAAGTAACTTCCACCTTAAAAATAACCATGTGCCACTCACAGTACCAAAGTCCTCCAGTACCAGAAAATTCTCACATGTTCTTTAGAAGCATTTCACAACCACACCAGCATCCCATCAGTCCAAATCGGAAGAAAAAAAAAAAAAAGAAAGAAAAGTTGCTTTTAATCCCTAATCTTACACCAACATATTTTGATGAGCNATCCCTAATCTTACACCAACATATTTTGATGAGCTTCCACATACTTTCTGTGGCCGTTTGAGTTAGATTCCTACCTCAGACAAAACAAAAAAACAAACAAACAAACAAACAAACAAAAACCCGCAAAAAACAAAAAACACCCAGAGAAACCTTGGAGGTTGAAGCTGTAAGGCGA
>VWZE01004556.1:7108-21379 GCA_013396675.1 Eubucco bourcierii | reverse complement strand
CCCATGAGGGTGGAGAGACACTGGCACAGGCTGCTCAGGGATGTGGCTGAGGTCCCATCCCTGGAGACATCCAAGCTCAGCCTCGCTGTGTCCCTGGGCAGCCTGCTCCAGCTGGAGGTGTCTCTGCTGCCTGCAGGGGGCTTGGCCAAGAGGAGCTTTAGGATCCCTTCCACCCTGCTGCCATCTGTGTGGGGCTCTGGGTGGTGGCTGAGCAGCAGAGCACTGCACACTCAGAAGAAGAAAGGTTCTTGCAGCCACAAGAGCACCACCATAAACCTCATTTTGAGCAACCCAGAGTGACTGAGGGATGCCATGGCAGGGTGGAGGGCTTGTGGTCAGTGATGTGGTGTGTCTTCAACACCTCCTGGCTTCTGGGGAAGATGCAAGAGCCTCCTTTAGGTAGATGGCAGTCACCCTCCACCCACACACCTGCCATAAGCTCTGGCTGATGCAATTGCTACAGACCCTTCCTGGAGCTGTGGGTACCAAGAAAAGCTACTGGTGGTGGCCCAGGTAGATCAGCCCCTTGGGGAGGAAGCTATGTTGCAGCAGGAGCTCTAAAAATAGGCAACCTTTCTCTGAGTTAAAAAGCTCTCAAATCATTTCTCTTTCATGACTGAGGAGTCCTTGTTCCCATCCAGCCTTAGTCATTTCCTCCCTAGCTGGAGCAGGAATGCTTTCTTCTGCTGGAATGCAGCCTCCTGCTCCTGTCTTGGGATATAAAGCAAGAACAAAGAGTTGAGCAACACCACTACGCCCTCAGAAGTCTGTAAACCAAAGCCTAGCTGGGATCCTGGCATTCTAAACTGCTCCAGCAAACATCCACCCCCCAGACAAAAGGCAGCACACACCTGGAATGAGGTTTCTGAAACGATTGAGAGGCCACTGAGCATGGCAGCAGAGGGACAGAATCCTGACCATCAGCTGATGAATGCCAGAAAATGACTGCCTGAGGTTGTGTGGAGTGATGCAGCTCCCAGCTAATGCTGACAGAGCTAGGCTGGGCTCAGAAGGGTGATGGCTTTAAGCTAAAAGAGATTTAGACTGCAGAGAAGGAAGAGATTTTGTGAGCTGAGGGCAGTGAGACCCTGGCCCAGTTTGCCCAGAGAAGTGATAGAAGCCTCCTGCCTGGAATCATTCCAGGTCAGGTAGTTTGGAGCTCTGAGCAACCTGCTGTGGTTGGGGATGTCCCTGCTGGCTGCAGAGGGCTTGGACTGGGGGAGCTTTAAAGATCCCTTCCAACCCAAATCATTCTATGGCTCTGTGATGCATTAACCTTCAGGCAAACAAGCAAGCTCCTAAGTGAGGTCCCAAGGGCAAGCTCCATCCCTGGAAGCATCCCAGGTCAGCTTGGTTGGGGCTCTGAGCAACCTCCTCTAGCTGGGGATGTCCCTGCTCACTTCAGGGATGAGCTTTAAAGGTCCCTGCAAACCCAAACTCTTCTGGGATGAGCAGGGATGAGCTTTAAAGGTCCCTGCAAACCCAAACTCTTCTGGGATGAGCAGGGATGAGCTTTAAAGGTCCCTGCAAACCCAAACTCTTGTGTGATTCTCTAACCTCCAGGCAAACAAGCAAGCTCCTAAGTGAGGTCCCAAAGGCAAGCTCCATCCCTGGAAGCATCCCAGGTCAGCTTGTTTGGGGCTCTGAACAACCTCCTCTATCTGGAGATGTCCCTGCTGACTTCAGGGATGAGCTTTAAAGGTCCCTTCAAACCCAAACTCTTGTGTGATTCTCTAACCTCCAGGTAAACAAGCAAGCTCCATCCCTGGAAGCATCCCAGGTCAGCTTGTTTGGGGCTCTGAACAACCTCCTGTAGCTGGGGATGTCCCTGTTGACTTGAGGGATGAACTTTAAAGGTCCCTTCAAACCCAAACTCTTCTGTGGTGCTTTAACCTCCAGGCAAACAAGGAAGCTCCTGAGCCAGGTGCCAAAGGAGCTGCTCTGAGAAGGTACAAAGTGCATTTCTGAACAGAAGAGAAAGCTGCTGAGTGAACACCCTGGCTGCTGAGGCTCACAGAGCAGCAGCCACAGGATGCCTGCCCCCAAACACTGCACATATGAAAGCCAGAACCACCAGTGAAGACTTGAAAGCAGCTGTCAGAGGGCTGAGGAGGAGCTGCATGTGCCCAGGCTTTCGTCACCCTCATTTTGGGGAGCATCCCCAGAGACTCCAGCCCCAGGTGCATACCTGACACCCCCCCCTCTGCTCTCCCCCAACCCTTCCCAATGCCCAGGTTTGAAGGCCAACATCAGGAAGAGGATTTGGAGCATTTGCAGTGGTAAAAGTTGTACTTTGTTAGGCTTGGAGAGGATCAAAGCAAATGTGGCTCAAGAGACGCCTCCCACGCTCGCTGTGTGTGGTGAGCACTGTTTGGCTCCACACAGGCTCCAAGCCAGCAGGCTGAAGAGGTTCAAGGCACTGGAAAAGAGGGAGGAGAGGACCAACTGCCACCAGCCTGCCCTTCTGCTGTGCTACAGCCTCTTGACAGCAGCCAGCAGCAAGGGTCAGCGTCCCCAGCAGACACTGCTGCTACCGAGTGCACAGACCCTGGAGTAGCAGCCAAAGGGGAAGGGGCAGGATGTGGACCCTGCCCTTGGAAGCAGCCAAGCAAACAAACAACTCAAGCTTCTTCTAGCAGGGAAACTGAGAGGCTGACTCATGAGAGCAGACCTGACTTGGGGCCATGCAGCATTCTGCAGGACTAAGTTTCCTATCCAGTAGATAAAAAGATGATGGCCTTGGTGAGGCTCTTCATCAGTCTCAAGCTGGGGATGTCCCTGCTTAATGAAAGGGGCTTGGGCTAGAGGAGCTGTAAAGGTCCTTCCCAAGCCACTGCATTCTGTGATTCTAAAGGCTTGGACTAGAGGAGCTTTAAAGGTCCTTCCCAAGCCACTGCATTCTGTGATTCTAAAGGCTTGGACTAGAGGAGCTGTAAAGGTCCTTCCCAAGCCACTGCATTCTGTGATTCTAAAGGCTTGGGCTAGAGGAGCTTTAAAGGTCCCTCCCAAGCCACTGTATTCTGTGATTCTAAGGAGAAGCCTTCTAAAAGCATCCAGACACTCATTAGCCACTTAAAGAGAATCTAAAGATCCATCAGGTTGTGCCGGTGGCACTTAGAGGCACTCCCTTCTGTGCTGAACAGCAAAGAATGGCTCCCAGCTGAGCTCTCGCAGCAGAGCCGAAGCAGAAGTGAGGCTCAGACAGTCAAAGAAGCAATTAACTCCCTGTAAGGTTGTTAGTCCTCAGGGGGAAGCAGACTTCTGGGCTGAGTGAATGCTGCTGCCTTAAAGCCTGCAAGAGATCTCTGGTAGGGAGGAGGCACAGCCATGAGTCAGGGTCCTGGCTTGGAGAAGAGAGGAGCAGATGTGACAGGGGCTGTGAGATGTGTTCAAACAACAGGTAGAAAGGTCTGGGATGTGGTTAAACAGCTGTGGTGGTGCTGGCTTGATGGTTGGACTCGATCTTAAGAGGTCTTTTCTAACTGAAAGCATTCTCTGATTGATGGTTTCTCTGATTGATTTGATGCCACAAAGCCAGAGGCTAAAAGACTGAGCCCCAGCAAAACTCCACAGCCAGGTGTTAAAGCAGGGGCACCCACAGCAGCTTGCCCATTACAATGCCCAGGTGGGGTTGGAATCCCTTCAGAGAAGGAGACTCCACACAACCTCTCTGGGCAGCCTGCTCCAGGGCTCAGCACCCTCAAAGTCAACATTTTTTTTTACCTTAAGCTCAAGTGAAACCTCCTGGGTTCCAGTTTGTGCCCCTTGCCCTGGCACTGGGCACCATTGAGCAGAGCCTGGCCCCAAAGCAGGGTCACCTAAGATCAGGTTGGGTTTGGAAGCTCTCCAGAGAAGGAGACTCCACAACCTCTCTGGGCAGCCTGCTCCAGGGCTCAGCACCCTCAAAGTCAACATTTTTTTTTTCCCTTAAGCTCAAATGAAACCTCCTGGGTTCCAGTTTGTGCCCCTTGCCCTGGCACTGAGCACCACTGAGAAGAGCTCAGCCTCATCTTTTTTACCTCTCACCCTTCAGCTCTTGCTGAGCATTGCTCAGATCCCCTCTGGGGCTGCTCATCTCCAGGCTCACCAGCCCCAGGGCTCTCAGCCTTGGCTCCTTGCAGAGCTGCTCCAAGCTCCTCATAACCTCATAGACTCTCTGCAGCAGTTCTCTGCCTCTCTTGAACTGGGCAGCCCAAAACTGGACACAATGCTCCAGATGTGACCTAGCCAGGGTAGAGCAGAAGAAAATATAGCACTGGTGCTTGCAAAGAGTGGGTGTGAAACAGCCCTGGCTGCAGCAGTGGAAACTTCAGCCTCCACCTCTCTGCTCACTGGATGGTGACCTTCATGAGAAGCAGAAGTGGCTTTGAGCTGTGAGCAGCAAAGTGCTCAACACTCCTCTGTGTCATGTTCAAAGGGAGGTTTGAGTTCAGCACCCACCTTTGGGTTTGAAACTCAAATACCACCTCAGAAACAGCCCACACAGTGCTACAGGCTGGGGACAGTGGCTGGAGAGCAGCCAGGCAGAGAGGGACCTGGGAGTGCTGGTTGGCAGCAGCTGAAGATGAGGCAGCAGTGTGCCCAGGTGGGCAGCAGAGCCAATGGCATCCTGGCCTGGCTCAGGAGCAGTGTGGCCAGCAGGAGCAGGGAGGTTCTTCTGCCTCTGTGCTCAGCACTGCTCAGGCCACACCTTGAGTGCTGTGTCCAGTTCTGGGCCCCTCCATTCAAGAGAGATGTTGAGGTGCTGGAAGGTGCCCAGAGAAGGGCAGCAAGGCTGGTGAGGGGCCTGGAGCACAGCCCTGTGAGGAGAGGCTGAGGGAGCTGGGGGTGTGCAGCCTGCACAAGAAGAGGCTCAGGGCAGAGCTCATTGCTCTCTGCAGCTACCTGAAGGGAGGTTGGAGCCAGCTGGGGTTGGGCTCCAGGCACAGAACAAGATGACAGCCTCAAGCTGTGCCAGGGCAGGGTCAGGCTGGATGTTAGAAGTTCTTGCCAGAGAGAGTGATTGGCATTGGAATGGGCTGCACAGGGAGGTGGTGGAGTGCCCATCCCTGGAGGGGTTGAAGAGGAGGCTGCATGAGGCACTCAGTGCCATGGCTTAGAAGGTGTTAGGTGCTAGGATGGACTGGATGATCCTGAAGCTCTTTTCGTGCCTGGGTAGCTNCTTTTCCAGCCTGGGTAGCTCTGGGATGCTGTGAGATGTTTCCTGCACAGCTCTTCAGAACAAGCTCCTCCAGAGCTGGGCAGAGCAGTGTCACTCAGAGCATCTGCTTTGAGCCAGGCATCAGCAGTGGCTTCTGACTGCCTGGCTAGGGTCAGAGGCAGGGGGAGATCAGGTTCTCATCCCTGGAGGTGTTTAAGACCAGGCTGGATGAAGCTTTGAGCAACCTGGGCTAGAGGCAGGTGTCCCTGCCCAGGACAGGAGGGCTGGAACTGGATGAGCTTTGAGGTCTCTTCCAACCCAACCCATTCTAGGATTCTCTGAATCGTTTTTATGGCTTTGCTATTTAATTCCAGTTTCAGCCCTGTCATAGAATCATAGAATGGGAAGGTTGGAAGGGACCTCAAGGATCAGCCAGTTCCAACCCCCTGCCATAGGCAGGGACACCTCCCACTAGCACAGCTCACTCAAGGCCTCCTCCAACCTGGCCTTGAACACCTCCAGGGAGGTGTTCACCTCCCTGGGCAACCTGTGCCAGCTGTCCTTGGAGACCTTGGGAGAAGGTGGCTGGACAGTCCCCAGCTGCCACCCTAGGGGAGAGAGTGGCTTTTGCTGAAGCAGGATGAGCAGAGTGCACATGGACAACCCAGAGAGAGAGAGAGAGAGAGCAGCAAAAGCACTCCAGGAGCTCAAAAATAGGAGCAGGCAACACCCTCCTGGCAGGCAGCTGGTGCAGACAGCTTCCATTTCCCAGCTCTGGAGCCTCAGTTGGCATTAATTGTTAATTAATATAAATGCACATCTGTCCTACCTCCCTGACACATGCCAGATTCTGCTCTCATCTACTTCCTATGATTCAGTCCCTGGATCTAAATTATTCTAGCCCAGGCTTGCCACTGGCACATCATCTCCTTTGCACATGCTGTCCCCCATCCTTCACCTTCTGAGCCACCCATCCAAAAGCAGCAGCACAGCCAAGAGCTGTCACAGGCTGGTAGCAAAGGGGGTTCAGGTTGGTTAAGTGTCTGAAGCAATGCTCCTGCCTAAGGAACTTGAGAGCTTGTCAGGCCTGGCTGGCACCACAGCAGAGGGGAATCACCCCAAGGAGAGCAGCTCTGCTGTGAGGACAGGCTGAAGGAATTGGAGCTGCTCAGCCTGGACAAGGCAGAAAGGAAGCACCCCAAGGAGAGCAGCTCTGCTGTGAGGACAGGCTGAAGGAATTGGAGCTGCTCAGCCTGGACAAGGCAGAAAGGAAGCACCCCAAGGAGAGCAGCTCTGCTGTGAGGACAGGCTGAAGGAATTGGAGCTGCTCAGCCTGGAGGAGAGAAGGCTCCAGGGAGACCTTAGAGCTGCATTGCAATATCTGAAGGACCTACAGGAAGGCTGGGGAGGGACTGTTCAGAAGGACCTGTGGGGATAAGCTGAGAGGCAGTGGTTTGAAAGTGGAACAGGAGAGATTTAGGTTTGGCATCAGGAGGAAGCCCTGCACAGAGAGGGGAGAAACACTGGCACAGGTTGCCCAGGGGTCTAGTGCAGGTCCCACTCAAGATCAGCCTTGGTGTGCCCCTGGGCAGCCTGAATCTAGTTGGAGGTGTCCCTGCTGAGTGCGGGGGGGGTGGACAAGATGCTCTTTGAGGGTCCCTTCCAGCCTGCTGCAATCTGAGTCTGTGTGGAGCTTATCTAGAAGGAGGTCATGGGAGAGCCTTGCTAATGTCAAGGCAGAGCCCAGCACTGCTCTCCCTGCACCTACCCCTTCAGTCACACCACCATGGGAGCTCAGCAGGTTAGTCAAACATCATCTCCCCTTGGTGAACCCATGCTGGCTGCTCCTGACATCCTTTCTCTTCTTCCCTGTGCTTAGAGATGACCTCCAGAAGGAGCTGCTCCAGGCTGACTGCTCTGCAGCTTCCTGAGCCCTGCAGCAGGCTGCCCAGAGAGGTTCTGGAGTCTCCTTTGCTGGAATCTTTCAAAACCCATCTGGATGTGTTCCTGTGTGGCTTGCTGCTTTGGCAGGGAGGTTGGACTGTGTCTGCAGAGGTCCCTGCCAACCCCTACAATTCTGTGGGCCCAGATTCTCTGCCTTGCAGGGTTTATTCTGCTTCTCAGCTCCAAAGTGAACTGGTTACAGCGAACACCCTGGCCGAAGCTCTTCCCACTTCAGAACCAGACCCTGCTCTTTCCTCACCTCTCACCAATGCAACCCCCAGCACATGGCCTGCTCCAGCTCTGCACCCACTGCCTGGCCACTTAACCACGCAGACAGAGCTGCCACACTGCCCAAGAGAGCTTTGCTCCAGCTGCAAACAGGAACAACATTCACGGATGCACAGAAGGGGTTGGGTTGGAAGGGACCTGAAAGCTCATCCAGTTCCAACCCCCTCCTGCCATGGACAAGGACACCTCCCACTAGGCCCAGGTTGCTCAAATCCTCATCCAGCCTGGCCTTGAACACTTCAAGGGCTGAGGTGGGCACAGCTGAGCCTGCACAGATGTTCAGCCAGCACCTGCCTATCGCAGGGACTTCCTCAGCCCACCCCACGCTGCTGATAGGGAACAGCCTCCTCCACCACCGCCACGTCTTGCACTGCTCAGATAAAGGCTCTGCAGCCACAAGGAAAGGAAACCAGGCACAAACTGATGTATTTTTGTGCCCTGGGTCTTCATCTGCAGACTGCTCTGCAGGACCAGCCCAAGGCACCAGTGTGTGACCTGCTCCTCCGCCGCGGCTGAGCTGCGCTCCGTGCCCGCATGGCTGCACATGAAGGATGTGAAAGAGTCTGGCACCTGCTCTGTCTCCTCCTCACTTCATCTCCACCAGCAGCTGCTGCCTGCTCTGCAGCACCCCATGCCCCCCTCCCCCCTCCCCCCAGCTCCTCTGGGAGGCTGCAGCAGGTGAGGAGGGGCTCAGAGGGACAAATGCCTGTGGCATTTCGGAGGTCTCTGCCACCGTTTGGCAAGCACTTGGGCTGGCAGCTTTGCCTCCTGGGGCAACTGCTTGTGAAAACTCAAGCACATCTGCTGCTCAAGCTCTGCCCCTTGCTAGAAAGGCCTCTCTCAAGAGCATCCTGATGGCAGTCTTGCAGCACATCCAAAGAAGAGCAATGAAGATGGAGAAGAGGTCTGGTGAGGAGCAGCTGAGGGAATTGGGGTTGGTCAGCCTGGAGAGAAGCAGGCTGAGGAGAGACCTCATTGCCCTCTACAGCTCCCTGAAAGGAGGCTGGAGCCTGGTCACAGGCTCACAGGATGGCAGGGGTTGGAAGGGTCCCAAAGAGCTCATCCAGTCCAACCCCACTGCCACAGCAGCACCAGACAATCCAGCTCAGGGCACACAGAACACATCCAGACAGGCCTGGAAAGGCTCCAGAGAAGGAGACTCCACAACCTCTCTGGGCAGCCTGTGCCAGGGCTCTGGGACCCTTCCAGGCAAGAAGTTGCCCTTGTGTTGAGCTGGAACCTCCTGTGCTGCAGCTTCCATCCATTGCTCCTTGTCCTGTCCCAGGCAGCAGCCAGCAGAGCCTGTCCCCCCCCTGACCCCCAGCCCTCAGATAGTTACAAACATTGATTCAATCCCCTCTCAGCCTTCTCTTCTGCAGACTAAGCAGCCCCAAGTCCCTCAGCCTCTCCTCCCCAGGTAGTGCTCAGTCCCCTCAGCATCCTCACAGCCCTCCCTTGGACTCTCTCCAGCAGGTCCCTGTCCCTCTGAAACTGGAGAGCCCCAAACTGGAGGCAGTGCTGAAGATGAGGTCTGAGCAGGGCAGAGCAGAGTGGGAGAAGAACCTCCCTGGATCTGCTGGGGGTTGGCCTCTTCTCCCAAGTAACAAGCAATAGGATGGGAGGGAATGGCTTCAAGTTGGACCAAGAGAGGTTTAGGTTGCACAGAAGGAACAATTTCTTCCCCAAAAGGGTTGTCAAGCCCTGGTCCAGGCTGCTCAGGGCAGTGGTGGAGTCTCCATCCCTGGAAGGGTTTCTGCTTGGGTTTTCTTGCACCCACATTGCCTTGTGGCTACCACAACTAACTAGAGCCATAGAAAGACACTTGGCAAACACCAGGCTGCAGCTGCTCCTCTCTAGCCACAGGATGAGGTGCTTCAAACTAAGGACTGGCAGCAGGAAGGAAGCAGGAGGTGTTAGAGAGCCTGACCTCACACCACAACAACAGCAAAATCATTTACATTTCCACTTCCCAAACAAGATACTCCCCAGAGCTGCCTGGATGCAAGAGCTCCTTCCCTGGAGCATCACACAGGGTCCACAAGGACCTATCCCTAAAGACTCAGGAGCTAGAAGCAATGTCCCTGGGATGCTGTCAGGAGCAAACCCAACCCCTGCCCGCTTGCCAGCTGGTACCAGTGCAGTCCCCACTGACCTTGCTATGAGTTTAGGGCCCAAGGGCAGCCAAAGGCTGCTGCTGAGGCACTTTGGGTTTGTTTGCAGAGCAAGCACAAAGCCTTTGGTGTTCATCTCCCCAGCTCAGACAACAAAGATTTCCTCACTCCAGGCAGAACATTCAGCAGGTTCCTCAGCAGACTGCTCAGCCTCCCCAAGTGTCCTCACCTCTGGTCCTCAGGTCCTTACCCTGCCCTGGGTGGGGCCTGCAAGCCAGCTCCAACAGTTGGTCAATAGTCCTGGGTCTTGGGAACCCATCCAGTGATGCCCATGGAGATGGGCAAGGAGGGAGCTGCAGTTTGGGTGCTTGGGAACCCATCCAGTGATGCCCATGGAGATGGGCAAGGAGGGAGCTGCAGTTTGGGTGCTTGGGAACCCATCCAGTGATGCCCATGGAGATGGGCAAGGAGGGAGCTGCAGTTTGGGTGCTTGGGAACCCATCCAGTGATGCCCATGGAGATGGGCAAGGAGGGAGCTGCAGTTTGGGTGCTTGGGAACCCATCCAGTGATGCCCATGGAGATGGGCAAGGAGGGAGCTGCAGTTTGGGTGCTTGGGAACCCATCCAGTGATGCCCATGGAGATGGGCAAGGAGGGAGCTGCAGTTTGGGTGCTTGGGAACCCATCCAGTGATGCCCATGGAGATGGGCAAGGAGGGAGCTGCAGTTTGGGTGCTTGGGAACCCATCCAGTGATGCCCATGGAGATGGGCAAGGAGGGAGCTGCAGTTTGGGTGCTTGGGAACCCATCCAGTGATGCCCATGGAGATGGGCAAGGAGGGAGCTGCAGTTTGGGTGCTTGGGAACCCATCCAGTGATGCCCATGGAGATGGGCAAGGAGGGAGCTGCAGTTTGGGTGCTTGGGAACCCATCCAGTGATGCCCATGGAGATGGGCAAGGAGGGAGCTGCAGTTTGGGTGCTTGGGAACCCATCCAGTGATGCCCATGGAGATGGGCAAGGAGGGAGCTGCAGTTTGGGTGCTTGGGAACCCATCCAGTGATGCCCATGGAGATGGGCAAGGAGGGAGCTGCAGTTTGGGTGCTTGGGAACCCATCCAGTGATGCCCATGGAGATGGGCAAGGAGGGAGCTGCAGTTTGGGTGCTTGGGAACCCATCCAGTGATGCCCATGGAGATGGGCAAGGAGGGAGCTGCAGTTTGGGTGCTTGGGAACCCATCCAGTGATGCCCATGGAGATGGGCAAGGAGGGAGCTGCAGTTTGGGTGCTTGGGAACCCATCCAGTGATGCCCATGGAGATGGGCAAGGAGGGAGCTGCAGTTTGGGTGCTTGGGAACCCATCCAGTGATGCCCATGGAGATGGGCAAGGAGGGAGCTGCAGTTTGGGTGCTTGGGAACCCATCCAGTGATGCCCATGGAGATGGGCAAGGAGGGAGCTGCAGTTTGGGTGCTTGGGAACCCATCCAGTGATGCCCATGGAGATGGGCAAGGAGGGAGCTGCAGTTTGGGTGCTTGGGAACCCATCCAGTGATGCCCATGGAGATGGGCAAGGAGGGAGTTGCAGTTTGAGTGCCTGAGTGCTGCAGCAAGGCAAGAAACACAGCTTGAGCTGCAGACTGCTGGGCAAAAGCCACCAGTTCTGCCTGGCACTTCTGAGTTTCCAGAGAAGGGGAGAGGCAGCCCAAATGTTGCCAAGCCAGCCTGCAACTCAACACCCAAGCTGTGCTCACCTGCACCAGCAGGAAACTGGCAGCTGGGGCTCATCCAGCATGCCAAGAGGATTTGCACTCCTCCCCTCTTCACTAGGCACCAAAAAACCAACTTCAGAGGTGTAGCTAAAGTCCCCTCAAGCTGTTTGTTAAAAGGCAGCAGCCCCAAAGGTCTCTGAGATTCACAGAATCATAGAATGGGAAAGGTTGGAAGGGACCTCAAGGATCAGCCAGTTCTAACCTCCTGACATAGGCAGGGACACCTCCCACTAGCACAGGTTGCTCAAGGCCTCCTCCAAGCTGGCCTTGAACACCTCCAGGGAGGTTGTGGAGCACAGAAGACCTTCAGGGAGGTTGTGGAGCACAGAATCACCCAACGTGATCTTTGATCACGTTGGGTGATTCTGTGCTCCACAACCTCCCTGGGCAACCTGTGCCAGTGTCTCCCCACCCTCAACCTGTGCCAGTGTCTCACCACCCTCACTGCAAACAACTTCCTCCTAACATCCACTTTCAATCTCCCCTCTGACACTTCAAACCCATTCCCCTTGGCCTGCCATGCCCAGACCTTGTCAATAGTCCCTCCCCAGCCTTCCTGCAGCCCCCTTCAGACCCTGCAAGGCCACTCCAAGCTCTCCTGGAAGCCTTCTCCTCTCCAGGCTGCACAGCCCCAACTCTCTCAGCCTGTCCTCACAGCAGAGCTGCTGCAGCCCTCTCAGCATCTTGGTGGTCTCCTCTGGACCTGCTCCAACACTTCCATGGCCTTCCTGTGCTGGGGGCTCCAGACCTGCACACAGGACTGCAGGTGAGGCTGAAAACAGATTCTTGTTTTCAACTTTTCTGATCCAGTCCTCTGAATCAAAGGCAGATTTGAACCAGCCCCTTCTACCCAGAGGTATTCCAGTCCCAGGAGCACCATCCACAGAGCTACAACTTCACCTCACAGGAGGCTTTCTCAGCCTTCTGCCTTCACAGCTTGCAGCAGGGACCCTCCAAGGGCATCTTGGCAGCCTCCTCCAGCTGCAGCAGGCTGCCCAAGGATGCAGCAAGGCTGAGCTTGAATGACTCCAGGGATAGGACCTCAACCACCCCCCTGGGCAGCCTGTGCCAGTGTTTCCCCACCCTCATAGTGCAGAACTTCCTCCTGATGCCCAACTTCAACCTTCCCTGCTCCACTTGCAATCCATTGCCCCTCACCCTAGCACTACAGCCCCTCCCCAGCCTTCCTGTGGGGCCCTTTCAGCTATTGCAATGCAGCTCTAAGGTCTCCCTGGAGCCTTCTCTTCTCCAGGCTGAACAATCCCAATTCTTTCATCCCATCCCCACAGCAGAGGTTCTCCATCCCTCTGAGCACCTTTGTGGCCTCCTTTGGACCCACTCCAGCAGGTCCACAGCTCTCTCCTCCAACAAGGAAGTCTAACATTAGGAGAAATCTCTTCTGAACTCCCTCAGCTGATGGAAGTTTGCTGGGCTGAATATTACAAATGAGTTTTGGTGGTTTTGGTTTTGTTCAAACAAACCAAGTCTGAAGTCAAATTGCAGGACCACCTGCCAGACAGTTGGGGCATGAAAAATACCCCTCAGTAGCCAGCTCTGAAACAAGCCCAGCTGCTGTCTGACTGCCTTCCTTCCTCCTGGAGCAGAAAAAATCCTCACTGAGTCGCTCTGCTATGACCCAGTGAAGCAGAAAACACCCAAAGAAGGGACCAGAAACTGAGTGATGAGTGCCTGGTGCAGCACTTGGGAGAAGAGCACTGAAAGGAGGTTGGTGCAGAGGCCTTGGGATGCTCTGGAGATAGGAGGAGATGGAAGCTACCCACGAGGCTGCAAGTCAGTGGCTTCTGACTGCCTGGCTAGGGTCAGAGGCAGGGAGAGATCAGGTTCTCATCCCTGGAGGTGTTTAAGACCAGGCTGGATGAGGCTTTGAGCAACCTGCTGTGATCCTAATTGGAGGTGTCCCTGCCGACAGCAGAGAGGTTGGGTGAGAGCAGCTCTGGGGGTCCCTTCCAACTTGATGCAGCCTGGGAAGGGACCTCTGAGGATAAAGTCCAACCCCAGCCCTGCTAGAGGAGGACCACCTGGAGTACATCCATCCAGCTGGCAGCCCTCAGCACTTCAGCAGAGGGTTTGCCAGCCTGTGGCTACCGAGCTCTGCTCATCACTGCTCCCACCCTAACATCACCCACACCTTTGGAGGTGCTCTCTGACTTTTACCTCCCACCCTCTGGCACAAGTGGAAGCTCAACCCCACAGATGATCTCCCTGCTCCCATTTTGCTTTCTCCCCACTCAGCAGCTCTGTCCAAAACAGAAGGCAGACACACAGAGACCAAATTTCCTACCTCACCATAACTGCTCAAAGGCTCCTGACCCAGCAGAGAATCCTCAATCCGCAGAAACCAGAGGACAGCTCCAAAATGCAGGAAGGTTCTTGGGCTATGGGAGGTAGGAAGAGCTTGCTCTAGGATGTGGAATGCAGTTTGCTGCCTGAGAGGAAGCTTCCAGCCTCCAGCATCCTTCAGGAGGGTTGGTCAGAGTGGTGGAGCTTGGAAATTCTCAAGCAAAGAAGTGCTAATTGCTTATTTACCCCAAACCAGCCCAGCCCAGTGTGGAAGGGAGGAGGAGTGGAGAGAAGAAAAGGAAGTCATCTCGGTCTCTTATCAGCAGCAAGCCAGCAGCTGGGCATAGTGTTGAGAAGAGGCTGGGGAGGGTAACCACCACACACACACGGGACGTGACAGCAGCTGGCTGCCAGCCTCTGGGCAGCCAAAGCAGGACACAGAGACACAGAAAGGCTGAGCAAAGACAAAGGCTGCCCCAGCTGGGCAAAGCTGCAGCCCAGGGAGCTGCCTGCTGGGCAAAGCTACAGCCCAGGGAGCTGCCTGCTGGGCAAAGCTACAGCCCAGGGAGCTGCCTGCTGGGCAAAGCTGCAGCCCAAGGAGCTGCCTGCTGGGCAAAGCTACAGCCCAAGGAGCTGCCTGCTGGGCAAAGCTGCAGCCCAGGGAGCTGCCTGCTGGGCAAAGCTGCAGCCCAGGGAGCTGCCTGCTGGGCAAAGCTGCAGCCCA
>VWZE01004553.1:0-12755 GCA_013396675.1 Eubucco bourcierii | reverse complement strand
TGAGACACTGGAACAGGTTGCCCAGGGAGGATGTGGCTGCTCCCTCCCTGGAGGTGTTCAAGGCCAGGTTGGAGGAGGCCTTGAGTAACCTGTACTAGTGGGAGGTGTCCCTGCCTATGGCAGGTGGTTGGAACTAGATGATCCTTGAGGTCCCTTCCAACCTTACCATTCTATGATTCATGAGTCTATGAAAACAAACCTGTGTTTGATTCTCCCCCCCCTCCCCCCCCCATTATTTCATTATTAAGATCTTCATATTTAATTTTATTTGGTCTGTAATTTTCAATGTGCTGCAGTCTGAGGTATCCCCAAAGAACTTTTGACACTGACAGAACACTCTGTAGGATCAGGAGTCTGTTAAACGAAAAATTCTCTTCTTTTTTCCCCCTAGGTTTGTGTTACTAACAAAGCCATTACACCACCACTCACAACAGAAGGTGCACTAATAAATAATTTTTCTCGTGTATGAGTTCTCTTCACATTTCATCTAATACCATAGATGGACTGCACCCATGTAATAAACTGTTTTGAAGAACTGAGATTAGACATGCTTCTGTAAAGATTATATAATCATTAATAAAATGGAACTAAATGTTCAGGTTTTTTTATCTTGACACTTACCTTTGCTCACAAAAACTGAATTGCATTTTTAAATACATTGGTCTGTTGAGACTTAAACCAAGCAAAAAGGGTTTTTTTTGATAAGTCGTTTAGACTTTCTAAAAGCATCTAAGAAGCTATAGCAGGGATCACATTTAGCCTAATGTAGGATAATGTAATCCTACCATACAAATGTTTGATGTTATATTTGTATTTCTGTTTGACTCAAATGTTGTTTCCAGCACTGAAAAAAAAAATCCATCTGTGAAAATGGCAAAGCATTATGAATTATGTTTCATGAGTATTTGGACTTCTTTTAGTCCATCAGGGTTGGGAAAAGAAAAAAAACTACACTTGTTAATCTGAAAAGCTGTTGTATGGTAAGATTAAGCAAAAATCTTACATTGGGGTCAGTTACTTACTGGACTAAATGTCTCCAATCTTCATGCGTAAGATAAAGAAGAATGAACTTGGTAAAATAGTGAATGCATTTGCGAAAGCATGCAGAAACCCCACCCTTTCTAAAATCAAAATTTTGCATATATAGATAAACAAGTGCAGACTAATAGAAAGAAACCCCAGACCTTTAGTATGTATGGTGATTAGTGAAAATTAGTTATGTTTTTTTAACCTTGAAATTAACCCTTCCCAAAAGAGAAAATGTTTCCATGCCCTTTATTTCCATCCTACACTAGCAAAATTTGATTCCGTGATTTCACACTCAACTCTACAGCATGCAAATCAATAGGCACTTGTCAGTAAATTGGTAGGTGCTGGCAACAGGTCACCAGTCTCCCACTCATATTAGCAGAAGGCAAATTCCCTTGAAAAATCCAAAGGAACTATTCCTGCTTCTTTCAACAGACAATGTTGTGATCATATGCAGCAGGCAAAGAAAAGATTTGTAATATAATATGTGTCTTTTCATAGACCAACAGTAAATGTTTCCTCCCATGTACCATTCATTCCTAGTGGGACCAGAGAAAGAAAGCACTTATACTGTTCCAAGCAAAAATAATACCTTTCTTTGAACTTCAAAATATCTTCTAAATTAATGCTGCTAATTTTGGTTTTCTTTGTCTCTTTGTAGAAAGAAGCCTAAGTTCTCTTTGACTTTGTAAGGCAGATTTGCTTGACAATCCATGTTACTGAAAGGACAACCAGATCACTTTAGGGAATAGTAATGAGACATAAAAAGTTCAATAATCCAAACAAGGAGTTCAGATTTTATCTCTGTGGGGAGTAAAGGAAAGCCACCAACACTGACAGGACATTTGGTATTCCATCTCTAAAAGCTGCAAGCTAAAGAAAGCTGTCGTAACATTAGTCAGCATCACTTCCGTTCTTTACTGCCACCCATCACTATAGAAAAAGTTGTAAGCAGCAAAGTTGTAAGTATGCAGGATTTCTGTCTCCTAGTTCTGGGGCAAAACTGCAGTGGACCAGCACCAGAACTCTGGCAAGCTCCCTGTCTGGCCATACAATACCCACAAGTTAATACATTGCATGAAATAAGCCTAATAACATAAGGTCTTGTAACACTGTGAAAAATACCCTGTCAGAACTTCTCTGGCAACAGTTAGATTCCCACTGTCCAATAGATTCGAGTTCTTAAAGAAAAGACAGAATTATGTTTTGGATTCAAAGGGAGCTCACCTTTGTTGAACAAGAAGACAGCTCAATTAGTAGAAGAAAGAATGAGAAACCATTACCACAGAAAAGTTGTCATGACGAAAGCAAAAGCAAAGGATTGAGGAAAGAGTCAGTAGTAAGAACAAAATTGCACTGAAGCTTCAGTGGCACATTGTGGGGTGTGGCAGGGGGGAGGGAAGAATTGCTGGGAAAAATAAGTTTCTATGTTAAGTGTAGCATGAATAATTGGAGAACATCTAGAGAAATTAAGAAGTTGTATGCGCAGAATGCTTATACTTTTCCCTAATTCACCCCTTAACATCTGTGATTAGACCTTTTAATAGTCACAAATAAATTGCTACCTCTGTGTAAACTGAAAGAAAACATGATTTCACAGAACTGTCTGCTGCAANCAGCCTGGTACTATGACAGAAGCTCACAGCAGCCAGTGCAAAATGGTTTTGCTGTTCTAAATCCTGAAGGATACTGCTTGGCATGGACAGAGACCTTTTTGCACTTTCTTTGTCTAAGTGACAGAGGAAACCAAACTTAAGTGTGGTATTTGCACTAACAGAGCTTTCTCTGCTTACTTCCAGAGTATACATAGTATGCTCTGGAGCAGGATTATAATACTGGTTATGCAGGCTTTCTTGCAGGTGTGTGGCAGCAGATGATTCCAAGACGCTGATAGATGGTGAGAGAACAGATGTTTCTCTACACACCAGCTGTGTTGACATCTTTGAATCACCTTGAATGCTGCTATTTCTTTAAGTGCCAGTTACTCTACCTTCCAGTAGATCCTTCATCCAGGAGTATTTCTGATCACCTTCTGAAAGAATAGCATGCAAAAATGTACTTCATCTATCCTGAATATATGCAATAAGTTCTATATTGTCTGCAGGCCGTGAATCCTAGTAGAATTTCAGCACTAGATGCTGACTCAACTAGCTAATTTAGTGGCAGATCAGCTTTATGTATGCAAATGTTCCCATTAACATCTGAAGGCTTGATTGCAGATTTATATTTAAACAAATAGTGAGCACTTCATACATCAGAGACTACTAGACATTATTTATGTCTGAAACTTTGCAATTAGTTATTATTTCACTATGTTCTTCCTGCCCCACAGGTATAGTTTGTGAAAATTTCTTACATTATTTGAAAGTCCAGAAATCAGGGAGAATGTAGTTATGGCACACTATCCCTCCTGTTTGTACACTGAATTTGACAGTCTACTTGGTGCAACAAAAAAAACCCAATTCAGTTTTGGTACCTTACTGAACTTTTCAAAGCTAGAATAAGAGAGGGAGAAGGAATGACTTGTGGTAATACTTCAAATCAAAAATTATTCTTTATCATCTTTGACAAAGTAAGACAGTCGTGGGGTGCATTTCATTTAATACAGTTTCTATGTGTGTAGTTATCTGTGGGCAGACAAACAGAACTTTTCCTTATCCTAGATTCTCTTTAGCCAGCTCTGGAACAGATCTAAGAAACCTAGGATTGGTAAAGTAGCTTAGAAATCATATTCTGAAAGTGTGTGTTTAGGGTATTAAGGAACTGAATATTTTGATTATTTACTATCTTTTACATACCAGTTATATCCAATTTCCAGTGACATTAAGAACTGGCATACTTTACATGGGATGTCGCAAGCCAGATTTATTATTATTTATTATTATTATATTTATAAGTATTTATTATTATTTCTCTTTTAATTTGTAATCATGGCTAAAGCAGGACTTAATCAGCAATAAAAAGGGGAGAGCTGATTTTGTGTGACCCAGCAGCCTTCTGCAGTCTATCCTTCTTTGGTCACTTTTTTCAACATCCTTTATTCCTGAGAATCTAGAAGATGTGTTTGCCTTTAGTACAACATGGAGAATTATACACAAATTATCTGCTAATCACAGTGTATGTGAGCCTTACTGAGAGTTCTGTCATGGTTATGAAGGTAAATTCAAATGAGCTGTTATAGATGGTTACTGAAAAGGTATTAGAGTACGTTCAGAGAAGGCAGGGACCAAGATGGTGAATGGCCTTGAGGGCCAGAATTACGGGATTGGCTGAGGTCACTTGTTTTGTTTATCTTGGAGAAGAGAAAGCTGTGGGCCTGAGCCTCATAACAGTCTGCAGCTTCCTAAAGGGGAGCAGTGGAGGGGGAGATGTTGATCTCCTTTCTCCAGCAACTGGCAGTAGGACAAGAGGAATGTGAATGAAGCAGTTTCAGGGGAAGTTCAGACTGGACATTAGGATAAGGTTCATTACTCAGAGGACGGTTTGTCACTGGAACAGGCTCCCCAAAGAAGAAAGTCTGTCAGACCTTAAGAAGCATCTGGCTGATGCTCTTAGTCATATGGTTTAGTTTTAGGTGGTTCTGTGAGGAGCACGGAGTTGGATTTGATGATTATTATGGGTTCTTTCTAACTTAAGGTGTTCTGTGATTCTCTGATTCAGTTTATAGATACACAGAGTGGTTTGGGTTGGACAGGACCTTAAAGATCTGCTAGTTCCAACCCTCCTGCCATTGGCAGAGATACCGTCCTCTAGACTACGTTGCTCAAGGCCTCATTCAACCTGGTCCTGAACACTTCCAGGGAGGGGGCTTCCATGGCATACCTGTACAACCTGTTCCAGTGTGTCATCACCCATACTGTAAAAAATTTCTAATATCTAGTCTGAATATAACCTCCTAACCACATTTTCCACTCTAACCTGGCATTGCTGCGGTGGATATTAATGGATTACTAACATGAGTGTGTGACTAAAAACATACTGGAGGCAGTTTGCCACATTGCTGCAAACAGATTGCACAGAATCTGTAGAATATGATGCATATCCCTAACTGTGATATTTAACTTCTTTTAAAAAGAAGTAAAACCCCCAAGATCCTATAGGAAAGGGTATCTTGTAAACATCTTCAGTGGAGTTCTTAAACTGCTCAAAAAACATTCTCTGTTTACACCTTCCTGTGCTACACTATGTATAAATACTATTTGTTATATTCTGATAACAACCTTTTATATGTTTGAGGGAATATTAACATATGGTATAGTGTTTCAAGGTGACTTTTGACTGCCAGGCTAAAAAATATGACCTAATTTCAGGAGGAGACTATATCTCATTGCTAAAACCAAATGCCTTTAAAGGTCAAAAGCTGTAATCCACTTTTCTGACTAGCTAGAAAACTTGGGGTAGGTGTAAATGTTCAGCTTTATTCTTTTAGCTGTACTACAGACAAATATCTAAAATGGGGAATTATATTTAGCTATCTTCAGTTAATTTTCAAGAATATGTATCTTTCTATATATATCAAATAAAAAAAAATTAAAATACCTCCAAACTTCTAAATTGCTTTTTATGGTACACACAATATATCATTAATATATATCATGAATATCATGATATATGGATATATCATGAATAATACATGTGTATGTCATTTAAATTACATGATTAAGTAGAAGGCTATATAGTAAAACTTGTCCATCCTGTGAAATGATCTCACTTATTATTTTGCATTTCCTTCATGTATGGCATTTATGTGTTTAAGGAGGAAAGATTTGTCCTGATTAAAGCATTTGTGAGAGTTCAGTGTTTCCACAATTCAGCAAAGGACTGAATCTATATGAGAAAATTTTAAAGACTCTGTCTAAAAAGGAAAACAATTGCCAGTTCTTATGCTCAAGTGAAATTAATTATTTTGTTTAGAACTTAGTGATAGAGAAAACTTTCATGCCTCTTCCTACCTTGCCTGTCAAGCTTGTAAAACTTGTAAAACCTGGACATCTTCAAAACCTGGACAAGGCTTTGAGAAACTTGATCTAACGTTAAATCTTTAAGCAGGAGGTTGAACTAATTACATCCAGGCATCTCAACATAAATTTCTCTGTGAAAAGATAATAAGTTTTACTTTTCTTCCTGTGCCACTTCCTGTCAGATATCTACACAGCTCCAGTAACTTCTACCACATTTTAAAACAGTAGTTGTTGGAGTTTTCCTTACAATATTATAAGGGAAATGTTATTGACTGGAGCCCAGATAGTGTGATTTTGAAAATAATGCATGTATCTAGAAGAAGGTAAAATAAGTAATCCAGAAACAATCTCCATATTTACATGAAAGCAAACACTTATAGATAATCCAAATTCCACTGTCTTGGAAATTAAATACTGATTTAAGATTTTGGACAGGTTTCTAAAGAGAAGAAGGAAGATGTTTCATGTCTCTAGATTTGCTAACATCACATTCAAAAATACAAAGGAAAAAAACTGTGTCACCTACTCTATTGATGTGTTCCACACAGGGAGGAAAATCACAGAAAATCTGAGTTTGGTGACAGTTCATCTTTTACATATCTTCCAACCAGATATATTCTGTGATTCTGTGATTATCTGGTCCAACCCCCATGCTCAAAGCAGGGCAACTGGAGCATGCTGCCCAGCAACATGCCCAGTGAGATTTTGCCTCCACAATCTCTCTGGATATCTCAAGGAACTCTTGTTCCTGCCTTCAAACACTCTTGCAGCAGAAAACAATTTTGTTGTGCACAGATGAAACTTAAAGTGTTATAATTTCTGTTTATTACCTCTTGTCCCTTTTTTAGTATCAGCGAGTACCACTATGGTGGTCTGATGCCCTCTTCGATTCGTCCCATCAGGTGTTTGTACTCAGATAAGGTCCCCATGAACCTTCTCTTCTCCAGTCTGAGCAGCCCTGGTCTCTCAGATTCTTTTTGTATGACAAATGCTCCAGCCCCGTCATCCTCTTCCTTTTGCTGGACTCAGTCCAGCAGATCCATGTCTGTCTTGTACTGGGGATCCTAGAGCTGAACCCAGAACATAGCAAAGGGGAATAATTATCTTCCTAAACCTACTGGCAAAGCTTTTCCTGGGAAGAGGACCCTGAGTCCAGGTATCTTCTTTAACCTTCTTTGCATAGCTTTGAAAAATGTGGTAGTTTAGTACACACTTCTCAGAAGGCTTTTAGAGACATCTTTTAGATGTGAGGAGTCATGTACATTAAATAAGGAGAATTTATAAAATGTAAACCCTGTAATTTTAAATCTATCATTCAGTCTGAGTTCTTCATGTTGTCATTTCAGTGTTCAGTGGCACAGTTATTTATTCTGTGAGCAATGCTTCGAAGTCAGTGCTCAAGAATACTACCAAAGTTAATGAAATGGTAGGAACTTCAATCTGTTAAGTGTTATAAATGGACATGAAAGTTGGCAAAACCACAAAAAAACGCTGTGGGTAATGGTTTTGGCATTGTGTTGGTTTGGGTTTTTTTCCTTTACCCCAGTTAAAATTAACAAAAAGAAAATACCCAATAGGTTACATCTACAGGATTTTCTAAAAGAATATTTTAAAGTCTAGTGGAATAATTTTGGCTTTTAGGACTTTCCAGAGTAAGTTTTGTAATTCTGGGTGGTTTTTTAAATAATGAAATTTTTAATATCCATTCCTTTTTTTTTTTTTTTTTTAATAACCAGTCTAGAGACATCTTTTTTGTTGAATTTGCTGCATTATCAGAAGCATGAAGGGACTTGTCTTTCAAAGGAAAGAAAAGGAGAAGAAAGATAAGAACTTTGTTGGTGGTTTCCTTAAATAATTTGAAGAAACAAAGTTTCATTTTCTATACTTAAATTTTCCCAGGAGGAGTAGACTGAAGTTTTGTTAGTTTTTTTTTAGATAAGACAGCTGTCAATGCCTAGCATGTTAAGAATTCTGGTTTTGGGATGTGAACACAGAGGAGTTAACTGCTGCAGTTGTGAATTCAGAGAGTTGGCAGAGTCACTGGCCCTGGAGATGTTAAAAAAGTGTAGACATGGCACCTGAGGACATGGTTTAATGGCCATGGTGGTGTTAACGACTGGATTCAGTGGTCTTAGAGGTTTTTTCCAACCCAAACAATTCTATGATTCTGTGATTCTATGAAGAGTTGAGAAGAGCTGGGTTGTGGATGTGGTGGCACAGAGATCAGTGCACATTGCATGCTCCTTTCAAAACCAATCTGTGTTGAATTCCATGTAGCAGGGGCTGTACTATTAGCAGATATGTCCTGCTGGGGCAAAACGGGCCCTGAGCATTTGCCTGCAATGCTGGTCCCCTGTCTGTTGGGCTGGGTTTCAAATTTCTCTCCTGCCAGTGGTCTGTTTTGCCTCGAGGAGCGATTGAAGGGGTTTTGCTTGGAGGGGCTTCCCTCACTTGCTTCTGGGCTATGCTCCTCCTACTCAGGCAACAGGGTATTGAAGGCTCCCTCCCGGGCTTTGTTTCGGTAGCACGTTCGGGCTCTGCCACCCTATCTGCCTCGTGGTTGCATCGAGAGCATAAAATTGGAATTGTAACTTCCTCGTTTATCATTTCAGCACTGATCAGTGAGTAAATGTGGCTACTAAATCTATTGGAGTCTCTGGTTTTCCCGCCAATAGCCCTCCCCAGGGAAAAGGGAATCCATTGTTGTGGCTGGCAGCTGCACTTGCCGCTCCTCACCCTTGCATATTTACATCTCTTTATTTCTTCTCTAAGCTACTTTAAAATTAACTTTATGCCTTTTGTGTAAATGATTCCCGACTGGGGGTTCGAACTTTGGTAAATTGTAAAGAGTTCACTGTTTAGGGATGTGTATTTGTTTGGCATGGGAATTCGTGTTAATAAAGTTTTAATATTTTCCTATTTCCTGCATATTAAATTTGAATAGTCATAACAGGATAGCAGGTCAGATTGGTTCACTTCTTTGTTTCTCATTCTCCATTTTTTTTGCTGCAGTGAAGTAATCAAATTAGCAGGAATTTCTCTTGGAAAATGTGTGTTAATCCAGAAAATAAAAGTTAACTCACAAAAATCTCTTAGAGTATCACTGTCCTCTTTTCTCTGCAATACTACAAGAGAGTTCTGATGGATGACTGAGTTTTCACTCTCTCTCATGAGACCATTAAAAATGTTAATATAAACCTTTTCAGGCATCTAAGAGACTTAAGTCAGGAAAAGTAGAAGGGTGATACAGTGGGGAAGAGAGGGGAGGAAAAGGTTAAGCTTATTTGTGAAATGCCAAGTTGTGAAGTATGTTTTGCTCAACAACTATAATGAACAATCTGGCATTTGGCTTGTGTGGAATATAGAACAGAAGAACAAAGGGCTTTGGATATATGTTTGTGCTATCAATAAGGGAATACCCTTTCTTGTTCTACAGGGTCTTCCAGGCAGCATATGTAACACAGTCAAGGAAACTGCAGCACTGCTGTTCTTAATGGGATCGGTTGGCCTATCTGACTTCTTATAAATATGTTTCTGGATAAGGAAACGATAGTTTAATGACAGTATAACCTATTATAGCTGAAGACTTTGAAAAAAAGTAATCAGAAAAGATAAGCCCATTACAAATACTTTATATACTGTTATAATAAATCTGGTGAAACCAAGGATTTAGATGAGGATTGGCTCTACTGGTGACTATGTCAATTTACATTTTCTGGTTTTTCATTGCCCTGAATAGTTTCATACTTTGGAACTGCTGGAACAAGACATACCAGTCATAGGGGAGTCATAATTATCATATTCCAACACTTCCATGTCCTTCCTGTGCTGAGGGCTCCAGAACTGCACACAGTACTCCAGGTGGGGTCTGACNCCTACCCAGGTGCAGGACCTTACACTTGGCCATGTTGAATGTCATGAGGTAGGCCTGGGCCCACCTCTCCAGCCTGTCCAGGTCCCTCTGGATGGCATCCCTGCCCTCAGACAAGTCAACTGTGCCACACAGCTTGGTGTCATCTGCAACTTTAAAGTGTTGGAGAGAGTCTGGAGGAGGACCATGAAGATGCTCAGAGAGCTGGTGCAGCTCTGCTATGAGGGCAGGCTCAGAGAGTTGGGGCTCTTCAGCCAGGAGAAGAGAAGGCTTTGAGGGGACCTGATAGTAGCCTTCCAGTATCTGAAGGGGGCCTACAGGAAGGCTGGAGAGGGACTGTTGACAAGGTCTTGTAATGACAGGACAAAGAGCAAAGGGTTTAAACTGGCAGAGGGGAGATTCAGACTGGATGTTAGGAGGAATTTCTTTACAGTGAGAGTGGTGAGACACTGGAACAGGTTGCCCAGGGAGGTTGTGGATGCTCCCTCCCTGGAGGTGTTCAAGGCCAGGTTGGATGAGGCCTTGAGTGACCTGTACTAGTGGGAGGTGTGCCTGCCTATGGCAGAGGGGTTGGAACTAGACAATCTTTGAGGTCACTTCCAACCTTACCATTCTACGATTCTATAATTCTATGATTCTAAATTCTGCACTCTCAGTTTCAGTTTCTGGAAATAAGAGTCTGCACTAGCAATGTTTGTATGCCTCATGAGGTGCAGTTAGGTCAGCTGAGAATGACTGATCTCAATTGCTTTGTCCCAAAGCCTATTAAATTGTCTCCTGCTTGCGCTGATTTTAGAAATAATGTCAACTTTAAGTCAGCCTGAATTTGGGATTTTCTTTCATTTACGTAGGTGGGCAATGTAAACTGTGAAAGAAGTGTATTCATTGGTTTTGGTATTTATTGTTTATGTACATCTTTCTTGTATATTACTTTGTTTATCCATTAAAGGACAATAACCTTTCCCTCACTTTGGATTTGATTATTAGGATCTTATACTGTCCTGACCATAAACACATCAATGCACAAAGATTCATCAGGATAAGTTTTGGTAGCCATGATATTTATCTCTGAATTCTCTTTCTGGTGTAAGTGACAATAAGACAATAGAAGGATAAGAAAGACAACATGCAAGATACTATCTTTGGCGAAGAGTGGCTGGTAAGGCAACCAGCGAAAAATAGGTTTACAGTGCCTGTGTTTTGTTCAGTCCCTAGTCTATTGCAGCCTGATGCATGTTGTTGGAGGAAAAAGATGCTACAGCCTTTCCAAGGTGGCTTGTGTTCTTCTCAAAGGCAATTAACAACTGCTGTCAGACCAGAGTTCCCTTAAGAGCCAGTGCAGTGTTATTTTATTAAAGATGCTCTGCCATACAATGTGCAAAAAATTGCTCTGTTTTATTAGACACAGAAACTTCTGGGTTGCTAACAGTGTATTTTTAACTATTAAGCTTGTACTGAGGGTAATTTCTTCTGTGAGTATCCCTTCATTTTATATGTAACTGATGTTAGTAAATATCTATATAGAAATATACATAACTAAGATTTTTTTCATTGCTTGTAAAAGCCTAATTAGTAAAACAGACCAGTCCTTCATTTTGCATACAGCATAATTAGGAAGTCTCTAGCACTGAACTTCTGCGTACATATATGTGGACCAAGTATTTTTGTATCACGTTTGTCCTTTCTTCCACTGCTTAATGTTTATCTCCCAAAGGAAATTCAGGTTCCTGAACCATTTTCATCTTCCTTACTACACCAAACCAGACCATGCTAGGCCATTCCTTTGGAGATATCTCTTTTCTAGAAACAAGTGGTAGCTTTTATTTCTCTTCATTACTTGGATCCAGTGAAAAACACCAAACATACAAGAAAAAAACACTATGAGTCATATTTATAGTGGTTTAGAGCTAACACTATAGCCCAGTTGTAAATTATAAACAAGATACAGGAACTTTCTAGAAATTTTTGATAAAAGGTAAATAAAAGAATTGTATTGGTTAGAGAAGAGCCAAAATTGTTATGTCTGTATCATTCCATTCATTTGCTGGTTGAATATATAGTGTGCTGCACAAAGTATTCTTTTCTCATTTTCTCATCTTCTCTGTAATTCTACTTTACATTGCTCTCATCTCTTTCCTGACCATCTACTGGGATATTGCATCTCTGAGGTACTGAGACTGGAAAGAGGGGAAGGGAAGGGAGAGCTATTCCCTAGTTCCCTTGTCCAGAGGGGTGTGAAAAAAATTTAGGTGCTTTCTGTGTTATTTCTAAATGTAACAAATTGTAAATATATGAGAAACTGTTTTGTACATACAAGTTTTATTCTATGCTATTGCATTTTAGCTTGGCTTCTGGTGATTCTATTGGGAGTTTTCTGTAGAGGACTATGAAATGGCCCAAGACATTTGTGGGCACTATGTTAATGTGGTCCACCATGCCACCACCTGAACCATGAAGAATTTCCTCCTAACATACAGTCCAAATCACCCCTATACAACACAAAGCAGTCCACTGTGTGGTGGGGTCTCAGCCTCCACCAACTAATCATGCCACAGCAGGCATTCTGCTCAAATCACCACCTCTCATGCTATCACAAGAAGCCCTTGTAAAAAGTCCCTTCCAATCTCTCCTGAAGGCCCCCTTCAGATTCTGACCACTACCAAGCCTTCGTCCCACCACTGAGCTGGGTTTTTTCTTGATCAAGAGCTCAGAGGGCATCAAGTGACAGGAAGTCCGTTGTGCCCGTGGCGTGAGGCAGGCTGGTCTACGGTGTGCAGCTGTAGTGGAGAGGAGGAGGCGAGAGGCCTTGGACATGACCCTGGGACTGCCAGGGCCCATGGCTGAGCTCCCCAGCAGGCTGGTGCCTGCCAAAGTGAGATTTAAGTAGGAGTGAA
>VWZE01004551.1:884-14256 GCA_013396675.1 Eubucco bourcierii | reverse complement strand
GGGAGGGAGGCCGAGAGGCAGGGAGGTAGGGAGGCCGAGAGGCAGGGAGGTAGGGAGGCCGAGAGGCAGGGAGGTAGGGAGGCCGAGAGGCAGGGAGGGTGAGAGGCAGGGAGGCAGAGAGGCAGAAAAGCAGGGAGGCAGAGAGGCATGGTTCTAAATCACTCACCATTAAAATACATAATTTTGAAAATTAAACTGGCCAACAGGCACTGGCAGCATTGTTCTGCCCAATAAATTCAAAGCTTGGTGCCTGACCATGTACACAGGCTGAGGGACAGCACAAGACACAACCAGCCTGGCAGGATTTATGGCCTACCAGGACACTTTTCTTAAAACAAGTCCCAGGATATCTGAGCTATCCAAGTGGCTAAGAAGGACATGATGCAATAGTCCTGTGTGCTTCTGGAAGAGCAGCTGGAGGCCAAGAGGGAAACTTAAGAGCTCAGCCTTGTCTCAAGCAGCTCAGTCATGTGGTAAGGGATTGGCTCACCCATCAATGCATGCTGCTTGAGCTACCATGTGGTAACATCAGGCAGACGAGACACAGAATCTGCAGGGGACCTCTTTGCTTCTGGCATGACAGCTGGAGGCTGATCTTTGTATTTCTGGGCACCCCAAAAGTAGACAATTCCATTGCCCACTCTGACATTGAAGTGGAGTCTTGACTTTCCTGTGAGCACTGATAGAGTCCTACTCACCAGCAGTGAGGCCTGCAGACTGATGCCATCCATGGCTGTCGAAACAGAGCTGTTTCTGGTTGGTCAGGACACCTTGGCTAGGCAATCTGCACCACATCAGTTGGCATGGGGTGGCCTTTTGAAACAGCATTTGGAGGATCCCATCTAGGATATCTCAAGGGGTACTGGACACCCACACTTACACAATTGGATCTTATCTCATAGTCTACATATAGACATAAAGATTGAAAGGTTTTTAAGAGCTGAGCCACATCTCTGCTGCTAATCAGTGGGGGAAAAGAGACAGCAGCAAAGTATCTGTGTCTGACTGAACAACCCTGAGGTTCTTTCTTGTGTTTTCCTATTAGCTGCAAGGAAGCCAATTTTGGATTCCCTAAACATTGATGATTATTTTCTAAAGCCTTTGAAGCACAATTTTTTGTTAATCAATAAAATCAGAGAAGAACAGAAATTAATGGAAATGTCTTTAAGATGGAGACATTAGAGTAATTCTAGCTACAGAATTATTAACAATGTTTATTGCAATCTTCCAGGACAAGCTGGACGTCCCCCCATGGCACTTTGGACACTTTCTTTCCTTCTGCTGTTACTGTCTTCCAGGAGGATGGATTCAGTTCCTAGGTGCAGATTTCTTGTAGAACACAAAATACTGTGGAGTGCCTGAGACCTCCCTTCTGGATGGACAAACATGAGCCAGCAACTGCAGGAGAGACTTTCCCTTTAGCATCACATTTGTAGGTCAAGTAGAATACCCAAGGTTTGAAAACATGAGGCACATGTATGGTTAGGCAGCTACAGCTCACTTTATCTGCCAGATGCTACCTGCAGCCGGACCCCATATTGTTGACAGACTCTTTCAGATGTGTTCTCAAAGGCATCACTGTGTTGTACCCTGGATATGTCTGACTGTCCCCTGAAGCACCTATGAGTCAAATCAGTAACTTCACTGTTCACAGGCCTTCATCAGAGAAGAAAGAGCATTTAAAGGCCATCAGTAGAATGGTTGTTGAGGATTTCCTGTTGAGGACATTTGGTTGTCTTTATGTGTCTGTTTCTCCAACCACCAGCATAGTGATGGTTGCTGTTAAGTGCAGCCTAAACCTTCATCTTTCCTTCCAACTAACAATTTATGTATAAGGAATTGTCTTAAGGGTAGACACTAATGGATTGAGAGACGTTGGGGGGCAGTCTGACTAAGACTGAAGATCTTTTTCAAAACCCCTTTAACCTCCTGATTCCTCAGGCAGTAAATGAAGGGGTTGAGCATGGGAGTTACAACAGTGTAGATGATGGACACCAGCTTGTTCAGGTCAAAAGGGTGGAGTCTCTTGGGCCGGGCATAAATAAACAGTGTGGCTGAAAAGAAGATAACGATGACAGTGATGTGAGAAACACAGGTGGAGAAGGTTTTCTTCCTGCTCTGGGCTGTGGGGATATTCAAGATGGTGTTGATGATACATATGTAGGAGATAATGATGACAGAGAGGGGTATCAGCAATATAAGCAAGGCCAGGATGAAATCCACTATCTCAGCCATTGTCATGGCAGCACACGATAAGTTCAACAAGGGACTGATGTCACAGAAGAAGTGATTTATGATGTTGGAGCCACAAAAAGACAGCTGAGAGATGAAAAACACTTTCAGCATGGAGGCCAAGAAGCCAGTGAGCCAGCAGCAGGTGGCTAGCTGCAGGCAGAGGTGGTGGTTCATGATGACCAGATAGCACAGGGGGTTGCAGATAGCCACGTACCGATCATAAGCCATGACTGCAAGGAGGACACACTCAGTACAGATCAGGGAGCTGAAGAAGTAAAGCTGAGTCATGCAGCCTGCAAAAGAGATTTTCTTGCTTTCCATAAAAAAATTCACTAACATTTTAGGGACAGTGACTGAGACATACAAAGCTTCAAGGAAGGAGAGGTTGCTGAGAAAGAAGTACATGGGCTTGTGGAGGTGATGATTCACCTTTATCAAGACAATGATGAGGATGTTTTCCAAGATGGTCAGCATGAATGCCATCAGGAATATCACAAAGAGCAACATCTGATGTTCCATGGTAGTTGGAAATCCCAATAGAATAAATTCCTGAAATTTTGTGCTGTTTTCGTGCTTCATGGCAGAAGGCTCATATCAAGCTTTGGTGTAAAGACGATGAAGGAAAAATCACGGAGCATCTCCAAGCAATAGTGAGGGGAACTGTGGAGGAAGAAAAGAGAAAAAGAACATAGGAAGGAAGGAAGGAAGGAAGGAAGGAAGGAAGGAAGGAAGGTAAAAAAGGAAAAACATGAGGGGGAGAAAAGGTAGAGCACTGTTACCATCAGGTCACAGCACTGAGAAGGTCTAAGAACAAATTCAAGAAGGTATTTGGATGTCAGGTTCACAATTAGTGGCTTAGGTAATTACTGAATCCACGGACACCGAATGCTCATTAACAGCCATGGCACCGCTCAGTGCTCACTTCTCTTTCCATGTGCAGAGGATACTGGATGCTGAGAATATGTTTGCATGACTTAGGCAGCTGGGCTTTCTTCTGCAAAGCCAAGGCAGTCCTGTGCTGCCTGTGGAGTGCAGCTTGGCTCTTGCTATGTTCTCTCAGTACAGAAAACCTCAAAACGTTCACTAAATGAATCAACTACTTCCAGAGAGCAATATGAGTTAGTCTAATACAGCTGCCATGGAAGATGAATTGTGGTTTGGAGAAACGTATTTGACTTTCTCTGTCTCTTTCATTCCCATCCTCTATTTTTCGGTTTTGCTAGCTATTGACCTTTTTCTTTTAAAATTCAACATCCATCTATCTATCTATCTATCTATCTATCTATCTATCTATCTATCTACCTACCTACCTACCTACCTATCTCAATCGAACATAAATATATGTATGAATGTAAGATATAAATATAATATATACCTATTATATGACATATTAATTCAACATATATATTCACATATATATTGTGTGTATGTATATATATATACACACATATATATATACATAAAAATACATATGAAATTTTTTAGTATTACAGGGCAAAATTAAAAAGGAGATTCTTTCTAACTGCAAAATGCACATTTCTCTCCTTCAACCTGTGATGGTTGGGAGTTCTCTGCCCCCCCCTCACTTGGTAAAATCCCCCAGACTAGACTCAGGCAGCTGGAAGTTAAGGAATGAAGCTCAATTTACAGCTCAACGCAATGCACAAGCAGAGATATACACAATATGTACAGGAATATTTACAGAAATATACAAGTTAAAGGTAATACAGAAACACAACACCCTTCCCAGAAATCAGAGACCCCAGGAGGGGCTCCCAACCAGCCTTCCACCTTCTCCCCACCCCTATACCTTACCCCAGGGTTTGCCTTATTTGCAAGGTGAGTTTGGAGGATTGGCCAGGGGGGTTAGAAGAAAAGTGGTTAGTGAAGTTAGCAGAGAGGTCCAGACCAAAACAGCTAGAAAGGCCAAGACTCTCTGGGAGAGTGCCTGAGCCTGAGTGTCATATCTATGTTTGTGTTCTAATTTTTAAACATCTCAGCAAGCCTATGACTGAAGTAGACATCACCATTGTTTTCCTTTCTGTAAAGGAGGGACTGTTTCAAAATTAATAATTATATTAATTTTGATATCCAGGTAGAGATTGTTAATAACTATGAAAACTGTTTATTAACATCAAATCTCACCACAAAACTTATATACAAGGTTCAAAACGCACGGTTTGGAAATTTGCACATACAGGGAACAGGTAAACTGGAACACTTTAAAGGTAACTAGCATAAGCAAACAATTTTACTGGCAGAGAAGGTAATTAACGATTACAAGAGGCTTGAAGTATTTACTCACAAAAATATGCTGGGACAATATCCAAAGCATGTGGTGGGCTGCTGCTGGGTTGGAAGCTGTTAGAGGCTTTGGAGTTTCCTCTGGTTCCTGGGTGCTTCAGATAGAGGAGGCAGACATCTCTGACCTGGTCCTGGCTCTCTTGGCAGCAGGCTATTATGTGCAGGCTGATGTCTTGCGGTGTGCAGTCCCGGCACGGTGTCACGTTGGCTGTGCAGGTTGAATGAGTGGAGGCATCAAAGCCTGATCGTGCTGCTTGGGGTCCCACCCAGCTCAGGATTGATGAGGTTGTAAAAGCACAATAACAACCCACTCAATGTGCTACCTGCTCATCCTTTATATCCATTTCAGCCCGAGACTGATGGGCCTTTGGACATAGATTATCCAATCAGGATAGCAGTTTGCCCAGTTTGCCCATATTAGGTGAAGTCAGGGCTTCCGTCCCCTTTCCTGCAGCCACGACCCCCAACACAGAGGGAGGGGGAGCAGGGGAGCATGCCTGGGCAAGCCAGGACATGTACAAGCCCACCTTTGGCCTATTCAGGCCTACCACAACACTTTCACAGCCTACAATATAATTTGAGTGAAGTAGACATCACCATTGTTTTCCTTTCGCAGCCTATTGTATAATTTTCTCCATTAAAATATTCCAATTAACCTCAAACCAGCACACAACCTTACCATCCTCTAATCTAAAATGATTTTTCATCTTGGTCTAAAGTTCTATTAGTGTAGTATTTTATTTCATGTAAAAAACAAAGGGAAAAACAAACAAACAAAATCACCACACCTCTTCCCTCCTTCCCAGGTTGTTATAAAAAAACCACAGAATAAAGTGGGTTTAAGGTGATGGAAGAGTATTCTCCTTCATAAAATGATTCATAGAAGCTGAATCTAGTCTGGATATTGTCCATTTAAAACTTTTTCTAGCTTCAGAAGAGGAGATACAAACTGTGACCGCAGACTTGGCATGTGCAAACTCATAGTAACTTGTGGCCTTTGGGCTTTGCTACCCCGAGAAATTCCACAGATCTAAGAAGCTGCAAAATGTTGTCTTTCCTTCCTAGTCAGTGCAAAATATATCATTAATCCTTTTGCCTCCACAGCTCATGTGCTCAGCACTTTCCAACCTGGCCAGTGTTAGTTCAATCTATAAAGCTCACTTCAAATTGTTCACCTCACACATCGGCCAAATCACCACAGGAACAATTACAAGGCAGTGATTCTCCCAAGTCCAAGGCCATGCTTGCCTTCTGTCCCTTGAACTGGAGCAAGTTGTTGAACTCTCTGCACATCAGACAGTGCTGAGAAGGTGGATGTCACCTGCTGGAGTTTAGGTATCAGTTTAGGCATCTAACGTCCAATCTGCTCAGCTTCTTTGTAGGGTATACACATCTAGAGACATTTCCAGGCAATCCTGCGCCCTCTGAGAGGAAAAGATCTCAAACAACTCAGTTGGATCATTCCTTAGCCTTGTCAGCTTCTCTCTTCCTTGCCTCTGGAAGTCAACAAGCAGCCCAGAAGCCTGGAGTGTGGCTCAGTACTTCACACTGCAGCACAGATGCTGAAGTGCAGTACATTCATTTCTCCTTGGAAGGAGATGATCACCCAAAACAATTCCTGAAGAAAAATAACAGTGAAAAACTACTTCTCTTACCTCCACACCACTCCAGCTGTGCCTGTGATCCCATCCAGGGGCTGGTTAGGGAAGAGAAACCTTCTTCATGATTTAATTATAAAACCATAACCCAAGATGTTCTGCAAAGCATCTTGACCTGAGTGCTGTTTATAAAGAAGCAATTCAGTACAAGATGGCACAAGTGATCCCTCCTGGGATTTCAGTGTTTGCTTTGCCTGTGTGTAACTGAGGTACCTGAGAAGGAAACTCATGAGGACAAATTCAAGATTTCTGAAACTCTCTCTGCAGCACTTGCACCTTATAGAACAAAACAACCTAACTTAGCTGCTGTGAGATGTTTTCCTCAAGTGGCTATCCCTCGGTGAATCTTGCTATGAACAAGCTACTGAGAGAGGTTCCTTGGGAAGCTACCCAAAATGGAATCAGATGAATATGTAGCTGGTAATTATCTGTCACTGTGCCTGCAGTATCTGCTGTGTGCACACAAAGCAATCACCCTACACATGGAACTTGTCTACACATATTCGCATTTATCCACCTTTTCAGAAACACACAGGTCTGGCAGACTTTTGGCAAGTCCTTACCCTCTCTGGAGAGAAGGATGTCTGCCCTCCCACATCCTGAGTATGAATGGGCATCTCTATCCATGTCAGGGGACACCCTGATGTAAGAGCCTGTTTCATTATTAGTTCACAACCTCTTCGTCTTTCAGCTGTAGCAGAGCCAATCAGTTCCCTAAAATGCAACCTCATGGTGAGATTCTCCTAATCACCATCTGCCATGGATAGTACAGGCAAGATTGCTCTGCCCTGCAAACTCCTCAGGCACTGAATCACCAGATACAAAGGTTCCTTCATACCACTTCACAGGACACACAGCACCTAGCATCTTGCTGAAAAACACAGCTAAGAAAAGTTCAGTACAAGCCTGTCAGTGCCGGTGATTTTCAGGTTAAACACCAAAGCAAATGAATTGCTCAGGAAGATGTAATAGTGCTTGCAGCCTGGGGTGCCATGCAGCGTGAGTGTAGCATGTCATCAGGTTGAGGCCATGCAGGGTGGGTGTCAAGGATGGATACCAGGAGTTTGGAGCAGTCCGTTAATGGGGACAACTGGAGGCAGCCACTGCTTCCAGTTGTTCCTACACTGCTGCCAGCAAACCAAAACTCTAAATGCTTGAGATTCACTGAAAAGTAGGAAAATATTTATCTGATAAATTCTTTCAGTCTGAGATGAAGATCTCCATTTCTTACTCAATGGTATTCATATTGTTTTACAGAAAAGATGGAGTTTGTTGGGGCTGTGTATGTGTGAGACTGCAGATAGCATCAGAATTGATCTAGACATTTCCTTCAGTTCTGTGATGGCTGTGTTAGATGACTCCTGTCCTGAGGGGAAGTTTAGTAACTCGGGTTGTTATCGCTCCACCTCTATAGTCTGCAAGGAAAGGTTAACTCTTATCAAAGACCAACTGTAACAATTAGTGTGTGCAGCTAAGACAGGTCAAAGTCACGTGGGAGTTAACTCACTCCTGTTTCCAATCCCTGTTGTTACAGAATCACAGAACCACCATGGCTGGCAAAGACCTCTTCTTAGTCTCTTCATTACCTGACTCTGGCAGGGCTGCTACTGCACCTTAGCCTTCAGCACCATATGTAGATGACTTTGAAATTCATCCAGGGATGGGTATTCAGTCTGCCAGGTTCTTTTCCTTACTTCTTTGTGCAGGGACGGGAATGATAGAAGACATCAATATGATGCTAAGTCAAATCCGTTTATTGGTTACAGATACAGCTCTTTTATAGGGTTACAGCTCTCAAGTATATGTCACTATTGCATATGATTAGTTATGCTGATTGGCTGATTTAGTGCTAATATTATTTATGTAAGCATTCTGTTGTCTAAGCAAGACTTTCTCATAGATGTATCTTTCTTTGTGGGAACCTAGGAAGGGAGTTAGTGGGAACCAAGGAAAAAGCCAACTAAGCTGAGCGCATCCCTGTATATAACTTTGAAGCAGTAAGATTGAGGTTAGAAACATAGTAGACTGATATGCTGGCCTTGTGTTACATCTGCACAGAAGCAGGGTAGATTTAGAACAAAGAACTAACAGTAGTCTGTATCAAAACAGTCAACTTTCCCATTCCACATACTGTTCAGTTTTCTTCTAAAATCATCCAGGTCCTGACATCAGTCACTTCCCTGGGCAACCTATTCCAGATTTCAAGAACCCTTTCAGTACAGAATTTCTTCCTAATGTCCAACCTAATCCTCCCCTGGTGTAACTTGAAGCCATTTCCTCTTATTCTAACAGTTGTGACTGTTGAGAAGAGACCAACTCCACCTTCCAGTGTCCTTGAAGAGATTTGTAGAAAGCAGTGAGGTCTCCCCTCAGCCTCCTTTTCTCCAGACCAAACAACCCCAGTTCCCTCAGCTGCTCCTCACCACCCCTGCTCTCCAGACCCTTCCTGGGTCCTGAAGCACCTCAATGTCTCTCTTATATTGTGATGCCCAAAACTGAATGCAGCACTCAAGGTGCAGCCTCACCAGCAGGAGTTTCTCACAATGTTCCTGATCCAGGACCCTGGTGGTCCTTCTGGCCTCCTGGGCACACTGCTGGCTGTCAACCAGCACTCCCAGGTCTGTCTTTACTGGGCAGATTTCCAGCTACTCTGTCCCAAGCCTGCAGTGTTCATGGGGTGGTTGTGACCAAAGTGCAGGACCTGGCACTTGATCTTGTTTGGTCTCACGCAACTGATCTTGCACCATCAATTCAGCCTGGCCAGATCCCTCTGCAGAGCCTTCCTGCCCTGCAGCAGATCAGCACTGCCACCCAGCTAGGTTGGTACCTTATGAGGATACCTTGCATCCAGATCTTTGACAAAGACCTTAAAGGCAACTGGCCCCAGCACTGAGCCCTGGAGAGCACCACTTGTGACCTTGTGCCAACTGGATTTCACTCCATTTCCCACCACTCTTTGGGCCCATGCAGATGGCTCTTAAGCCAGCAAAGCATCCACCCATCAGAGCCATCAGCAATCAATATCTCCAGGAGGATGCTGTGGGACACAGTGTCAAAGGCTTTACTGAAGTCCAGATAAACAACACCCACAGCCTGTCCCTCATCCACAACTGGGTCACCTCGTCATAGAAGGAGCTGAGGTCCATGAACCAGGACCTGTCCTTCATGACCCCCTGCTTGGTGGGCCTGATCTCCTGATTGTCGTGTAAGTACTGTGCTATGACACTCAGGGTGGTTTTTCCCACAACCTTCCCTGACACCAAGGTCAGACTGACAGGTCTGTAGTTCCCTGTATCCTTCCATCACACTGCTAATCTCCAGACCCCTGGGACCTCCCCAGTTAGCCAGGACTGCTGCTTGGTAAACACATCCACCAACTCCTGCAGCACTCTTGGCTGTAGCCCATCTGGTCCTATGGACTTGGGTGTGTCCAAGTGGTTCAGTAGGTCACTCACCTTGGATTATGGAGGTCTTCTGTTCCCCACCTGTGTCTTCCAGAGAGAGTTGCTGGCTACCCAGCAAACAACTAGAACTCCATTAAAGACTGAGGCAAAGGCACCAAGCACCTCAACCTTTTCCTCATCCTTAGTTGCTGTTTTCTCCTGCATCCAGTAGAGTTCTCCCTCGTCCTCCTTTTTGCTGTTCATGTAGTTATGAGACATTTTTTATTATCCTTGATGGCAATAACTAGGCTGAGCTCCAGTTGGGCTCTGACCCTTCTCATTTTCTTAATGCACAGCTTCAGTGTATCTTTGTAGTCTTCCTGAGTGGTCTGTCTCCTTTTCCAAATGCCATAAACTCCCCTTGCGTTTCTGAACCCCAGCCAAAGCTCTCCATTCAGTCAGGTCCCTTATTCCCTACCCGCCTGTCTTTCAGGCCATGGGATGCACTCTTGCTGAGCTTTGAAGGTTTCCCACCTGAAGAGTTGTGATGGTTTGGGAGTTACCTGCCCCCCACATTTTGTAAAATGACCCAGACTAGAACTCAGCTGCCTGGAAGTTAAGGAATGAAGCTATTTTTACAGCTCAGCACAATATACAAGCAGATATATACAATAAATACAGGAATATTTACAGAATTATACAAGTTAAAGGTAATACAGAAATATGACACCCCTCCCAGAAATCAGAAACCCCAGGAGGGGCTCCCAACCAGCCTTCCACCTTCTCCCCACCCCTATACCTTACCCCAAGGTTTGCCTTTGCGCAAGGTAAATTAGGAGGAACAACCAGGGGGGTTAGAAGAAAAGTGGTTAGTGAAAATTAATCGGCAGAGGAGCCAGAGCCAGAAGCTGCTAGACCGCCCGGCATGCTGTGCTGTGCCCCCAGAGAGAGACAGACAGAGACTGACTTATCTATGTTTTGGTTATTTTTCCCAAAACCATCTCAGCAAGCCTATGAGTAAAATAGACATCACCATGTTTTCCTTTCACAGCCTATAGTGTAATTTCCTCTATTAAAATATTCTAATTAGCCTCAAACCAGCACAAGAGTGCTTACCCCTTTGTCCTTCAGGACTGCCTCCCAAGGGACATTGCCAGTCTCCTGAACAGGCTAAGGTCTACCTAGGTGGCTGCTCTGCTGACCCCCTCCTCACAAAAGCATTGTTATGCCTCGATCCCTGAGCCCAAGAGGGTCTCCCACTTTTACACCTCCTACGGGTCCTTCTCTCTTAACAAGCAGCAGGTCCAGGAGGGCACTTTCTCTAGTTGGCTTCTTCTCTAGTTGTGCCAGGAAGTTATCTTCTATACACTCTAACAACCTCCAGGTTTGTTCCCTCTCTACTGCATAGTATTCCCAGCAGGCATCTGGGAAGTTAAAGTTCCCCACAAGAACAAAACCTCACAAAACCTCTCCAAGCTGCTCACAGAGTGCTTCAGCAGTCTGATCGTCCTGCCTGGGTGGTCTGTACTTGTGTTGGCTTGAAGTTAATTGGAATATTCTAATGAGAGACATTAGGCCATTGGCTGTAGAAAGAAAATAATGAAGTCTTTAGCATTCATTGGTCTGCTAAAAGAGATAAAAAGCTAACATGTGGAAAATTTGTCCCTCTTTTGCTTTCTTCACTCCTAGCATTGGATCTATTCGCTTCTCCTTTGCTCAGCTCTAATTTCTTCCACTAGCAGGTGATGAGGAAGCTCTGCAGGTCGTCTGTCTGGGAGAGAGGCTTTGAGTCCCATCTGGGCAGTTTCTTTGTCCAAGAGGGAATTTGGATTTCTGCATTATTTCTGACTTGTATATCCTTGTAAGTAGTCATCAAGCTGTTGTATATATATATGCTTGTAAATGTAACTCTGCAGTCAGTAGAGTTTTGTCTTGCTTCCAAGCCAGCTGAACTGATCTGTTAAGTTTCAATAGTGGGGGAGGAGGAGGAGCTCCTAACCTACCACAGTAACAAACTCCCACCACACATGGTGGGTCTTACCTATAAACATGCAACCCTGTCATCTCCACAATTAAGTTGTGGACATTCCTATGCCTGCCTGGCACAGAGGGCTACCCACTGCCCAGCCTGTTTCTTTTGACCTGTTGGTAACCATGAACTGCAGTACTCCACTCATGTGAGTTATCCCACCACACTTTCATGCTGGCAGTTATATCATAGTTGTCTCACTGCACAATGGTCTCCAGTTCCTCCTGCTGTGTGCTCTGTTATCAGTGCACATAGGTCCTCAACACAAGAGAGACATGGACCTGCTGGAGTAGGTCCAGAGGAGGGCCACAAAGATGATCAGAGAGCTGGAGAAGCTTTGCTATGAAGGAAGAACAAAAGAATTGAGGCTGTTCAGTCTGGAGAAGAGAAAGTTGCAGGGAGACCTTAGAGCTGCATTTCAATATCTGAAGGGGACCTTGTTGTGATATTAATAGTGTTATGAATTATGGTTATTAATATTTATATGAATATTAATATTTTATTAGTATTTAAAATGTTGTGAAAATTCCCTCGGATTTTTTTTATTTTCTGTCAACAGGAAATAGTTGCACAAAGGATGTTTATTAACACAGAATTAAACAGTTCAAACAAGCAGAACTTGGAAAACAGGAATGCGAAAACAGGAAAAATTCTAACCGTGCTGCAGAGGCTTAGCATTAACCCTGGCACATGGTACTCATGATGCCTTGGTCTCTGAGTAAGTTTCCCGTATAAGAACACTTCCAAACTCACAACTGATCCCACGGTAAAATACAAAATATTCCAGGTAGAGGGGAAGAGAGACAGAGAGAGATGAGCTGCAGGTGAGTTGCTGCTGAGTCAGGGTAAGCCACAAACATGTGGCCACGGTGATTCCCAGTTTAATGAACCCCTAAGGGATATTGCTCCCTGCGGAGTTCCCTGCAGGAAAGCTGTCTATATAGAAAGGCTTGTAAGAAAGGCTTCTAAATCATCCCCCATTAAATAGACCATTTTGAAAATTAAACTGCCTAACAGGCATTAGCATCACTGTCCTGCCCAATGAATTCAAAACTTCGTGCCTTGTGTGACCATGCAGGCACGTTGAGATGCTGCACCAGACACCTGACACATGGTGCTAAACCTCTAGCCTCAAGGCTTTGTTTTGCTCATCTACTTCAAGTCCAGGACCCTGAACAGAAGGAGGATGAGCAAGGGTTTAAACCTGTCTGGCAGGATTTATGCCCTACCAGGACAAACCTACAGGCAGGCTGGGGAGGGATGTGACAGTTTGGGAATTACCTGCCCCCCCCCCCACTTTGTAAAATGAACCAGACTAGAACTCAGTCAGTTGGAAGTTAAGTGATGAAGCTATATTTACAGCTCAGCACAATGTACAGGCAAATATATACACTATATACAGAATATTTACAGAAATATACAAGTAAAATGTAATACAGCAACACAACTCCCCTCCCAGAATTCAGAGACCCCAGGAGGGGCTCCCAACCACCCTTCCACCTTCTCCCCACCCCTGTACCTTACCCCAAGGTTTGCCTTACATGCAAAGTAAATTAGGAGGATCGGCCAAAGGGTTAGAAGAAAAGTAGTTAGTGAAAATTAATCAGCAGAGGAGTCAGAGCCCAGAAGCTGCTAGATCACCCCCAGCAGCTCCTGCTCTAGCAAACGACAGACTGACTTATCTATTATTTTGGTTAGTGTTCCCAAACAATTCTCCTGCAAGTGTATGAGTGAAGTAGACATCATGATGTTTTCCTTTCACA
>VWZE01004549.1:7008-28049 GCA_013396675.1 Eubucco bourcierii | reverse complement strand
CCTTACCATTCTATGATTCTATGATTCTATAAGTCAATATTTTCTTTCTAGATCTTGATTCCCCACAGTAGGAAGGTGACAAAGAACCTCATTCCTTTCTATTGCTATTTTTGTTTTGTTTTGCTTGTTTTGGTCTAGTTTGCGGGTTTTCTTTGTTTGTTTGTGTTTCTTTGAGGTTGTAGCATCCTCAATGCAGAGAATTGTACCTTCCTTAGGGAGCTGGAATGCAACCATGTCCTCATGGCGCATGTGAAAGGAATATTGCACTGAAACTGCTCACATCACGTAAAATAAAGACCAAATCTCATGGAATACAATCAGCTGAATTCTGTATCTCTGTCTATGTAGAATTATGCATGGAGCTACATTTTAAACTTGTTTTTAAAGGCAGAATCAGGGGACATTTTTGTTTTTCTCCCTTGTAGCTTTTTAGGAAGTTTAGTAAAGAGTAGATTTTAGTTTTGACAGGCTTTGTTAAGTACAGTCAAAGATAATATTTTCTGTTGGGAAAAGGGAGAGGAAAATTCTTATAAAATAATATATGCTAAACTTATTTTCAAAGACTGACATTTCAGAAATCTGACTGAGTTTATTCTGTGTTTATCTCAGAGGACAAATAATTTAAAAGAAGATAATTATATTTTATTTTTAGCTTCAGTTATCCAACTTCTTTATCAGACAGGCTGGCATTTGTTGGAATCTGTCTTTACTCAAATAGCTGTGTAATTGAAACATATCAGTGAAGGGATTCTTTATTAAAAAACAAACAAACAAACAGAAAACCCCCAAACCAAACTGCTTCCCCCTAAAAACCCAAAACCTGCCACCCATCCCCCCCCAAAAAAACCCCAAACAACCAAAAAAAGAAGAAAAAAACCAAAACAACAAGAAAACCACCCCAAACCTCCATAAACAACTTGAAAAAAAAAACCCCAGCAAACTGGCACATATCTAAATCAAAGAATATATTTTCCCTGTGCTTCTGACAGCTCTGTCATGAGAAACTCTACGGGATCGTGGTCTTTCTATTCACTAGATGCTTCTGTGTGTCTTCTTTGAAATGGGGTGTTGGGATTGGAAATACTCTGTAGCTAGTCTGTCACTTTGATAAAATGGGTCATCAGTGGCATCTTTACTTAAAAGCTTGTTACTGTCTTTAGTGTTGCATGTCTTTCTCCAGAGAATGAAGCAGTTGGCACTTCACTGCCACATATGTGACTGCAGCTATCTGACTATTATGATAGTGTTTGCTTTTGTACACCTTCACCTTTTCAAGTAGTTTGCCTGCTTAAGGTAATTTACCAAAGGCACTTTTGAGGAAGTGTGGTATAGCATAAACACTGCCTGGGATCTCTCATAGATTTTTTTTTCTTTTTTTTTCCCTATCTTTCTTATTCTCTGCTATGTAACATGGAAGGGAAATTTTCTCCCTTTGATATCATGTCCATACATTATTTTTACAAAGATTAGGAAAAAAAAAAAAACAAAAACCAGAATCTCCTCTCATCCATGATCAATGTATACCATTCTTGGGAATCAAATCAGTTTTTCTGTCAGTGTATGTGTCAGATTAAATGGTTTTGTGGTAATTCATATTTGCAGAGAAATTCCAGTCCTGCCAGTAAATCTGGACCTTCATGCTATTCTGACGAGTTTACTTTTTGCTTAGGAGCATAGCTCTGTATTTATTTTGCAACAAAATCTCACTTCTGGCTGTAACAGAAACACTTCAAACATTTTATATTCTGATGGATGTTGTTTGGTGCTTTTTGTTTTGAAGAGATCAAGAACTTTAGTATAGGAAGGTTGCCTTGTTGGAGGAAATTGCCTGGTGCATTTCTCTCTCTCCCAAATTATCTCCTTTGACAAACGTAGCCCTTGTGGGGATAATCAGAGGGGAAAACAATGAAGAAAAAAAGAAAGATAAAATGGAGGGAATTGTAGAAGTACACTGCTTTATTATTGCAGATAGTCTACATGTGTCAGGTCAAATCATTTGCACAAAGAAGAAAAGTTATTCATTTGTTTAAAATTGGAATGGGGAAAGATGATCTATGAATCTCATAGTACATACAAATTTCTTCTGACTTCAATAAGATGTACACTGTGCTGAATTGATAGAACCAGAAGAAGAGGTGAAGGTAAAATAAAGATAAAATTGTCTCAAAGCATATCAGAGATATATAGCTGAAGTAAGCTGTGGTTCCTGTTAATCGAGGAAAGCCATGCCCCTGTTAGGCACTCAGGTGGTGATATATGGCCTGTGGAAACCATTTGACCTGTAGAAAAGAGAACACCTTAGGCTCTAATGGAAGTGGAGATCTGACCCTTGATAGAAGGAAGAGGTACTAATAAGGACATAGAGTGAATCAGGTCAGCTAGTCTTTAGTGGTTAACTATATATTCATTTTGACAGGTTTCTGTCAGGAACAACAGCAAATCACCCAGTAAAAGCTCAAAAAGTCCAGCAATCCCACAGAAAGGTGAAACAACTTAGTGAGTCATGGACTTACTAGAATGGTTAATGCATCTGAGATTTAGTGCCCTGTGGCCTTTTAGCTCTGAATCACAGCATACGTGTGATACAGACTATATGAAATGGTGAAAGACAATCCTGTTCAGACTGTGGATGCATTTGGATGAAACACTGACATGAAAGACAAAAAGTAGTGTGACCAATTTGTTTAAAAGAAATATTGTCCTAATATTCATGAAGTATTGGAACATAGTCTAGGACAGTAAGCATCTTTGGAGGAAATATATAACACAAGATATTCTGGGTCAGTTAGAGAAAAACATGATCCTATAAATAGTATGCTGAGTAGTTGGAATGATAGTTCATCTAAGTTAGAGTGAAATTCATAGAGCAGAAGAGAAAATTCCTCTCATCTAAATGGAAATGTTAACATAATTTAGTGAAAATAAGATCATAGAATCATAGAACGGTAAGGTTGGAAGGGACCTCAAGGATCATCTAGTTCCAACCCCCTGCCATAGGCAGGGAAGATAGCATTATTTGAATGGTTACTGTATCTACCATTATAATTGTATATTACTGTGTAACTGCATATACCACCACCATTTTTGTATCTATAATATAATGTTCAGTTTAGTCACAGCAGAGTCCAATAGACATTGATGTTTCATTCCTGCTGTATCTACGCACTTAGTAAAATGCCATGTGTCAATTCATTGACCAGAATTTGCATTTGGATCTCTTTTGTACTAATGTTAGGGGAAGTCATAGACATAGGCAGCTTCTCCTCACCACTATCTTCCAAATGCTTGCAGAACTGCATAACATATGCGGTTGCTCAGGTTTATGCATCATTCCATGGAGTCAGTGCAGTTCAGAGAGACTGCAGTGTGTCCCAGTTTTTCATTTTACATAGGTGAGACAAAACATGCTGTGGAGGTTGAAGAGGCACAACCTTCTTATTGCATTTATTCATTTGAAAACTGAACCGAACTAAATAACTAGGATGCAACCACACAGGGCTTTAACATTTAACACTGAACACATTGAACCGAGTCCACACCAGCTGGCAAGCAGCAAAGAGAGCACAACAGCAGTTAGACAGAAATCAAAATTATTCCCATGCAATTATGAAGAGACAGGAATTCTGTTTTTTTTTGTTTGTTTGTTTCTTTGTTTGTTTTTGTTTTTTTTTTAATTGGACTGATATATTTTCCTGGGTTCATTCTGTGTGATAATTCTGTACATTTTTAACCTACCATTCTGGCGATGAGTTGGGTAGCTTAGATTACAAACATGAAGTGCATACTAAAAGCAAATGCATTAAAAGAAATGAGTCTATTCATTTTCAGAAAGCTATGAGAGAGAAAGCTTTAAATATTCACAGTAGGTGGCACTACTTATTTCATTTAGAAATATTACCAGGGAAAAGAAGAATCTAACAGCTATCTGATGTCAGCAAAAGGTTGTGAAGAATATTACATCCGGTATGAGCTTCAGACTTTCAAAGAAACCAGAAGGACCCCAGTGTTTATATTTCATTTACATTCAGATCTGACTGGTAACCTATTTCCTTTTTTCCCCCCTGTGTTGTCTTTCCATACCTTCAGCCTCTGGTGTCAAATATCCTTTGCAGGGTAAATGTCAGAAGAAAAAGGGAGATTTTTCTTATGTGGAGAGTTCATTGCCTTCTCCCCCCTAATGCGAAAATGTCAGCTCTAGTTATTTCTGGCTAAAATGAAAAGAAACACAATTTTGTATGTGCCAATTAAACACATATTAAAGCGATTCACAAGGGTGAAATTATACCATGGAGGATTGGGATCTCTATGCAAACGTTCGTAGGTGCCTTTTTTCCTTACAGAGGAAGCACACTAGCCTCAGATAGTTTTCACTTTTTAAAAAGTCTGTGCATGTGATGTAGACAGGATATGCTTTTACCCTGCAACCCTGTAATAGAGTACTACTATTGTAAGTAATATGCCATACGCTTTGTACAGAGACAGCAAAAATTTCAGGGTCCAGCCCCATCAGGCTTTATTTGTCTGAATTTGTCCTGGTCTGCCTGCAGCCCTTTTTCACTCTTTTTAACAAGATTCTTGTTCAATTTCAGTAGTCTAGAGGAAATGCAGGCCTGGTATGATACCAGAGTCCTTGAGAGGATGCAATGTGAAGGAACATGGGAATGGGGCAATAAAACATGGGGTGCAGGCTGACACTGGAGGCCCCTATAGCAATAAACAATTCACCCATGGTCAGTTAGAGAAACAGACCTGGAGCTAAGGGAAACCATTTAGGGATAACTAAGATGGTAAATACAGCTGTAGAGCAGTGAAGAAAGAGCAGAGGTGTAAAAGCATGTTAGCATGCTTAGTTGTCTTCATATACGTACTTTCTCTTTGATCAAAAGAAGATTTTGAGTATTACAATGCTTGGTTTTGTATGGAAGTGCTTGTATGCACTGCTTGGCTTTTATGTTTTCACCAAGAACATGAACAAATGGCCATATATGAACTCAGTACTTACAAAAAGTGTCTGACAGCTCTGCCAATGAAAGTCCTCTAACTGTGAAAGCTCACATATGAAGAAAATCATTACTTGGTAACATAACCAAATCTAATCATTATTAGTCCAAAGCTAATTTTTTAAATATATAAGTAAAAATATATTAATAGAGTTGGAATTTCTATATGTGCACTCCCTAGGGCTAGCCATTTAACTGGGGAGAGTAAAATCAACCACCTTCCAAAAAGCTAGTACAGCCAATGCTTCAGTATTGTAGACTTACCCAGTGTGCCTCAATTATGACTGACAATGACCATCTCAAATGTAAGAAGTTATTTCAGTTTCCACAACCCATTCAACACTTGACCTTTCAGCATGACAGCCAACAAGCGTGCCAGTTAGTGAGATATATTTCTATTAATTTCAGCATTAACTGCGAAAATAACTAGTCTGGACATTCTGGAAGTACTATGACTTGAGTATGTAATAAAACTGAGAATTAGATTAAACTAAATGGATCTTAATGATGCATATGAAAAAGTGTATAACTTTGGATATAAACATCTGGCTGATGACCAGTGAGGGACTGTCTAGTGTTTGTTTGTACCACTGCCCACTAGTAAATGGTACCCAAACCAACTCATTTCATCATGAGCCTACGCCTCTGACAGTCAGTCTTTCACAGCTCTGTTCAGAGCACTTTGTCCTTCTGCATAGAATTTGATCTCTACAACTAATGTCACTATGGTATTGTTGGTAACTGTAACAGGTAAAGCAGCATTATCCACAAATTATAATGCAGGCAAAGATTTTCATGTTGTTTGTCCATTACCTCTCTGAGGAACCCTTAAATAATCTTTACATCTAATGCAGTTTTCCTCATTTCATTTTAAATAGCAAAACAGGTTTTCTGCTAGGAAGATATGATTTCCATAATTTTAGCCAGAAGTGAAAATATGCATAGAACAAGGACAGAATTTAACCCTGCAAAATACCTATTGAGCCTTAGCCCATGATATTTTAAAATCACAGTTGCTCACATTTGCTGGGGGACTTTTTTTATTTTTATTTTTCTATTTTTTTTTCTTTTTTTCATTAGATCTCATCTCATTAGACTAGTTTGATATTACCCCTAATTCTTCTCACATTATTATTTTCCATGTTCAGAAGCTTATTCCCACTGTGGACATTTACTGTCCCACTGTTTTTAATGTAAGCAGGTTTTGACCCATTTGAATATACAAAGCTTTAAACTGTCTGGTTTAGAAGACATTTTTTCTTAGGCTGTGAACCCCTGAGGTACTATGCCAAGGTTAGGAAGCCACGCATAGTTATTTTTGCGCTTTATAAAATGTTTAACATTTGTGATGCATAAATCATTCTTAGCTTTACCTAATTTCAGAGCAAAAAGGGCATGTCAAACTTTACTAAACTGAAACCCCAGGAAACAGCCTATAACAATGATGGATTTTTATAATGATGTAACCCTTAATGAATGATTGTAGTTCCTTAACAAGGTTTTAATAAGAAATTTCTTTTGCCAGTATGGTTATTAGTTCTTTCATCTGAATAGCCCTGAGCCTGTCTGCCATCAAATTGTACAACGTAATATTTCTTTCTGTGTCAATCATACAACACTACAGAACTCTGAGACATGAATAAAACAAACTTACTTTGTTTTTTGTTTTTTTTTTTTTTTGTTTTTGTTTTTGTTTTTTTTAATATATTTTCTTTTTTTCCTTGTGGTTGAAAGGTCAGGGGTTTTTTGAATAAGTAACTTGAAATGAAGATGTACTGACTACAAGACAACTGTTACTCATGTATAATGGAAGAACGTCCACTGCCATTCAGACAGTTTCTGTATGCTAAGGTGCCTTAGAGGGTTCGAGTGCAGTACACAATCTTTTTACACTGAATGGGTGCTTGTCTATGTCCTTATGTGATGGATGAGCTGCACTCCTTTTCTTGAAGGCATTTCTGTATATTTGAATAGTGTTTTTAATGTTCTGAAAGCCATTAGTCTTTTTTATTTTAATGACCATACATATACTTGTGACTGTGTATACACATCTGTGCATGCAAATGTTGCCTGTTCTCCACCTTAATCAATATACATACATTTTAAAACCATTGATTAAAATACTAAAATAACTTCATAGCTGCAAATTCCAGATGTGAAATGTTATGAAATGCCTGCCTGATATTTCTTTAGTCCTCTCATGTATATGTTAGGCTACAGTTATTAATTACTTGTTTAATTATTTAGGAGACAGTAAAATAAAGCTTACTGCAAAGAGATGCAGAAACAAAACCAACAACTTTGAGGCTCGCTGACTGTGTGATATAATGTAGTATGGAATTTCATGTCAACAAGTACAAAACTCAGCATGGTTAAAACAGCAGTAAATGATCATATGCTGTGATGGCTTCTAAATTCATTACTCCAAGAAAAAGATTTTAGAGTCATTGTATATTTCTCAGAATACATCAGATCAATATTCTGCAGTGGTTACAAAGGCAGGGAGAATGTTAGCAATTACGAAGGAAGGATTTGAAAAGAAAACATGAAATACTATTATAACCACAGAAATCCATAGAAATTCACTTTATGACAGTGCTTACATCTTGAATACAGTATACAGTTCTAATCTCTCATTTCAAAAGGACAGATGAGAACTAAGAAGTGTACAGGGGCTTGTGACAAGAACTATCACAAGTAAAGAATAGCTTACGTACAAAGACAAATGTACTAGAAGTCTTAAGATGGGAGAGAAAAAGAAAAATAAGAAAGCAGAAACAAAACAAAAGAACAGCAGAGAAAGGCTGTAATAAAAAAAAAATCTATAAAGTCAAAAGTACTATAGAAAAGGGGAATTTTTTATTTTTATTTTTTTTTTTAAATACCAGGAATCAGAATTAGATGCAGGTGATTAAACTATTAAGCAGCAAGACTACATGTTACAGAAGATTTTACAAGTCTCATAATTCCATTGTAGAACTGATTCCACAGAATATTTTGGAGAATACATGTATAAGTAGGTTTTAAAAAACGATTATACAACATGAAAGATAAGTCTGTCAGGAGCTATTAAACATGATGAAGTGATTCCCCAGCTCAGGAAACCCTTAAAGGATATATTGCAGGAAGCTGGAAGGCAATAACAAAGTAAGGGTTTATTCCTGTTTAACAATATGTGTGTGTTTTTTCGTTTTGCTTTATTTTAGTTGGCTATGCTTAGATTCTTTTATTCAGCATTCCTTACTAGCCACTTCAAAGGCATGATAGACCAAATAGACTTTGGTCTTAAACGTTAAAGACATTTTTATCTCTGTATATGCTTTTTACAGATTTAAATCTTCAGAGAATGTGTTATAATTGCCTCTGTGCCTTGAAACTGTAATCATAAAATAGTGCTAGGTAGTGTTGACACATGGAGCAAAAATATGTTTGAACAAGTTATCTTACAGTGTATCCACTTAAAGCCTGAAATAGTATCTTCTGATCACACAGATTGGTTATTTGTTTGTTTTAAAAAAATGTTACCCGGCAAAAATTTGAGAAAATCTTACTACAAGAATTATATTAAAGTAATATAAATCTAAGTTCAATATTGGACTTGGTAGTATTAGATCCAGTGTTCTTGTAAGTCTCTTCCAATTTTAACGATTTTGTAATGACAAAGAGAAAATCAATTGTAGTTTCTACCCTATACTATAAACATTGGATCAAAATCTCAGGAGAGTTCAAAATTGTGTTTTGTTCCCATTTTCTGTATTCCAGACTGAATGTGAGACTTGGTTTATGATCATCTCTGGGAAATGTCAAAGAGAAAACTCAGACTTCTTTGAATAACACCCAGTCCATATCCAAAACCATCACAATCCTCAATTCATCCCATTTTATTCAGAAATACTGTCTGCAAGGTTTTTATAGGACCTACTTCAGCAAAATAGCTGAGTATAGCTACCTATTTGCAGGCTGCGGTCTTTGATCAGCTAAAGTATTTTTCCCTATGATTGTCCTCAGAAATGACTTAACTCAACTACATCATTTTAGAATTATTATTCCAAATATCAGGAAAGTTGGCATCTTTAAACAAATAATTGTTGGCAAAATTCATAGGCACAGAGAGTCTTAAAGAAGTAGAGGGAGGTGTGACAAAGTCCTCTATTGCCAACTCCATATGTAATTTACTTCAGAAATTCATAAGGATTTCCAAAGATTCAATTGAACAGGACAGCAATAAGATGTGTATATTATTGTATTAATTGTCAAATGGGTAAATGAGCACTGATAGCTCTAATGAGACTGGTATTGATTGCATTAACTCTGATTCAAAGCCTATTCAAACATTTATTGTAATAATTTACCTACTAATTCATGGGCAGATCTTTAAAGGCAGCAGCAATCCAAGGGTTTCTGCACCAATTCTTGTACAACATACATACAACAAATCAGAAATTCAGGTTGAGAAAAAGGAAGAGTCCCCAAGATAGGATTTTTGGTATGGCATGTTCACTTTCTATGATTCATAGAACCATAGAAGTTTTTCAGTGGAACCTCTAGGATCGAGTCCAACTGTCAATTTAACTATGGTTATTAAACCACGAAGCGAGATCTTGAACACAAATAGAGAATTTTTTACATTATTTTTTCAAGTATAAGACTTTCCTATGTTGGTCATGCCTTGAAACCCAGAATTTGGCTCAAAAGAAGCTCACTTTTAAAAGCTTTCAATGTGTTGGGTTGTCGTTTTGTTGGGCTTTGTTTTTTCCCCCCCACCCTGTGTATGATTGTGTTGAAACATAAGGCTGCTGTGGCTGCTGCTGCGGCTTTCTTGTATCATCACAATCTACTCTTTCATTGGACATCTCAGATATAACATGTGCTTTGGATGTGCTACATAGATAAACTAGCCTGAGATGAAGCATGCTGTGGTCATGAGTCATTTTGACTACTTCAGAGAAGGAATACGCTCACTTCCAGCATGAGAGCCTTCCTGTAGGATTTAAAGTTTGTGAACAGTGAATAGAAGCTTGAATACAGACATTGACATTTGATGCACACAGCTCAGGTAAGTACCCTGACAACTTTACTACATTTCTGCTAAGGTAGGCTACCTTATCTCAGAAAACCTCAAAGCATGTTTGATGTAGGGAGTAGCACTATGAAAATGTCAGTTCAAAACAGGTGAAATCTGTATGAGAATCAGACTCCAGTAAGGGTTTATCCTAGTCATAAGCAAATGGTTAGCTACAGAGGAATATCAATTGTTACTGGGTTAAACTTGTGGCAAGTTGCTGGATGCCATGCTCTCTCTCTCTCTTCCTTCCCTAAAGGACAAGGTGAGAAAACAGAATTAAAACCTCAGAGTCTGAGACAAGAACAGAGAGTTTATTCAGCACAGAATCACATAATGTGTTGGGTTCGAAGGGACCCTCAAAGGTCATCTTGCTCAGCCCCCATGCAGTTATCAAGGATATCGCCAACTAGATTAGGTTGCTCAAGGGTTCCATTAAGTTGGACCTTTAATATCTTGAGGGACAGAGCCTCCACCATCTCCCTGGGCAACCTATTATTCTATTTCACCACCCTCATCATAAGGAACTTTCTCCTTATGTTTAACATAAATCTACCTTGCTTAGTTTAAAGCTATTACCCCTTGTCCTGTTGTTGCATGCGCTTCTAAACAGTCTGCCCCAAGTCTTTCAGTAGGTCCCCTTCAGATACTGAAATGCCACTATAAGGTCTCCCAGGAGCCTTCTCTTCTTCAGGCTGAGAAGCCCCAACACTCTCAGCCTGTCCTTGTAGGATAGCTTCTCTAGTCCTCTGATCATCTTTGTGGCCCTCCTCTGGATCCACTCCAGCAGGTTCATGTCCTTGTGGTGGGGACCCCAGAATTTGCCTTCTAGGTTTTAAGTGTGCATTGCTAGCTCTTATCCAGGTTCTTGTTCACAAGTACTTCCAAATCCTTTTCTGCAGGGCTGCTCTCAATCTCATTAACCCTCAGGATTTCCCACACCTAGGTTCAGGACCTTGAACTTCAACTTACTTAACTTCTTAAGGTACCTTTTAGCCTATTCCTCTAGCCTCTCCAGGTCCCTTGGGATGATTCCTGTCCTTCAGACTTATCAGCTGAACCACTCAGCTTGGTATTCTCTCCAAACTTGCTGAGGGTGCACTCAATCTCACTGTCTATATCATTGCTGAAGATATTGCACAGCACTGGTTCCACTAAGGACCCTTGAGGGACACCACTTGTCATTCATGTCTAGCTGGACATCGAGAAATTGACCACTACTCATTTTATGAGATTATAAAATCATAGAATCAAAGATTCAGCCAGGTTGGAAGTAACCTCCAAGATGATCCAGTCTAACCTGTCACCCAATCCTAGCCAATCAACTAGACCATGGTACCGAGTGCCTCATCCAGTCTTTTCTTGAACACCTCCAGGGATGGCGACTGCCACCTCTCTGGGCAGCCCATTCCAACGGCAAATTGCAGTCTCTGTGAAGAACTTCCTCCTGATATCCAGCCTCTACCTCCCTTGGCACAACTTGAGACTGTGTCCCCTCATTTTGTTGTTGGTTGCCTGGGAGGAAAGACCAACCCCCACCTGGCTACAACCTCCCTCTATGTAGTTGTAGACAGCAATGAGGCCACTCCTGAGCCTCCTCTTTTTCCAGGCTAACCAACAACAGCTCCCTCAGCCTCTCCTCGCAGGGTTATGCTCCAGGCCCCTCACCAGCTTCATTGCCCTTCTCTGAACACATTCCAGTACCTCAACATCTCTCTTGAACTGAGTGGCCCAGAACTGAACACAATACTCAAGGTGTGGCCTGATCAATGCTGAGTACAGGGGAAGAATAACCTCCCTTGTCCTGCTGGCCACACTTTCTGGTACAGGCCAGGATGCCATTGGCTCTCCTGGCCACATCGATCATCCAACCAATTCTTTATCCACTGAACAGCCCACCAAGCAAATCCATCTCTTTCCAGTTTAGAGATAAGGATGTTGTGTGGGACTGTGTCAACAGGTTTTACAGAATTCCAGACAACATGCATTGCTCTTCCATTGTCTACTGACATCACTCCATTGTAGACAATCTCTAGGTTGGTAAGGCAGGACTTACCCTTGGTGAAGCCGTGGTGGCTGTCTCAAATTATGTTCCTCTCTTCCCTGTGCTTCATCAGAGCTTCTGCAGAAAAAAAACTGTTCCATGATCTTCCTGTGCACAGAGGTGAGGCTGGCAGGTCAGGAATTACTAGGGTACTCTTTTTAAAAAATGGGCAAAGTACCAATAACTCAATCATTCACCAATTATGATCATAGGCAAAACAGAATCGATCTGGGGAAAAGTGAATTTAATTAACAATGTAAATATATGTGGATGTTAAGAAACAGAATCTTAAACACTTTCCCTGCAGCTTTACCTTTTCTTAGGCTCTATTCCTTCATTACTGATTCCTCTTCCATACCCCTGCTCCCCAGGAGGCAAAAGGGATGGGGAATGGTGGCAGTGGGGTGTTGCTGGAATCAGCAGTCCTTACCTTCACTCTTTCTCATACTTTTCCTCTGTTCCAGAGTGGTCTTCTGAATGGGCTTCAGTTTCTTTCAGAGCCTAGCCACCTGCTCCTGTGTAGCAGTCCTCTATCATCTGTATGGAAACATGTGCTTCACCTTGGTCCTCTCCAATGGCTCATGGGGAATGTTTGATCTGACTGCTAGAACATCTCCTCAATCTCCTGCTCCTTTCATCTTTGTATCCATAGGGCTCTTTCTCACATATTTGCCTTCACTCCCCACTGTCATGCAAGGTGTTTCCCTTTCTTAAATCTACGCCATCATCTTCACCAAGGGTCTCAGCTGTGCCTTGTGATGGATCTCTCGGAAATAACTGGAGCCAGCTGAGTGCAGCCCTGATTACTTCTTACTGAAGTCACCCCTGCAGCCACTGCCTGCTGATGTCTTGGCACCTGCACCTGATGCAGTTGTGTTACAGGTGCCTCTAGCAAATACATCATGCTAATTTTATCAGCTTCTGTACTGCTTCAGCTGAAAAACATTGACATTGTTTTTAAGTCTTCTGTGCAGAAATGGTCCATGAAGCCAAGAGTTAAATGACAATCAAGAAAAGTCATTATGTATACTTTTTTTTTCTGCTCTGAGCCTATCTGGGATGGAGTTAATTTTCTTCATAGTAGATTGTATGGTATAATCAATTACATATAACATCCAGGGCTCAGCAAATAGGTAGTATTTTATTTCAACAAACCATTGTTGTAAGGCATTCTATCAGAAAAGCAATTCACATCTTTCAATAGCAATGTCTGTTCAACTGTAAACTTTTAAAAGGGAAAACTTTAAGGGGTAAATGCAAATTATTATCACAGTGCACTCTAAGGAATTATTAATACACACATGCAAAGATCAAGTATGTGTCACCAATGTGAGAGTTTGTTTCATAGTTTAGGTCTTTTTTCATATCTTATTCAGATCATATTTATGTGAGAAATTTGCATAAGTCAGGAGAGATCTTTATTATATGAATCACTGTAACTCATTAAGGCTTTTGTTTCCATATACATAAATGAACTCTGCTGATGTAAAACATGAATGATTGCACTTGATTGACCCTGAAGGTATACATTCTTGACAAAAAAAAAAAAAGGAAGGAGCATCTTAAAAGCCATATGCCAACAGATGTAAAGGAGACCAATTCCAAAATAAATATGGTGATTATTACTGGTCAGCACTGTGAGCAGCAAGTTTTAAAAGCATGCAAGCAGAGAAGGTGAGGGTACAAGATTAAAAAGCAGAAATATGGATCTCATACTGGAGCTTCATATTTAAACACATCATTCACTTTCAGCTCACTGTGTCAGTGGCAACCAGCTTGAACAGCTTGAACTTTTTTCTCTGTTACAATTACTTATCCATACACAGTATTATTTGAAAGGATGGTGGAGAAAAGACCAAGTATCCTTTAAAGCACTTCAGAACCATGGTATTTTTCTAAACTATATTAATGTAGTACCTTGCTTGCATAACTTAAGCTTGAATGTACACAGAAGTATTTCAATAATCACAATTAATGTAATTTCTTATATTAATGGCTTTTTCTAGACTTATTAAATTACTATTTATAAAATATAACCTTATATACATTTGTATATGAATATCTATGTAAAATAAAAATATAACAATATCAAAATATCTATATATATATATACATAAATATAATTAATTATAAGGATTATAAACAATAAAAGCTGAGCAAGAAAGGAAGTTGAAAGAAGAATTATCACTTAGGATACTTACCAATACATTACTAAGCATATTAGGCAAGTTGTGACACTGCCATTTTGATTAGCTACTTGGAGGAGGAAAAAAACACATGTCAGTGTTTTCTAAGTGCATTGTACTAACACGATATCTGAGATCTGACTTGGACCTTTTGTATTTTACCTGTACCATCTATCCCAGTTGAGTTAAAGGGTTGTTTCCCACTGACTGGTTCAGTAGGAGCTGTCATAAACATTTCTCAGTCAGCAGGAGCCATTCTGGAGCCAGTGGGAGCTGTCACAAACCATTCTGACATAACATGTATCATGCTGGAAGTGAGATTGACCTCTCTGACCTCTCTTCTAGTATATGCAGGTGATCAGGTCACTCCACCCATCTGGTAGCTCTGACTGAGCTCAGCTCAGCCATTCAACCCCTGATGCTACTAGCCTGACTGGCTTTTCAGGTGCAGCAGCCGTGTAACTTGAAACTTTATTCAAATCAATGGGATTATACTCTTGTGAAATTATAGTGGGCTGTAGAATGTGCACCTTTATCCCACACTTTCACCCTTTGAGCCACTGCAGGGAGTTTGGGTAGCAATTGAGAAGACTACAGGATAAGAGAAAATGCTGTCTGATGTGCAAAGTAGCCCTCAAAGTGCCCCGAGTTTGGCAAGTGGGATCTTTCCATGCAAAAAATATTCTACTTTGTGGGAGGGTCAAATGCTGCAGAAAAGACTACTCAATGGATGTTTTACTCTCTGTAGTAGGTGGCAGGTAGTAGAGGAGAACTTTGTGTGTTTTACCTCTGTATAAGTTTGGAGCCATGAACTCTTTTGTGAAGGAAGTGACTAATCTTTCTTTTTTAAAAATCCCAAAGTGGTCACTACTTTTAAAGTAACTATTCATGTTACTTTGCTTTATCCAGTAGTTCCTGGCTACACTATAGCTGAATGCTGAACATTCACACAGAACAAGAGATATTGTTGCCCTAGATTTCCTTTTTTTGATTCAGAGGAATCAAACCACACAAAGTGTAAGGTAGAAGCCTTTCTGCAAGATAAAGTACTACCTGGAAACAACATGAGTATCGGTGGGGGAAAACTCTTCACTGCTCCTCTTAAAGCTGCTTGCCTGTGCCATATATAGGTTTAAAGATTAATTAGATACACAAGTGCAGTCTGCACTACTGGGAGGACCTGAGCAAGGTTCACAACTTTGAACCCTCTTTTAGATTTTGGCACTTATATACGCCTCATCTCACAGTAGATAGAAGAGAGAGTTCTGTATCTTTTATCTAGTTTTAGGAGGCTAGAGTATCTTCATGTGTAACATCTATATCTCCCACCACAAAGCTCTGAAGATCAGTTTCTAGGACATCTATAGTAGGTCAATGTCAACTTGTACTGCTGGAGTAGCTTCCCATCATATGTAGTGATTATGGAGTAAATGGCCGCTGAGCAACAGAAGAGTGTGTGTCACATTGTGACCTAGTACAAGCCAGTATATGTGATGAAGGAGGAATAGCCTCCTTTCATATACCTTTATCGATACATGTTTAAGATTAGCTTCCTCTGGATCATGAATGAGGACTCTACTCTTAGTCACATGGAAAGTTCAGATCTGGAAAAGCAAAAGGATAAATGATTTCTGGTTTTCCACTTCCAACATCACTGTTCTCACTGTCATTGTTAACAGCTAAAAAGATAGAGAATAGGAAGCCTCAGAAGATCTCTTTTGTGTGTGTTTCTATTCAACATCAGCTATGTATTTAACTGAAGACTGTGTCATCTTCAGAAAAATACTGAGGCAAGAGACTGGGTTTGATAACACTGAGATGCTCCTAGCTGTGCAGATATAGACTACTGCTACTTCTAATTGCTAGTGTATCTGTGGAGGCACAGCCAGAATGAGGAGGCCAGGACATCTTGGTGAGCTAGAATTACGAGGCAAATTCACGTAGAGATTCTGCATGCAATATTCCTTCTAGCACTTGGTAATAAAGTGGTTTGTATTTTCTTGTTTAACATGGTTGTAGCTGCTAACATATTCCAACAAATTTCACCACTGGCTTCTGTACCAGTCTCTTTACTCTAAATTGAGTATTTTGCCTCAATCCCATTTGATGTCCAAGTTTCTCTCATATGGCCATTTCTCTGTTTAATGTTTCTATTTGATATAATTTGTCTCTGCACTCAATTTCTCTCTGGATTGTAGGCATTATGTCATCTTTTACACTTTCTTATCTTCCTCTCCCCGCTTCCAAGAATATTCCTTGTACTTCTCATTGACTCACAATCCAGTGATTTCAGAGAAAAATTAACCAGATTATGAGATTTCAGTGGAAGGCAAACTCTGCTATAGAGATTGATAAAACTATCTTAAGATCTAGTAAGCAACACCTGCCTTTTGGAACGGATCAGAGACATTCTTCATGCTGTTGAATGATAGAATGAAACTCCAACATGATCACAGCTCTTGCCATTTACTCAGACTGCAATGATCAAAGTAATCCCTATGGAAAAACTAAAGCAAACAAACAAAAACATACTCCAAGACTCTAGAACAAAGCTAGAGGAGGACAAATAAGATAAGCATACAGATAAACCAAACAAAATATTGTCATCCTCATCCCTGCACATCACAACCTTCAAGTAAGTGTATATCTAGTCTGTGTCCCTTCCAATTTTATGTTTTAATTGCTCACTATGCACCATATAGTTGGGAAATGTGTGTTCAAGGACCACTGAACACTGAATTTTCTGACTGCATCACAATTACAGAAACATCTGCGCTAAATGACTCTGCCTTGAATCACTATGAAAATCTGCTATGTTCAGCAGCTTTGCACAAATCTTGATTTTTGCACATGCTGAAACAAATGTTGTTTTTCTGGTTCAGCCATCGTGACTGCATGTGACCGATGTGAATCTTGTGTCTCAGCATTATAAGAAAGTACATTTTCCTTATTCTATGTAACAGTCAACACCTGTCACTTTTATAGATTTACTATAATAACGTACAGCAGAAGCAAATTTGTGTTTTAAAACTAGAGGAACTAGTTGAGAGGCAGACTACAAATACAAGGGATGTGTTATTTGCTTTCTTTATCTTATGGTTTACTGACTTATTTTGTTTTTATTTCTCAAACTCCAGTTATATATTAGGACATGTAAAGTGTCATATATATGATTTATCCAGCCTAATTGTGATGGAATTATATGCATTAGGCATCCTACAATCAATTAAACAAAGCAGGACCACTGGAGTTTTAGTCTGACCTCCTGCTCAAGGAAAAAAGAGATACCATTACTTCAGTCAAAGTCTAGTCTTTACCCAAGCAACTTGTTCCAGAATTACGCATTGTTTGAGCCAAGGTAGTATGTGTATCTAGCTGAAATTTCACTTCTTGTGACTGGTGTTCTTCCTCTGTGACCTTCTGAAAAGAAGCTGGCTCCATCTTCTTTTTAACACCCATTAGGTAGAGGAAAAGTCTGCAATCACATAACATAGGCTTGCTTTCTTAGTTTGGGCAAATTCAGTTCCCTCAGCCTCTCCACATATATGCTACTCTCCAGCCAGCTGTTTTGGTGACTCATCTCATTCAGCTGTTAAGTTTCTGAACTGAGGGATTCAAATCTAGACACAGCAGCGTCTCAAAAGCTGAGAGAATGATAGTTCTTACTGACCAGCAGACTACACTCTTGACCTTTCTATCAGTGTTTCAACTGAATTAGATCTCAGCTCCACTGTACATTATGTTGAAGAGAAACAAAAGAACAGTGATCCTTGTTGTGAAAGAAAGCAGATGTAGTAATGAGAATGCAATTTAAAAAGTAATGAGCAAATGCTACCATTGTACTAATAAACAGAAGATTTTTTTTTTGCGTGTGTGTGAGATGGACTTCATAAAAAAATTGCATTGTCAAATAGTAGTTTTACAGCTGTGAAGAAAGCATTCCCAAAGAGCATATTGAGTAGAAATTCTACAAGTTGATATACCTGGAAGAAGGATGATGTAGAGACAGATGGGACACAAACATGAAAATAATAGACGTGCTTTTAGATTTCAGTTATGTCACAGTCAGCTACTATGTGACTGGAAGAGCAATATCATCTTGCTCTTCCTGGTTAGGTCAAGATGTAACAAGTTCTTTCAAGATTAAAGGTCCTCTCAAAGTTTCATTGTATGATTAGCATAGTAGATGTCTCAGTGTAAACATTTTTCTGTATAAGATATCTGGAAAATTTAGTTGATTGTGTATCCCACATATGTATATAAGAATACAGAATGGGAGGATGATTATTTATGTATATTTCTATCCACTTCCACTGAAAAAGCTATTTTAGACCAATATTTTAATGAAATAGAAGATTAGAAGTTGTTATAGTTGATAATGACTACTTGGTAAACTTAGATAAAACAAATAGATAAAATTAAAAACTGAACAAAACCAAAACAAAAAACCCACAAACAATGATAGTGTTAAAGACAGAAACTTGACCTATTATAGAAAGCATCCTGAGATATACTGTAACTATGAAAATTGTTTTGCAGGAATCATCACAGAATTACATAATGTTAGATGGTGGAAGGGACCCCCAGAGATCCTTGAGTCCAACCTCCCCGTCAAAAGCAGGATTATCTAGGGTAGTCTGAACAGGAATGCATCCAGGTAGGTTTTGAAAGCCTCCAGAGAAGGAGACTCCACAATCCCTCTGGGCAGCCTGTTCCACTGCTCTGTCACCCTCAGTGTAAGGAAGTTTCTCCACATGTTGAGGAGAAGTTCAAGTTTGTATCCATTGTTCCTTGTCCTGTTACCATGTACTGCCAAATTGGCCCCATTCACTTGATACCCACCCCTCAGATATTTGTAGACATTGATCAGATAGTCTTGAGAAGACTAAGAGGGGATAAGCACCCCCAGGTCTCTCAGTCTCTCTTCTTAGGAGAGACATTCAAGTCCCTCAGTCATCCTCATGGCTCTCCATTGGACTGTTTCCAGCAGGTCTCTGTCTCTTGGATTGGGGAGCCCAATACTAGACACAAAGCTTCAGGTGTGTTTTCACAAGGGCAGAGTAGAGAGGGAGAACCTCCCTAGACCTGCTGGATGCAATTGTCTTGATGCACTCTGGGACACCGTTTGCCCTCTTGGCTACAAGGGCATATTGTTGTCCCACAGAGAACTTGTTGTCCACTAGGACTCCAAGGTCTTTCTCTGTGGAACCCCTTAACCTGTACTAGTGCCTGCTGTTAGTCCTCCCCAGGTGCAGGACTCTTCATTTTTCCTTACTGAATTTCATGATGTTTCCCTTCACCCAGCTCTCCAACCTGTCTAGATCTCATTGGATGGCAGCACAGCCTAGCATACCCACCCCACCCCACTTCTGTATCATCATTGAACTTGCTGAGCATGCACTCTAAGCCCTCATCCAGATAATTGATAAAGATGTTGAACAAAACTGAGCCCAGTACTGACCCCAGGTGAACAACATCAGGCACAGGCCTCCATGCCACCAATCACAACCCTCTGTTGTCAAACCAGTTTTCAATTCACCTCATGGACCAATCATCTACACCACATGTCCTGAGATTTTCTATGAGGATGTTATGGGAGACACTATCAAAAGATCAAAAACCTTACTGAAGTCAAGGTATATGACAACCACAGATCTTCCTTCATCTACCCATTTGGTCATGGCTTCATAGAAGACTATCAGGTTAGTCAGAATGTGTTCCTGGTAATCATGAAGCTTATATACAGTGGTACTAATGTCTAAGTCACTGAAGAGTTACAAAGAAAGTTTCTCAAATGTCATCTGAAAGACTTCCTGTAGCAAAATGAAAAAAACACAGGTGACAGTTTTGGTGAGGTAACTGATGAAATTATTACATATGTTTATGGACAGTAGCCCATCCATAAAGACTTCAAGAAGCCTGTAGCTGAGGACTATCATATGGTATTCAAATCTTTTCCTGTTTGACAAAACCCTTTTATTGTAAGTACAAAAAGACCTCTTCTGCCTATTCAACACATTTCTGTTACTGAGCCAGAAAAAAAACAAACCAAACCAACTACTACTGTACCTCTTAACATCGCTTAAAATTGGAATCCTACCTGAAATGAACTGAAGTAAAATTTTCTGAGCTGCTGCGCAACTGAAAATTACTTAGATCAGAACATTTCTAAATCAGGCAATGCTGATGATTCAGATTAATGTCTCAATTTTGTATCTCAGACCCACCCTTTATTCACTTTCTGTCTGGCTGAATTTCTACATCTATGAATTAATTATCTCAGAAAAGTACCATAATTCAGAAAAAAAAAAAAAAAGTGTTTGTTTTGCCTATTGCTTATTTTCCAGATTTCTGAATAGTTCCCGTGGGAATTTTTTTTTTTTTAGTTGTTTTTTGGGTTCGAGTTTTTCCCAATCACTATCTATTCTGATATCCATTATATGTGATTAGATAAACATTCCTTGTAGTACAGTACCTTGATGTTCTAAAAATACCTCATTACTTAAAGAAATCCAGAAATGAAATAAAAATTAGGAAAAGGACCTGGGGATCTGGGTTGATGAAAGCTCAACATGAGCCTGCAGTGTGCGTGTGCAGCCCAAACAGCCAACTAAGTCATGGAATGCATCAAGAGAAGCGTAGCCAGCAGGGCAAGGGAGGGGATTCTGCCACTTTACTCTACTCTTGTCAGACCCTACCTGGAGTACTGTCTGCAGTTCCGGAGCCCCCAGCACAGGAAGGACAGGGAA